>JAVYIG010001068.1:0-335000 GCA_035222895.1 Strongylocentrotus droebachiensis
ATTTCTTGAACATTGTTGCAAAATTGAGCGTGAGCAATACATTTCAGGATATTTATTTTTTTCTTGCACCTCTGAACAATGTTTTGTATGTGCGGTTTCCAAGTTAATCTACTATCAAAAATGACACCTAAGTATTTGTGTTCCTTTCGAGGAGCGAGTATATTTTCGTTAAGGGAAATCAGAAATTGTTCTTCTCTGGTTGAGCGAGAAAACAACATAGGTACGGTTTTCTCATGGGATATATTCAGTCCCCATGATGAGAACATTCGTTCAATACGTTTAAGTAGTCCTGTATATGTTTACTGGATTCTCTTAAATCATTTCCAGATTTCCAGATTACACAGTCATCTGCATAATACAAGTTATGTACTGCAGGTGAGACAGGAATATCATGAAGCATAACATTGAATAAGATTGGACTAAGGGTACTACCTTGTGGAAGACCGTTATTGATATCCATAGTGCAAGAGATTTGTCTACCTATTCGTACCTGAAATGTACGTCGTGATAGAAGATTGTGTAAATAGAGAAGTATGTGGCCTTTGAGTCCCAAGTTACTCAGTTTGACTAAAAGTCCTTTTGTCCACAGAGAGTCGAAAGCCTTCTCTAAATCTATAAATACTGCAAGAGTTTTTACACTAGTTTCTAAGTTCTTCTGTATAATCATTTTCCAAATGTATAATATTATCTATGGTACAGCGTCCTTTTCGAAATCCGTTTTGTATTGGAGATAATATATCATGTTTTCCAAGAAAAAACTGAAGTCTCTTTTTTACCATACTCTCCATTATTTTCATGAAACATGATGTTAAAGCAATGGGACGATATGAGGTTGTTTTTGTGGATCCTTATTTTGCTTCAAAATGGGAATCAGTATTGAATGTTTACAAGCTGCTGGAATTTCACCGGTTTCCCAAATTTGGTTGATTAAATTGAGCATCTTTTCTTTAGCAGTCACTGGGAGGTTCTTATAAACCTGGTATCCTATATTGTCTTCACCAGGGGCTGAAGAATTTTTCGTCTGTAAGACGCTTTCTAGTTCCTTCATTTTAAAACGTTCATTGACTGCTAGTTTCATGTGTCCCGTTTCCGTAAAAGGGAGAGTATTGAATTCTTTAGCAATTTCTACATCTTTTCTGCTATGGGTTTTATTTGACCCAATAGAATTAAAATGTTGTGCGAATTCTTCAGCTTTCTCTTTATCGTCTGGTTATAAACTTATTACCAACGGCCAGAACTGGCATATTATTGGATGCTTTCGTTTGCACACCATTTAGTTTTTTACAAAGCGCCAAATGTGTGCAAGTGGCGTGAAACGATCTAGTGTAGCGCAATAGGTTTGCCAATAGTTTCGTTTTGCCTGTCTAATGGTCATTTGGGCTTCTGCTTTCTTTTTTCTGTATATTTTTAGGTTTCTTCACAGAGAAATCTTCTTAACTTGTTTTGGCTTTATTTCTTTCCCTGATTTTGATTGAGCAGTCTTTCGTCCACCAAGAAACTGGATTCTGTTTATGCTTTCTGCTTTGTGGAGCAGATTCATCAACAGCAGCTATAACACATTCCATGAATTGGTCATAGGTTAAGAGTGTGTCTAATTTGTTAAGGGAATCCGGTTTATGGGTTTGAAAGTGTTTTTCACACACTTTTGCAAAATCGTTCCATTTCATATTTTTGAAGGACCATTTCTTATTTGGATAATAACTTAGGTCACAAGTTGATCGTTGTTTTCTGAGATGCAAATCTATTCTAACAGGGAAGTGATCACTTCCAAATGTATCAGGTTAAAACTTGCCATTCGCATTTATTTGCTAAAGATGAGGAGGCAATGGATAAATCAAGGCAAGATATTTTACCTGTATGTGGGTCCATTCTAGTCCCAGAGCCATCATTTAGGATGACCATGTTATTTTGCATGAGAAAGTTTTCAATTAAATGCCCATTGTTATCAGTCTTTACACTACCCCATAACGTGTTATGTGAGTTGAAATCTCCTACTATTAGTAATTTCGTGGTGTCCTTTACTTGATGCAGTAATAACTTCATATCATCTTCTTCTAATTTTTACATGGGTTGTAGTAATTGATTACCGAATAGATAGAGTTATCTAAATGTACATTTATTAGTTGTATTTCACAGTTTGTGTCCATAGATGGGTAATCATAGTTTAAGGAATCGTGAACATAGAAGGCGCATCCACCTCCTCGATGGGTCTTCCTGCTTTTAGAAAAACAGGTATAGTTGGGGATCTGTACTGCGTGGTTACCTGTGTACCATGTTTCCTGTATACATATTAGATGTATAGTTTCATTTTTTTTAGAATTTAGATAACTTATGAGTTCGTCCCCGTGCCCAAACATGCCCTGCGCATTCCATTGCAGAATGAGGAGAGCGAAACTAACGAGTTGGATTAGCTCGCTTGCATTGGTTTGGAGGCGCATTGAATTTGTCGGCGGCTGTCCTGATAATGGTTATGACATCCGCCTCTGATTGGCTAACAAAGTTGACCAAGAGCTTTACAAAAAATGTGATTAGTTCTTCATTGGTGGCTGTTGTCAGAAAATTGTCTTTTTGTTGAGTTGATCGCGTAGCCCTTTCTTTCATCGTTTTCTCTGGAGTTGGTATTTTCGGGAGTTTTAGCTCGGTATAGTTGGATGCTTTGTTCGCTTGGTCAATGATTGGTTCGGGATTCCTATGGATTTGTGCCTGCACTACAGTTTGGGTTCTTCTTTTGTCTATGGTAATCCTGCTATCTTGATTCGGAGTTGGGATTGTGGAGGCCTGTTCAATGTTTTGTTGATTTTCAGTGAGTTTTTTAGCTGCCTGTGCATAGGTTAGTTTGTTTACAATCTTTATTCTTTGAATTTCTTTGGCTTTCTTAGCCTCTTCGCAACCTTGATAGGCGGCTGAATGTTGCCCCCCACAGTTAATGCATGTTGGTTTGTCTTTGTGTGGGCAAACATCGAAGATGTGTTCCCTCCCGCACCTAACACACCTTTGTTTATCTCGGCAAGTGGCTACCGTGTGGCCAAATCTTTGGCATCTAAAGCATCTCTTGACATAGGGAATGTACGGTCGAACCTCTATTTTTTGAAAACATAGATTGATTTCTAATGGAAGTGACTTCAATTCGAATGAGAGAATGACACTGCGTGTTGGGGTGGCGCTTTCCTGCGTTTCCATATCAGATTCTGATTTCTTTTGACTTTTTCTTACGATCCTTTTGACATTTACTACCTTTTGGCCTTTCAATTCAATCTCGATTTCCTTCTCTGTCATTTCTGTTGGGACCCCAGATATGACCCCTCTTAATAGGTTCGGTTGGTTGTTTATTTTTACTGGTATGTTCCCGATCAATTCGATTTCACTGAGTCGTTTGTGTTGTTTGGCGTTCGTACATTTAACTAAAATTCCGGTTCGGGTGGGTTTTATGAATTCAGGGGTGATCCGCAGCAGTTTTTGATAGATTTGGCGATGGTGATCAAACTGATATTTTTTAGGATTTTTCCCTGTCGATTGGGTTGATGAAGACTTTCAGGTTTAGTATTTTAGTGTCGGCTGATGGGGTGCGGAAGTCAGTAACATCTTGATATTCATTCTCAGACCCAGAGGATGAGTTCGCCCTGAGAGATATATTCTCGACGCTAAGGCTACCCTCGCGTGTTTTGCGCTTTTTCGGGCGTCTTCTAGACGACCCTACGGTTTGGAAGTCTCCCTCCTGATCTGTATAAGGAGTGTTCGTTCAGAGTCGCCCACTAGTTGGGAATACAAGACATTCGACGCCATTATTGGCCCGTGCCAATTTGGCGGGAAATACGAAATGAGTCGATATATCGGGGTGTTAGTTGTGCAAATCTATAATGTGAGAAGAAAGCCCAAAATATTTGCTCACCAATATACGTATTCCAAGACGGAAAAGGGGAAGCAATAGGGTGGATCCAGAATTTCCTCTCCCATATGAGCAAAAAACATTCAGAAAAACACCACAAGGTCCAAAATCAAGTTCAAATTCAAGGAATTGGAGAGCAATCGGACAGCACGTCTTGACCGCTTGACCGCTAACTCCGTCGTATGGTTTTTGGGGTCCGCGGTAGTCCAGATTCAGTCCGTTCGTTCTTTTTATCCCCACACACATCGCGGTCTCTCCACTGATCGCGCAATCCCCAAATTTCCGTCCACACGAACAACCCAGATTTAGAGGAATGGCTAGGTCTACTTTCAACGTTGAGGGTGTGTTATTTTATCAGCTGATTGGGTGCGCTAAACGAAAAACGGTACAGAGGCTGGACTAGGTCCGCGGCTGAATCATGAAGGATTCGTGGTCATAAATCACGGCGCGAGGGGGTGCGTGACACTTGTTCTGACACCGCGGACCAAAATAAACACATTTGTCGGGGCAATGTTGCAAGTAAAACGGCCTTAACATAATAACGGGCAGCATCGGGTAGCCAAATCTGGTATCAACTTAAAGCTTAGACATCAGAGAAAATGTTGGTAATAAAGTTAAAGCGAAAATACCTGGAAATCTAAACATTTCTCTGGATTTATAAAAAGTAAATACTAAACATGAGTTTTGGCGCATTTGGATTCCTCCCTGGCCCACTGTGCGCCGGTTTAACGCTTATAGTCGGCGAATAACAAAAATCAATAGGGTCCAGAACTAGACTACGTTCAGATATGCATCTTTCTTTATGATGATGTTAGTTGTAACATGTTTCACATTTCCTTATCTGTTTTAGACAGATCTCAATGAATACCCTCAGGACCTGTGTTGCGTGCGGCTGCCTTTCATTTTAATACATGCAGGAAGCTGTGACAAATGGAGATACCGTCTCGAAAGAATTTTCCGAGATTAAGATTAACCTGGCTTAACTAAAATGTAACCCTCTCCAGCCATCATTTCCATCAACAGCTGTCCATATCAATGCACAGTCCCTCTCTGGCATTCCAAATAGAACGAAATGTTACGCAACGCCATCTGCTTCCCAAAGTTCTCTATTCACTCTTTTGCAAAAATATGCAAGCATCGGGCTTTGAAGCCATGCGTGGCACCGACAAATTAAGTCATGTTCAGGGAAGATGTATTTAGCTATAACATATAAAATGCAGAATTCACAACATATGACCAATGCAACTTTCTATTAGTCATCAAATGCATTTTCCGTTCTCGGATAGCTCTACTGAAGACATGGCCATTTCAACCAGCGAAATCGACCAAGGAAATCATGAGTTAGAGCGAATGAAAGATTTTTATCATCATGATTTTCAAATCTAATTATTGATATTTTCCGAAAATTTCCGAAATTTGTACATAGCTAGGAAGGTAGTCCAAAGGTTTATCTTCCTAAAGAACTAAATGAAATTGTGTTATATGTTTGCGCATTTATTGACTTAGGGCTAGAAGTTGTCAAGTTATCACCACTATTCACCCAAAGTACGGGCCAGCAAAGCAAAAGCCGCCGTGCTCGCTGGGCTGGGCTGTGTGTGGAAAGGGAGGACTTAGTGCTACTAGGGAGCTGTACGGTTTCGGAGGGCGATTAAGGTAGGGGAAACAAAAGACGCGCGGTGCCACGGATGACTTCAAAGGGGCCTTTTGGACGGGATCTGAATTCATTACAGCTTCCTGATACATGTAAACAAAAATTGCCAGGGTTTTTATGCGGCAGCTTACCGCGCCATATTTGAGCAAGCCTTTACTCATATTCAAGGATTCCAAATTATTCTTACAATGGACAGTCCATTGACCCAGTCAATACTTCTCCAGGATTCCGAGATATATTGTTGTTGTACACTGATCAGTCCATTGATATCTACCTGGTAGCCATCATACTACATGTAGGTTCAAATGATCTTCATGTATCTTAAGCTCTAATGATATATTTTACGACTATGAAATTGAGGCAAACAGCCCCTAAACCACCCGTAATTATAATAAATCGAACTACTTCTTAACTCTCTTAAACGGATGATGAATAGGCCAATAAATGTAAAGGTCTAAGATTTAATATTTTTTACTTTACTTTCATTCTCCTTTCAATTGTAATCTTGAAGGTGAACTGTTCCTTTACCAGATGTACGTTGACTTTTAACTTCGGAATGCTTTGTAATGGGGGAGGGGGTAATTCACACGGGTATATAATTATTTGCTCAACAGACGCTTGAAAAAAATGAGATAGAAGTTTCATAGGTCGATCTTAATCTGCTTGTCTGTCAAAGGTTACTGGCAATCCACAGTACCTAAAAATAGACTAAATACATATGCATATAATACCATTTATGATCAGTGCATCAGTCCATTGTAAAAGCAAATATTATACATGTTTACTGATTTAATATGACATCTAGACCGATACGTAGTTACGGAAAAAGAGGTGAGTAAATATTTTCGATTTTTCATTGACGTATATTAGGCAGGCTCCCGGACACCTTAGAGGCATTGTTTGTATCTGATTTATAAAATCATCATTTTACTTAGACTGAAATAGTTAGATTGGGTCTAGATCACTGAACGCTTCGCTACAGGGTGTATAATTCAGTGGTCTAGTTGTCTTGGAGGTGTTTAATGGAGAGCGATTGAGCTAAGACCAATATGACAATTACTGGTGTTCAAATTTGTTAAATCATAAAGAAACAGGCTGCCAAAAAAAACCTAAACGAAACAGATCCTTAAAACCAGACCATAAGACTTTCTAATATACTTGACCGTGACCCCGGGAGTAACGTTTGTCACGTTAGCAAATCTGTGATCATATTGAAATGGTTAATAATTATGTATAAATTCTCAGAGTTTGTTGCATGTTGTTTAGATATGAATACACATGGTAAACGTTTCATCTTGCATGATAACCATAGGTGTCGTAGTAGTGGAGGTGTGGTAGAGATAAAGTTGAGTTCTGGTCATGCGATTGCATTGTGAGAGAACAGGTGTGGATTCGTTCAGAAAAATCATCAAAATGATAATAAATCTGGCCCAGTCTTGGTAAAGTTAGAAGCACTGTACACAGAAAGATTTATATGGGACTACACAAACATGTGGCATAAAAATCCGTCCTGAATTTTACGCTGTTACATGCCATATTTAGAATATTAAGGCATTTGAGGAGCCATGCTTTTCAGGAAACATTTTGTATCTGATGTTCTTCCACACTAATTTGCATAAATAAAAAAATATTTGTCACCTCTCCCCAGAACTCAACCTTCTCTTTAACTCTCAGTGTAAGAGTTGAGGTTTTGAATCACAGCCTGACACTAAACGTCGTTTAAGTTTTCGTATTGTAGGGGGGGGGGGTGGGTGCAAGGCATTGTTCCAAAGACGCTCAACGAACTAAAAATGAGGTTTCATTGGGCGATCTCAATCTGTCTGTCGGTCTAAGGTTGCTGGGAATTCCCAGTAACTAAAGATAGATTGAAAAACTAAACACATACATGTATGTAGTACTCATCATGATCAGTGCACCATTACATCGTAACGGCAAAGTATTATGTTTACGGATTTGATATAACACCTAGACTAATACTTAATGCAAGGCCCGAATATGTTATTAGCATTTTTGAAATTCGAGTGAGGGAGGCACAGCCCCTCCACCCCAGATCTTTTAGGACTAAGCAATAAAGACAAAATAGCCCCAGGCCTACACAAGCTAAAAATATAATAAATCAAACAACTTATTAGCTGTCTCAATGGTTAGTCCAGTAAAGGTAAAGGTCTAAGATCGAATATCTTATTTACTTCTCTCCTGTCCGGCCGGATGTGTTTTGCACCAGCGCGATCTCTAACATTCCATCCACTGCGTACTGATGGGAGGGGTGGGGTGGGTTTTGTCTAACCAGTGATTTACAAAAATTGCTGAAATGACATGATTTTCCGGGATTTTGTTCTCGTTTTTTGGAAAATATTACTTTATTATGCGTTTGTTAGAAAATAACGAATTCCCAAATCTACAATCAAGCAAAAATAAAAAATGCTCATTTAGAAGCCTACATGTCAGTGTCCGCGGATTGCCTGGGTGGGGTGGGTTTTGTCTAACCAGTGATTTACAAAAGTTGCTGAAATGACATGATTTTCCGGGATTTTGTTCTCGTTTTTTGGAAAATATTACTTTATTATGCGTTTGTTAGAAAATTACGAATTCCCAAATCTACAATCAGGCAAAAACAAAAATGCTCATTTAGAAGCCTACATGTCAGGGTCCGCGGATTGCCTGGGCTCGGGGGGCTCGAGTCCCCTCCCCCCCCCCCCCCCCCATTTTTTGAAAAAAGATATGCTCATCTGACCGTCATTAATTGTTTAAGGCCCTTGAGCTTCCGGGGGCTCTGCCCCTGGACCCGACCAGGTGCCTAAGGCGGCCCCTGAATGCTCATCATATTAAATGCCTAAAACCCCTGAGCTTCTTGGGGCTCAGCACCTCAGCCCCCTGGACCCCACGTAAATTAGTGACCTGCCATGCAGTGTCACCGTGTATAAGGTAGCAAAATATGCTCATCTGACCGTAATTCAAAGACTAAAACCCCTTGGGGCTCTGACTCTTAACCCCCGCCGGGACTTTGCCCCGGACCCAAAGCCAATTTACGCTCCATTCGCTCCATTCGCTCCATTCGCTCCATACGCTTCACTCGCTTAGCTCAATCTGATCGTAAATACTTTACCCTCCCCCCCCCCCCCCCAATATGAAAAACTTTCCGCGGGACCTGCATGTAACATGTAAAAGTGGTTGTGATGCGGACTTTCTTTCCACACCCCCCCCCCCAAAAAAAAAAATAATAATAAAAATAAAATATATATATATATATAATAATAATAATAATAATTTTAAAAAAATAAGGGAAAAAAAAAAATTTGCTCATTCCGCCACTGATTCACACTGTAATTTCGAAGGAGCACCGTTCCACAAGACTTTAGCAAAAGCAACTCGACTCTTACTTGACAATTTTTTTATAATGGGGGAAGGGGGTAACAGAAATAGAATTCAAGTTTGGCACGGGAATATGTCGGCCCGACAGACTCTTGACAAACTGAGATCGAGGTTCTATTGTGCGATTTCGATTTGGATGTCTGTCAAAGGTTGCTGGGAATTCCCAGTCACTAAAATTAGAATGACAAGCTAGATACAAACATATATATAGTACCACGTATGATCAGTGCACCACTACATTGTAAAGGCAGAGAGTAAACATGTTCACTGATTTCATATACACCTAGACCGATACGTACTGACGGAAAAAGACGTGAGTAAATTTCAATGTACACGTATGTCATTTCCAAAAGAAATGCAGTGAAATTTCGCAATATTTTCGTTTACATTTCATATAACACCTTGACCGATACGTACTGACGGAAAAAGACGTGAGTAAATTTCAATGTTGTACACGTATGTCATTTCCAAAGAAATGCAGTGAAATTTCGCAATATTTTCGTTTACATTGTCGCATATTCATGTCATTATAGGCTAACTCCCAGACACTTTTGAGGCTTTGTTTGTATCTGGTTTGTAAAATTATCTTTTTCATTAAAAATAGTTGGGTCTGTGTCTAGATGTCTATTAGTTGATAGATGGACAGTGATTGAGCAAAGACTAATATGAGAATGACGGGTGTTTAGTAAATTATATCAGTTGGTTAAACCATGAAGAAACAGGTTTAAAAAAAAACTTTAAAAAAACAGAGCTTTGAAACCAGACCATAAGAGTTTAATGTCCTTGATCGTGAACCCGGAAGTAACGTTTGTCATTAGAAAACTTGGGATCATATTGATATCGTTCATAAGTATAACTTCACTTAACTTAACTTAACTTGTGGTATGTTTTAATGGGACTTAGACAGGACTTAGACAACTGTTTAGTTAAACAGGAGTTAGACACGACTTCAGAATACGGGCCTTAGTGTTTGTTTGACCTGAAAATATTGTCGCGGTTTTGTTTTGTTTTTGTGATATAAACTACAAAATTACACATTTGTAATGGACTACTATTCTTGCATATAAATACACATGGTAAACATTTCATCTTGCGTGATTGACCTAGGGTTACTTGAGGTGTAGTGTAGTATCAGGGAGGTAACTCACATACCCTGGTAGTATAGTGGTTCATTCACTTGACTCTCAATCTAAGAGATGGGGTTTCGAATCCCAGCCCGGCATTAACGTCATTCAGAATTGTTGTACTGTGTTGTTGTGCTGTGTGTGTGTGTGTGTGTGTGTGTGTGTGTGTGTGTGTGTGTGTGTGAAGGGGGAGGGGGAGCAGGGAAGACATCTGTTCCACAGACGCTTGACAAACTGAGATCGAGGTTTCAGTCTGTCAAAGATTACTGGGAATTCCCAGTCACTGAGTATAGACTAACAAACTAAATAATGACATATAATGTAGTACTAATAATGATAAATGCACCACCGCATTGTAAAGGCAAATAGTATACATGTAATGACGGTACGTAATAACGGGAAAAGAGGTGAGTGAATGAAAATGGCCGTGTCGGCGGGGGGGGGGGGGGGGCCGGCGGGTAGTGACCACTTTTTTTTTTTTTTTTTTTTTTGGCTCCCGAAAATTTAAAAAAACGCGCTGGTCGAAAATTCGCTCAGTGGGGGGGGGGGGGGGGGGGGGAGGTAGTGAGCACATTTTTTTTTTTTGCCCCTCGAAAATTTGCACCCCCTCCTAGAGCGCCAGGGGGGGGGGGCGTCTCACCAAAAAAATTAACGTGTTTTTTTCCCAGGGGGGCGGACCGGGCCCCCGCCCCCCCCCCCCCCCCTCCCCCCCTGGATCCGCCACTGAACTGGAGAGCGATTGAGCTAAGACAAAGATGAAAATGACGTGTGTTTAGGAAATGATATCAGTTTAGTAAACATTGAAGAAACAGGGTAAAAAAACAAAACAAATAAACACTCCTCTTAAATTTCATCAGAATAATCAAAGCTACACTAATTATAACGTTTTTTCCTTTTCTTATATCCTGTATTCCTGTAGAATTCGAATCATGGCTGACGCATTAAAGAATGTCATTGCTCAGAGTCTGGAGTGTCCTGTTTGTCTGAATACCTTCACCGATCCCAAGATCCTGTCTTGCTCTCACACCTACTGCAAGGCTTGTCTGGACAACATCTTGGAGTGCAATGGTAACCACGAGATGCTGCGATGCCCTGTTTGCAGAGCTGAAACCCAGGTCCCAAACCGAGATGTCAGCAAATTACCGGCAAGTCTAGCATTGAAGTCTCTCATAGAAGACATGAAGAACCATTATCAGTTTTGCTCGAATTGTAAATCCGAGGACAAGTCGCAAGCTATTGTCTACTGTCAAGACTGTGGCAAGTATCTATGTTTCACTTGCCACAACAACCACTCTCAGTGGCAAGACTTTATCAGTCATGAGGTCTTAGCCATGAATGAGATCGTATCAGGCAAGGTGTCAGTACGTAGATACCGTAAATGCAGGAAACATCCCAAAGAGGATGAGGAGTGCTTCTGTCCCGACTGCAGGAGATTTGCCTGCTTCAGGTGTGTTGTCATGGAGCATACAAACGAAGGACATCGGGTCGTCGAGGCAACTGTTTATGAAAGCAGCCATATGAAGAGCATCGAGGACCTCAAATCCAAGGCGGACAAGAAACGCTCTTGCTTTCAGAAATATGTTGATTTCATTGATGAACAGAAGGAATATGTGAGCAATGTTCAGAAGCAGTGTACATATGATATCAACGAAGCATATGAAGAATCAGTCAGGCAGTTGACAGAGAAGAAAGAAATCCTCATTGATGAAGTCAAGGGTAGGATCGAAGGAGTAGAAAAAGAACTGGACGAAATGAAGAAATCGGCTCAGGAGCAACTCACTCACTTGACCACCATAGCTGACGTGGTAACCAATAGGACAAAGATACCGTTAGATATGGATGCTTTAGCTGCACACGACACTCTATGTCAAGACTTACAGGAGGCCTTGAAACGAGAAGATCCTGACTACAAGCAGCCGAGGCAATCGAGCAGGAAAGGGAAAAGTGTCAGTTTTGAGAGAGACATTGGAACGGACGAGATAGATCTCGGTAAGATCGTAAATGCAGTTGAAAAGAGCATTGCTTTGCCTAATAAGGATAGCATGAATGCCATGGTTAGTACACCAGACGGTAGGATGGCAGTGGGATGTGGTAGCGGTGGCGTGGGGATCTTCTCTGCTGATGGTCAGCACCAGCAGACAGTTTTCAAACATGAGGAGATTCGTGGAGTAGGGTTCCTCTCTGATGATCGGTATGTTGTACTTGATCGCTCAAACGATAATAAAATCACACTCTACACACTAGAGCAAACAAAATTGAATGTAGTGTTTAAGACTCTGAGTAACAATGAAGGTGGATTACCTGACCTCACTGTGGACAGTAATGATCGGATCTATATTAGCTACAGGAAAGCCAAGAAGATCCAGGTATTCTCACTAACGGGTGGAGAGGCGATTACGGAGATACCATGTGATGGGTATGAACCTGAGCAGATTATTAGTTATAATGATTGCCTGATCACCAGATCTGGGGATACAATAAGATTGATTGACAAACAAGGTGCTGTAAAATATGAATTAACGAAATTAGGTTATCGCTTATACGCTGCTGTGTCTCAAGGGAATACAATCCTGATATCCTCGGTGAACCACGATGTAGGTTCGGTCAGCATTGAGGAGTACACTAACGAGCTGAAGCATGTCCAGAACATCGTCATTGATTACAAGATTGAGAAGCCTAAGAGGCACTGGTACTATCTCCAGCAGTACCGATCAGGAGAGATCGCTTTCTGCACTCCTGATAGACTCTATATATTCCACTGGAAATAATGGATGAGTCATCCTTACTTGCCCTGTATGTTACCACCGATAACTTTAGGCCAGTAGAGGGGGAGGGGGTGTGTGCGACCGGACATATTTTTAGAATAAAACGGGAATAATGAAAAATGAAGAATAACATAATTTTTCGTTTAAAAAACGGGCCCATGCCCGCCCCCTATTTCAAAAGCTTCCAACAGGGCTTGTGTTTCTATATAAAATCCAAATGCATCAGTTAAATCTTGGACTAGGTGACATGGAGTTTGGGTGACATGGAGTTTGGGTGACATGGAGATCATGTGGATCAATGCGAATGATTGAATCTTTCTAAAATAAATATTAACCTTTCTTTTGATATATTTCTGACATGTTTATCTTCCACGATTTTGTCATTGATGATTACTTTACATGCGAATCTGACTTTTGGTAGCTGTTGTAAATATATAAATGATGTAGACTTAATTTAATTGTGGACTAAAATATTAGTTTACAGTAGGATACAATTATTCTAATTATGGAAACTATGTGATCGTGTTACCTTTTAATACAATAAAATTCGACCTATTGATTGTGTTGCAAAAGTACTTCATAATTTCATAAACTATAGTATGATGCTTTCTGTTGTCCATGTTTACTTTCCGTCTGTCAAAATTCATGGGAGAAACGGCGTGGCAGTTGTCAGAAAAACCCGATGCACTATTTATTTTTTCTTGTTCAGATATTTCGTTTCGTCTGTGTTTCCATTAAGAGCAAATGATCTGTATACGTTTTAGAAAAATCTGAAAGGTTGTGATTTTATAGTTACCCTCTGTTCACTTTGTATTAAAGACATCATTAAACATCACCCCGCCATTTTCTTTGTCATACTTGTACGTAGCCGAAATATAAAATTGTTTACATGTTCTTATATGGGCTCATTTGTGTAAAACCAATACACTCTCATCAAAATTGTATATAAAACAAATGAAGATATGTTTTGGACATTTTCTATACACATGTCAGACCTGACACATGTACAAACAAATGGAAAGGTGATCGCATTTAGAGTTTCCTATCTATAGGGAGCTTAAAAACTTTACAATTACATTAATTTCTTCTCATTTTTAAAGATTTGTTCCCCCGTTTGTTACGTTTTCTACATCAACGTAATGTCAGGTGTACTTCCCTTGTTATTATGCATTTCCTGTTATTTCGGGAAGAGTCTACATTATAGTATCCACCTGTTCATTTCAGATTGTTCTTTTATACATAAATTCTTATTTGTCGTTGTCTCTTTCAAATTATGTATTTCTTTGACCTAGTTTTACCTTTCTGCGCTTACCATCGCTCAAAGTTAATATAACATAATTTGAAATATAAAGGTTACTATACAACGATCATGACGCTATACATGTTCATGTATTTGATTCTTAACTTTAAGCATCTAACGAAAGTGGGGTAACTGAAATCGCAATACACAAAGATAATTATACAGTGCTGATTGTTGCATTCAACCTTTGGTTATTATTAAGCAATGACATCTGTAATTGGCAGTTGATTTTGTTTTATTGTCAATAATAAACTTCTTTACCTCCGTTCCATTATAAAGAGTGGCCCTGCATGGACGCCCTATGTTTCAATGTTGTCTATTCATTATTTCTTTCCCATATGAGAGCATGATACTCTGCAGTCACACCGCCGAATCGACTCTATTGGTTATTTCAACTGACTCCGAAACAACCTCATACACCTTTCAAAATCAACCATTTCTTTTCCATTCTGTGTCTTAATGTCAATTCTTGTTCGGTCTCTTCTTGGTCTGGGTATCGTTTCAGAAGACCGTCACAAGTTAACTGACATCTCTTTGAACGCGTGTTAATTATAATACACGCATTTCAACTGGATTTCGGTGAACTTGTGCTAATGACGGTTTAATGAAACGCTGGCCTGATGTTTCGTTTAAGCTGTGCAAGGAAGAGGAGTCTGTGTGTATGGGGTATTTACTTCGAAGTTCCGTCACGGTTTGCTACTTCATCAACAGCAACTGAAGAAGTATGTTAGAGAAAGAAATTTCAGAGAATTTATCAACTCGGCTTCAAACCAAGATAATGACAAACCCGGAAGATTTCAAACTAAATAACAAAACAAACATAAAAAGGAATTGAAACAAAATAGCTTAAATTTATTCTTGCAAATATAGATTTAAATTAGAACCTTTTTTCCCATTTCATTGATCTGTAAAGTTATGGCATGCACTGTGAAGTGTATTTTTTATTTGTGGTAGAAATGTTGTGTTTTATCATGTCACTATAATCTTGTATACATTGAACTGATTATACTTTCCTTGGGTCGGCCACTTATAAAGGTCAGTTCCTTTCTGGCTGCTACCTACCAAGCAATTTTGAATATTTTTGTACCGATGCATGTACATGTATTCTATTATTTTGTGTTACAATGTATTATTCCATGTACATGTATGTATGTTATTCATAAATTCCAATGATGTATTGAAGTGGATTGAAACTAAACATATAGTAAGCAAATAACTACCGTTGGTGAAGGTGATGGGACAAACTATCACTTCCGAGGCGATCTGGATGTAGCTATCTTTCCGAAGCGAAGCTGAGGAAAGATAGCGTATACATTCTGATCGACGAGGAAGTGATAGTTTGCCATCGCCTGAAACCAAAAGGTGATTATTTGCTTTATATTCCACATCTAATACAATTTAACTACAAAAAGAAAAGGATGTGTATGCATCTACATGAAAGACACCAGTCCCAAATTCACACCAAAAAAGTTAAAAGTTTAACCCAACCCCTTGAGGGAACGGTGCGCGCATGTGTTTGCTTTAATTGCGCTCATTGGTAATGCGCGCTTAATTACGCCTGTTTTAGTGCGCTTTTGGATAATCTTCAGTGAAAGTGCGCTGCCCTGTGTAGATAGTACCTCTATTTTCAGTGAAAGTGCGTTGCACTGTGTAGATAGTAGTACTATCTACACAGTGTAACGAACTTTTTGCTTCTCCCATCAATAATGGGCGAACTATCTTTCATCACGTGATTTACTTTTGACCAATCGCAGAGCCAGATTCTTAGTATGTGGAATATAATTAATAATACGACATTTTATATAGTACAAATATATGTGTTGATGACATGTCTTTAAAAAACAAAACGAGATAATTTGCAGGGGAGGGGGGGGGGCACAAGCGTGTATAAAAGGGGCAGCAGTTTTTAGAGTTTTAGAGGGAGCTTTTGCACAGTAATGTTGTAACACTATTATATATGTAATGTACTCCGGTTTCTAATACAGATATAATGTTTATTGTGATCGAGTCGATCGTCCATCTTCCTCAAAACTTAGCACGACTTTGAACCTTCTTCTACGTGTAGATAATTTTTCTGTTTTCCGGATATAATACAACATAGAACAATACGGTAGCCACCCAAACTTTCATGGGTATTCATTTTGTTAATAGTTTTAGTTGATTTCCAAATAAATTTTGATTCACATCGAATTCAGTCTAAATTTTACATCAATTTTATAAATCGCACAGTTAAAAGAGCTTTTCTTGCAAGAGAGTCGCATTAATTAAATGGTAATCAAACCTTAGTAATAATTTCATTTTTCAACGCAAGAGATGAGAGAAACAGATGCGAGAACGTGTGAAATAAATTGATAAATTTGATGTAAAAAAGTACCAATAATATCTCAATTTCCCGTAAGTGCCTTCTCCCTTGGGAAGCGACGTAAAACAGGGGCACTTATTAAATAGGAAGAGGATCACCTGAGAAAGTAAACGGGATACAAAAGAAGGGCATTTCTCATACATAATAAGGGACACTCATCAGAGCTGCAAAGAGGCACTTGGGCTAAGAAGGGAAAACGCACATATCAAAAAGTAAAAGGGGAACCTATCAGATTTGGAAAGGATCACTTATCAGAGGTGGACATGGAGCATTTATAAGAAATATTATTCCAAAAAGGAAGTGGACTTATCAGAAAGTAAAAGGGACACGTGTCAAAGTAAACGTAGCACTTATCAGAGGTAAACAAGAGGTACTGTTGGCACCTGAAAAGGGGCACTTATAAGAGAGGGAAACGGGCACTTTTAAAAGTAAAATGGCGCCTACTCGAGCACCGCCTCTGACTAAAAATACATTTCGAATGGCATTTTATTATAGTTCCTCTTAAACATAGACCCCAAATCTTGTAATTTGACAAATTGACGTTTTTACTTATTTGTTGTGTTGCAAAAAAATTGAAATTTGTCTGACGCTACGTGAGTGACACCACTTTGTATTGCCTACACGCAACGTGCTTACAACTGTGAAATAAATTGGGAAATGTTTTAAAGAAATAATTTTCTCATGTTTTGTCAGATTTCATTCAAACTTTCTTCTGTCAACTTCTCTGATTTTTCTGCTTTCTTTTATAGTTGGATTGCCCTTTAAATTTGAATGTGGTTTTGGACTGACTATTAAAGTTACATGTTGGAACAAAATGTCAGCAAACTGTCGGAATATCATAAGATTTTTGAAATACGTTTATTTTGTACAGCTTGTAAAACTAAAGAGAGAATTATGAGATACATGTTTATGACAAAATGTACAGGGGAATTTGAGGAATATTGATGATGTAGACATTAAAAGGTAGAATGAAGGAAATAAATGATTTAAGAGGAAGAAGGGATGGTCGAAATAAATGTTGAACGAGACGAAGAAATTGGATGTGTGAGGGCTTTTATGAACAATATGTACATGTATGTGTGTTAGAGCAAACAAGAATGCGGGTATATTGTGGAAGTGGGTGAGTGCGTATGTCTGCTTATATTAGTTTTCATTGTTTTTAGTTTCTTTCTTGTTAATTTTTAAAGATATCTTTAAAAGCTGAAAACTGAATTACCTTGGAGATTGTGACGTTTCATCTGACTGTTGTCATATTGCCGACAACCGTATCGCTAAAACCAAAGGCAAAAGTTAGAAGTACATGACTGTATCTCGATGATCATCATAAAAATAATTCAAGCACATACATTAATCGGTCAGTGTTTAAACATTGTTCAAACGTAGACAGGGGACGCAATAACAGTATTAAAAATGGGGGACCTGAAGTCAGTGTGACATCGCATTTAACCCCCTGTTTAATGTGTACACATCTGGAAAAGACAGTTATGACACTGCCTCCTGTTTTCCTCGTTAGATTTATCCTTCTTAAACTTGAGAAAAAAACATCATAAACAATTTTTTTCTTCTTGCCTTCATTCTTGGCAAATGTTAAAATCTGAGTATTGTTTTCTTTTATTATTAGAAAATTGTTGGAAAAACTAACTATTTTGCAAATTTGGCTTTAAAATCACGTTGGAAATACAGACGTACCAGTATTGAAGTGTTGTTGCCGTTCAACTGTTTGGAAGTTTTACCATATGGTTCTAATGGCTCAGCTAGACCAGTTGAATTCTAACTGGCCTGGATCAACTGGATCATTTAGCCCATTTCAATTTCCGGTGTTACCATTTGGCATTAACTGGTTCATCAACTGGACCAGTTGCAACTAGCTTTCTCTTCTGGGATGTTTGCACCCACCCCACCCCCACCCCCTCTAATCCCAAACTGCTTCCGGCGCGCCTAGACGTAATTATGGAAGATCCAAAACACGATGTTTAGAAACGGGATAAGAAGGTCATTATTTTGGTTCATTTATTGTGTAACATTTGCGTAATTATTGGGTAGAACGCGGGTTACAGTAACATATTTCCTCTTCGACGTAAATTTCACGTGAATGAAGAACATGATTCATCTCAATTAAGTCAGCCTCGTAATATTCACGTGAATTTCACGCAGATATATTGACTAAAACTATCACTAACGCTTCACGTGTTTCTGTGACGCGATAATTTCGTTTATGAAGATGTAATTTCATAACCAAACAAACACGGGAGTATTAGGTTTACAAACCATGGTCTCCAAGGTAGGATAATCACGTTATTATAATGGTGATATTGCAGTGACAATTGCGTGATTTAGTGTACGTGTGTTTTTAGTGACCTAGTGCAATAAACGTGTTAACACATTTACGTAAATGTCCGGTGTTTGAAGAACGTAACTCTCCTCAAGTCGATACCTTGATATTGACGTGATTTTCACGTGATTTTGTTTATTGGGAAGGCATTGGTAATAAGAAGACTTACATAATTTAATTAATGGAATTTTTTTCATATACTTGTATTTTATTGAAATTATTTTAGTTCACAGTTAATGTTTCCCTTATTCACGTTTAATTAAATGTTATTTATACGAAGTAGCCAAATGTCCTAATAACTGGTAATTGATATTTGTAGTATTTTCGACATGAATTGCATATAACTAAATCATCAGTAATTAAGAAATATGCTGTAAATTCAGATAACTTGTTAAAAAACATAGATCTGCACGCACCTTATATTCAATATGCAAATTAATTGGTGTCAACTGGAAATATGCCAACAGTCAGTCATCAACGGGTGCAACCGGAAATATGCACACAAACCAGTTATCAACTGGCGCAATGAAAATGTGCTGACAGTCAGTTATCAACTGGTGAAAATAGAAATATGCCAACAGTCACGGGATTATCACCACGGAACTTAAATGGTAACTGTGAAACCATCAAGACACCCAAATATAACTCATTTTTCACACCTAGAAATCACGGAATACCCAGCTTATATTAATAATCCGTTTGAGTCACGAGATCATCACCGCGGAACTGCTGGCAACTTTGACTACCATTTAAATAGGTGTTTTAAGACACCTAATAATGACTAATTTTTCACACCTAAATATCACGGATTCACAGATTAGATTAGTAATCAGATTTAGCTACGTGATTATCACCAAGAAAGTTATGGTAACTTTGAAACCATTTAAATAGGTGTTTTAAGACACCTACTAATTACTAATTTTTCACACCTAAAAGTCACGTATGCCCAGCTTAGATTAATAATCCGTTTGAGTCCCGAGATCATCACCGCGGAACTGCTGGCAACTCTGACTACCATTTAAATAGGTGTTTTAAGACACCTAATAATTACTAATTTTTCACACCTAAATATCACGGATTCACAGCTTAGATTAGGAATCAGTTTTAGCTACGTGATCATAACCAAGAAAGTTATGGTAACTTTGAAACCATTTAAAGAGGTGTGTAAGACACCTCAGAATTACTAATTTAATATAACCAGAGGATCACGGACAGAACAATAAGACGATTAGCCGGTGTAAGTAACGTGATTATTACCATCAACCTTGGATAACCTGTGAAACCATCGATAAAGGTGCTTACAAGACCAAATAATTACTTATTTATCACCACCATCGGTTAACGGACAAAAAACTCGTTGCTTGGTCAAGTGGTTATTTGGTCATAAACACTTGATTTACAGAGGTAAGTGGAATCACGTTACTCCAGTCGCGTGATAAATTGGTGTTTTTTAGGTTAGATGAAAACGTGAACAGGAGTACCTTTTTTGTTTAAATGAAGGCACGTGTCGATAACGTTTAAATCTAGTTCAAAAGGCACCATACTTTAAAATCACTTAAAATACACTTCCAAAAGAGGTTACTTTTTAGTGTTTTGTTTATTGGGTCAGGGTCCATTTCCATTCAGACAAACAGTTTCATTCGAAACTGTTGGTAAAATGGTTAGTCCAATGCAACCTGTTAACATTCATACTCTGTTCAAATAATCTTCATGTATTCCAAACTGTTTGATGGTCAGTCCTTTGTGTCCTGATGATCATCATCCTCGGTCCATCTACTCAGGGTCATCAGGGATTCCAATATCTTTGTAGAGTGGCCCGTCTACTAGGTTACCTGATGAGGTACACATTGCGAGACAGTCTCGTTCAGATAGGCCTACGCATCTTTTTTATGATGATGTAAGCTGTAACATGCTTCACATTTCCTTATCTTTTAACACAGAGCTCATTGGATACGCTTAGGACATTTGTTGTGAGCAGTTGCCATTCATTTACATGTTTAGAAAAACTGCCAGGGTTTTATGCGGCAGCTTACCGCGCCATATCTGAACAAGCCTTTAAATATCTTCAAGGATTCTAAATTGTTCTGAAAATGTACGGTCCATTGGCCAAATGCGGCTCATACTCAGTCAATACTTCTCTGGGATTCCCAGATATTTTGTTGTTGTACACTAGCTGCTCAGTCCTGTATATGTTACCTGGTAGCTATCATGTAGGTTCAAATGATCTTCAGGTATCCGAAGCTGTAATTATGCTTTATACCGCAGCGCTCAAAATACACGGGGGCGATGGGCGATTCGCCCCCGTGAGCTCCGTAATCGCCCCCGTCAGGTTGCTCACGGGGGCGATTGCAAAATTAAAAATCGCCTCCGTGGAATTATAAAATAAAGATTATGTTTGTTGATATTATTTTAACACAATATTGAGTATCAATTTTCAAACCTTAAACCAATGAAATGGAACTTAGATGGCGCTTTCTCTCCCATCTATATGAGTATTACCGATACAAACAACGTACGGAAGCTCGCAGTGCAGCTAGTGCGGCCGTCAGCAGTGTGCACGCAGACGCCCAATATCTGGTGGAGCTGGATCGCGCAAGGCCTGAAACGGGAGAAGTTTTTCGTTGTGAAAAGTGTGAATCCTCTGAAATCTGGGAATTCTAAAAGACCAGCAAATAATGTAACTCGACCAGTAAATCAATATTGAGAAGAAGAAGAAGAAGACCAAAGATGTTACAGGGGCGGATCTATGCGGTTTAGGGGGTTTAACCCCCCCCCCCTCCCTCCTTGGCTGTCAAGTGAAAATGTGATGGGCATATGTTATCATGTGTCCAGACCTACACAGTATTAGTAGATATCAGTAGATGCCAGGAAAACATCACTAACGGGGGTTAAAAATAGCACCAAAAATCGCCTCGCCGCTTCGCGGCTCGTGGACGATGCTCCGCATGTTAGTAGATGCCAGGAAACACCACTTAGGGGGGTTCAAAATAGCAACAACAAAAATCGCCACGCCGCTACGCGGCTCGTGGACGATGCTCCACATCGTATTTGGGTTACCCCCCACCCTTAGCAAAAAGCTTGATCCGCCCCTGTGTTTTGGAAGGATATGGTAAAGACTAAAAGTAAAATATAATGTAAATAAGGTTGCTCCGAATAATGAGGAGGAATTATAAGTGCAGAAAGGGAAGATATAGCGAGAATGTCATCACGGGGATAAAATTCAATAACAGCTATGTAACATGTAAATTTCTAAGAGGGAAAATACCGACTTAAATAAATGATAATGATAAAATACCAAGGAATTTTGGAGTTTCATGGGAACCAATTCAATGGAATTTTGTAGTAAAATAAGAGCCCCCGTCAGCACTAAAAGAGCCCCCGTGAGAAGGCTCAAGGGGGCTCTTTTTTTTTGGAAGAGCCCCCGTGGACAAAAAAATTAATTTGAGCCCTGTTTATACGCCTATATGAAATTGAGGCAAATAGCCCCTAAACTACCCGAAATTATGATAAATCGAACTAGTTATAAACTCTTTCAACCAGATGATGAATATAATAGTCTAATAAACGTAAAGGTCTAAGATTGAATTATTTCACTTTACTTTTCTCCTTTCCGGATGTGCATGTATAGCGCCATCTCCAACAGTCTCGAAGGAAGACGGTTCCGTTCTACGAGACTTTTGGCAATAGTAATTTAACTCTATCTTTAAAATATTTTGTAATGGGGGAGGGGGTGACAATAATATAATTTACTCCGGTATATATTTGCTCAACAGACGCCCGACAAAATGAGATCGAAGTTCATTGGGCGATCTTAATCTACTTGTCTGCCAAATGTTAGTTGCTGACAATCCACAGTACCTAAAAATAGACTGACAAACTAAATACATACAGGCGAGTACAACAAAAATAATAAAAATAATCCTAATGGATGACCTAAAAAAAGATGACCTTACCACCCCCCCCCCCCCGCCCCTAACGGAACGGAATGTCGATCGGTCAAATTTTCAAATTTCGGGACAAAAAAAAAAATGTCCTCTTACGGTCTAAGGTTGCTGGAAATTCCCAGTAATTAAAGATAGATTGAAAAACTAAATACATACATGTATGTAGTACTCATCATGATCAGTGCACCATTACATCGTAACGGCAAAGAGTATAATATATGTTTAAGGATTTGATATAACACCTAGACTAATAATTAATGCAAGGCCCGAATATGTTATTAGCAATTTTTAAATTCGAGTGAGGGAGGCACTGCCCCTCCACCCCACATCTTGTAGGACTAAGCAATAAAGAACAAAAAAGCCCCTAGACAACCTAAAAATATAATAAATCGAACAACGTATTAGCTTTCTCAACCAGACGATGGTTAGTCCAGTATAAAGGTAAAGATCTAAGATCGAATATCTTCTTTACTTCTCTCCTGTCCGGCAGGATGTGTTCTGCATCAGCGCGATCCATCCACTGCGTACTGATGGGAGGGGTGGGGTGGGGGTACAAATGTTGCTGAAATGACATGATTTTCCGGGATTTTGTTCTCATTTTTTTGGAAAATATTACTTTATTATGCGTTTGTTAAAAAAATGACGAATTCCCAAATCTACAATCAGGCAAAAAATATGCTCCTTTTCAAGCCTACATGTCAGGGTCCGCGGATTGCCTGGGCTCGGGGGGGGGGGGGGGGGCTTGAGCCCCTTCCCTCTCACCCCCCATTTTTTGAAAAAAGATATGCTCACCTGACCGTCATAAATTGCCCCTGGACCCGACCAGATGCCTAAGGCGGCCCCTGAATGCTCATCATATTAAATGCCTAAAACCCCTGAGCTTCATGGGGCTCATCCCCTCATCCCCTCAGCCCCTTGGACCCCACGTCAATTAAAACCCCTGAGATTTCGGGGGCTCTGACTCTTAACTCCCGCCAGGGCTTTGCCCCTGGACCCAAAGCCAATTTACGCTCGCTTAGCTCAACCTGATCGTAAACCTCCCTAATATGAAAAATGTTCCGCGGGGCCTGCATGTAACATGTAAGAGTGGTGGTGATGCGGACTTTGTTTTGCCACCCCCAAACGTTTTTGCTCATTCAGCCACTAATTCAAACTGTAATTTTGAAGGAGCACCGTTCCACAAGACTTTAGCAAAAGCAGTTCGACTCTTACTTGACAATTTTTTTATAATGGGGGAAGGGGGTAACAGAAATAGAATTCAAGTTTGACACGTGAATATGTCGGCCCGACAGACGCTTGACATACTGAGATCGAGGTTCTATTGGGCGATTTCAATCTGGATGTCGGTCAAAGGTTACTGGGAATTCCCAGTCACTAAAATTAGAATGACAAGCTAGATACAAACATGTATATTACCACGTATGATCAGTGCACCACTACATTGTAAAGGCAGAGAGTATACCGATTTCATATAACACCTAGACCGATACGTACTGACGGAAAAAGACGTGAGTAAATCTAAATGTACATGTATGTCATTTCCAAAAGAAATGTTGTAACATTTCGCAATATTTTCGTTTTAATTGTCGTATATATTCATGTCATTATAGGCCAACTCCCAGACATTTTTGAGACTTTCTCTGCATCTGGTTTGTAAAATTATCATTTTCATTAGTCTGCAATAGTTTGGTCTGGGGTACACTCTAAATTACAGGGATTTAAATTTAAATCTATAGGATTTATTTTTAAATCTTTCATGTACTGTAGGTAGGGACCAATCGATGTGGATTTAAAATTAATCTTCGCTAGGATTAAAAAGTTTTAATCTGTAAATGATTAAAAAATAAGTTCAAAAGATTTATATTATAAATCTTTCTAGATTAAAATTAACCCTGATAAAGATTTAAAAGCAATCCTTTTTGGGACTTCTTTTTTTTATATTTGAAACTCGGATTAAGAACCAGTTTAGCAATCTTTTAAGATTAAAAATCAATCTTTATGGATTCAATTTCATTCAAATCCGGCTTAAGATTTAAATTTTAAATCCCTGTAATTTAGAGTGTAGATGTCTATGAGTTGAAAAATGGACAGCGATTGAGCCAAGACTAAGATGAGAATGACGGGTGTTTGGGAAATTGTATCAGTTTGTTAAATCATGAAGAAACAGGTTACAAAAATAAAACTAAACAAAACAGAGCTTTGAAACCAGACCATAACAGTGTAATGTCCTTGATCGTGAACCCGGAAGTAACGTTTGTCGCATTAGAAAAATTGTAAGCATATTGATATCGTCCATAAGTATAACTTCTCAGTGTTTTTTGTCCTGGGGGATAATGTGACAATTTGGTACGTTATTGTGATTGTAATTATAAAGTTGCCATCAATTATTATCCTTACATGTTGTGTTGATATGAATACACATGCGAAATATTTCAGGTTATTATGCGATTTTTAACATAGCTATGAAGCAGAGTTACAACATGTATTGGATATTGTAAAAGCCAAAAGTGAAGAGTTTGGTCTAAGCATGAATGTCAAGAAAACTAAGTCAATGATTTTTAGTAGAACAGAATAAGCCTAGAATATGTTTGAAACTCGATGGACATATCATTGAGCAAGTCAGTAATTACATCTACTAAGGACAAAATATCCCAGATGATGCCAGATGCGAAGCAGAAATAAAAAGAAGAATAGAAATTGCTCGGAATACATTTCTGGCAATGAAAGGATTATTCACAAATAGAAAGTTGAAATTTGCGCTTAGGTTGAGACTAGTAAACTAGTAAACTAGTAAAATAATATCTGAATTTCCCGTAAGTGCCTTCTCCCTTGGGAAGCTACTCAAAACAGGGGCACTTATTAAATAGGTAAAGGGGCACCCGGGAAAGTGAAAGGGATACTAAAAAGAGGAATTTCTCATACCTAATATGGGACACTCACCAGAGCTGAAAAGGGGCACTTCTTAGAAGAGAACATGCAATTATTAAAAAGTAAAAGGGGGAATCTATCATATTTAGATAGGTTCAGTTATCAAAGGTGGAAAAGGGGCATTTATAAGAAAGATTATGCAAAAAGGGAAGGGATCAGAAAGCAAAAGGGACACGTGTCGAAGTAAGAGGGGCACTTATCCGAAGTAAGGGGGGGGGGGTACTTTTGGCACCTAATCGGCACCCCTTCGTAAAAAGTTCGTCTTAATTGAAGCAGACATATTAGGGGATATGGGGGTAGATTATAGATATCGAAAACAGACAATGTAAATTGACATTCGAGATCAATGGCTTTCTTATTGTCAATTTGGTCCCGATAATGCGTAGACCTGTAAAAGTTGTCTACACAAAATAAAATGATACTATTTTCTCACTTATGGTGGCATATAGTAATATGTTCTTTACAAAATTGTTAATTTTACTTATTGATATGTCCCATCGTGAATAAATATATGTTCCATTATTTTAAAAATCCAGAAAATCGACACTTCGAGTGCACAAATCAAATGGGAGTTAGCTCTGCAATGTGTGGACATGCGTACCTTACGCGTGAGATATCGCACAGGGATGCCAGTTGGAGATTCCCTACCTCATACATTCATCTCGATTTTCAAAAAATAATAACTTTGTCATTTATCCTATTTCAGATTTTTATCATACCTACACCAACCTCCATTTAACCAATATTACTTTTTCTACTTCCTCTCAAAACAACTTTCTATAAAGAATTACTTCTTTAACTAATGTCCAAGGCTATCTCGGGAGTCATCTCTCGATTTCCATAACTTCTCGCTTTCCTCCTCTCCCAGTCTATCCCTCGTTATTCTTCCTTTCAATTGAGCTCCCACTTGATTTCTCCACATCTCCACATATTCCAGTTTCTGCACTGTATCTATTCTTCACCCGGATTCTTCAGCTACATGTAGATGCAAATATGACTCAAACTCAATTATATAAATCACACTCGGGAAACAGCCAATCAACGATAATTGATTTACTCTTTATCTTACATGTATCATTAATATATGATTTGACAATGGTCATGGTGAGGTCTAGGTAATATGTTGATATTTTGTAAAAATTGTGATACCATGGTGCACCTTCTTGGTAAAACAAGTATAATTTTATGTATTAGAGTAAGTTCATGCCTTTATTTACCACAGTAGAAATAAATTTTTCATCTTGCATGCAGAAAAATATTAATATTTCAAGATTGGAAACACAAACATGTTCCATAAACCTTCAAATGTTTGAAGACAAAGTAGATCAGCAACCTATGTCCTCGATGTAAATTTAGTTTAAATTCCAATCTTATTTTGAATTTATCAAGTAACAATGGTACATTGGCATACACCTAGTAACATCAACTTTGAATAGCAAAAATTATGTGCTATTGATAACAATTCTTCAGTTGTTATATATGATTCTTTTAACAAAATTCTGAGGAAGAAAGGCAAATTTCATGCATATGACAAGTAGACCTCACCCTTATTGCTCACCCTTCGCGAGCGGTTTCATTGGAATTAATCGTAAAATTCCCTTCGCTTGAGTGTAAATAAAAATACGCTACTGGGCCATTTCTGATCAAGCCTTTAGTCTTAGTATAGGATTTCAAATTATTTCTTACAATAATGGACAGTCCATTGACCTAGTGATGATCATACTCGGTCCATTTAGGGATTCCGGAAATATATTTTTGGTAATTCTCAGTCCATTGTTATTTGCTACCTGGTAACCAACATACTACATAGGTTCATAATGATCCTCATGTAATTGAACTATAATAAATGTTTAGAATGTTTAGCGCCATCTCCAACAATCCAACTGAAATCTCGAAGGAGGACATATCCGTGAGACTTTGGCAAATATAATTTGACTCTAACTTGAGCATTTTGTTGTAAAGGGGGTAACAGAAATAGAATTCAATTTTGACACGGGCATCTATTTGCTCTACTGACGCTTGAAAAAATGATATCGAGTTTTTGTTGGGCGATCACTTTTAGGACGAATAAACACTCAACCAAGTTGTCGGTCAAAGGTTGCTGGGAATTCCCAATACCTGAAAATAGATTTATAAACTAAGCACAATTAGCACATACATGTATATCGTCCTATTTATGATCAGTACGTCATTACATCGTAAGGCAAAGAGTATACATTTACATGTTTCCTGATTTCATATAACACCTAGGCCCATACGTATAGTTACAGCAAAAGAGGTGAGTGAATTAAAATGTCAGTCTCATTTCCGAGAAAAATCTGGTTAAAAAATTCGATATTTTAA
Source organism: Strongylocentrotus droebachiensis (assembly GCA_035222895.1). Taxonomy (NCBI): domain Eukaryota; kingdom Metazoa; phylum Echinodermata; class Echinoidea; order Camarodonta; family Strongylocentrotidae; genus Strongylocentrotus; species Strongylocentrotus droebachiensis. Next base: position 28,008 of record JAVYIG010001068.1, read on the forward strand.
TTTCATACTGGCGTATATAGACCGTTTAAGGCAGACTTCCAGACAATCTTGTGTTATTTTTTTTTAATCTGGTTTGTAAAATCATCATTTTCCTTAGACTGAAATAGTTAGGTCTGGGTTTGGATGTCTTCGAGGTGATAAATTTGAGAGCGATTGAGCTTAGACCAAGATGAGAATGACGGGTGTTTAGGAAATAATATCAGTTATTAAAATAAACAATTAAAAAACAGGCTACAAAAATAAAACTAAACAAAGCAGAGCTTTGAAACCAGACCAATAGAGTTTCACGTACTTGATCTTGAACCCGGAAGTAACTTTTGTCGCATAAGAAAATTGGGATCATAGTAATATCGTTCATAAGTATAACGTCTCAGTGTTCGTTTGTCCTGTGGAAAAATGTGACGATTTTGGTATGTTATTGTGATTTGAATTACAAAGTTGTCATGAATTATTATTCTTACATGTTATGTAGATATATGAATACACATAGGAAATATTTCACGTAATAATGCGATTCTTAACATAGCTAACATTTCAGCAAATGATTATGCCAAACCAGAGCAATATAATTTCCTCTGTACAATCATGATGGTTTTGTTTAAATAGTATATTCCTGTGTGCAAAAGTACATGTTAATAGTACTGCTTTTGATACTTCATCAGCTTTAAAATTAGTACACAATGTTGCCTACTTAGTTTTAGAGTTGTTCAAAGCCTAGACTCCATGTTAAGAATAAAGTATGTTTATTTACATCATATCTGAAGGCAGATCATGGAACATTATTATTTTTTTCGTTCAAATTTCACGAAATTTGTAGAAGGGACACAGATGAATACTCGAGACAGATAAAAGGCACACGTTTGATACTCTTGGTATAAGATTGCGAAGCAAGTTTATTGCGTTCGTCGGATGTGCAGATATTATGACTAGGAAGATGTGAGTTTAAACTCACACCTCCTCTGTATGAAATCATCACCAATATATGATACTTGGTTTCATATTAATGAGGGATAATGTAATGATTATTTTTCCAATGAAAATCAAGTGCTAAAATGTAAATGGTAAACTACATTTCTGAGACTCATGTCAATTTTTTTTGTTTCGATTTCCACGGTTTACCATTAACCATGGGCTTCAACTGATTTTTTCTTCTTCATTTTTCTTTAATTTCGTATTCCTGTAGAATTCGAATCATGGCTGATGCATTAAAGAATGTAATTGCTCAGAGTCTGGAGTGTCCTGTATGTCTGGATACCTTCACCGATCCCAAGATCCTGTCTTGTTCTCACACCTACTGCAAGGCCTGCCTGGACAACCTCTTGGAATGCCATGGTAACGACCAGATGCTCCGATGCCCTGTCTGCAGAGCTGAAACCCAGGTCCCAAACCGAGATGTCAGCAAATTACCGGCAAGTCTAGTTTTGAAGTCTCTCATAGAGGACGTGAAGAATCATCATCAGTTTTGCTCGAATTGTAAATCCGAGGACAAGCCGCAAGCTGTTGTCTACTGTCAAGACTGTGGCAAGTATCTATGTTTCACTTGCCATAACAACCACTCTCAGTGGCAGGACTTCATCAGTCATGAGGTCTTACCCATGAGTGAGATCGTATCAGGGAAGGTGTCAGTACGTAGATACCGTAAATGCAGGAAACACCCTAAAGAGGATGAGGAGTGCTTCTGTTCCGACTGCAGGAGATTTGCCTGCTTCAGATGTGTTGTCATGGAACATACAAAGGAAGGACATGGGGTCATTGAGGCAGCTGTTTATGAAAGCACCCATATGAAGAGTATCGAGGACCTCAAATCCAAGGCAGATGAGAAACGCTCTTGCTTTCAGAAATACGTTGATTTCATTGATGAACAGAAGGATCGTGTGAGCAATGTTCAGAAGCAGTGTACAGATGATATCAACAAAGCATATGAGGAATCAGTCCGGCAGTTGGCAGAGAAGAAAGAAATCCTCATTGGTGAAGTCAAGGGAAGGACCGAAGGAGTAGAGAAGGAACTGGACGAAATGAAGAAATCCGCTCAGGTGCACATCACTCACTTGACCACCATAGCTGACGTGGTAACCAATAGGACAAAGGTACCGTTAGATATGGATGCTTTGGCTGCACACGACACTCTGTGTCAAGACTTGAAAGATGCTTTGAAACAAGAAGATCCTGACTACGAGCAGCCGAGGCAATCAAGCAAGAAAGGAAAAAGTGTCAGTTTTAAGAGGAACGTTGTAATGGACGAGAAAGCTCTCGGTAAGATCGTAAATGCAGTTGCAAAGAACATCGCTTTGCCTACTGAGGGCAGCATGAGTACCATGGTTGGTACACCAGACGGTAGGATGGCAGTGGGCTGTTACCCAGGTGGCGTGAAGATTTTCTCTGCTGATGGTCGGCACCAGCAGACAGTTTTCAAACATGTGTGGATTCGTGGAGTAGGATTTCTCTCTGATAATCGGTATGTTTTACTTGATTGCTCAAATAATATCACACTCTACACATCAGAGTTCACACAATTGAATGTAATGTTTGAGACTCTGAGTTCCGATAAAGGTGGAATTGCTAAGCTCACTGTAGACAGTGATGATCAGATCTATGTTAGCTACAGGAAAGCAAAGAAGATCCAGGTTTTCTCACCAGCAGGTGGGAAGGCGATCAAGGAGTTACCATGTGATGGGTATATACCTGTGCAGATTACTAGTTATAATGATTACCTGTTGATCAAATCTGTTGATACAATACGATTGCTTGACAAACAAGGTGTTGTGAAATACACATTAACAGAATTAGATGATTTCCCATTCGCTGCTGTGTCTCAAGGGAATACAATCCTGGTAGCCAAGTTAAAGCACGATGTAGGTTTGGTCAGCATTGATGAGTACACTAACGAGCTGAAGCATATCCAGAACCTCGTCACTGATTACAAGATTGAGAAGCCTGGGCTGGAGTGGTATTATCTCCAGCAGTACCGATCAGGAGAGATCGCTTTCTGTACTCGTGACAGACTCTATATATTCCACTGAAAATAATGGATGACTCCTCCTTGCTTGCACTGTATGATATCACCGTCTTTATGCCCGTAGAGGGGTGTGCGATGAGTATATGAGTAGACCTCTTTTTTCTGATCAAAGCAGGCACGCTGAAAAAATTGGACAATATAATATTTCGTTGACAAATTGACCCATCCCCGCCCATATTTTCAAAATCTACCAACAGGCCTGGTTTTTCTGTGACTTCATAAAGTGTATATAACATCAAGTGAAATCAGATATATCTTGAACTAGGTAAAAATGGAGTGTTGGTGACTGATTTTAGAAATGACATTCCTAGATCATGTTAATTAATTTGAATGATTAAACCTTTCTAAAAATATATCAAGTGACCTTTTTATAGATATACATCTGATGTGTTTATTTTTCAATATTTTGTTGTTGATGATTACTTAATAGTTTACAGTAGGAGATTATCACCCTAGTTATGGAAACTATGTCATTTTTTTCTTCTTCATTTTAACAATGCATTTCAAAACACCGTCTGCTTAATCAAATTATATTATATTTTTTTACCCAGAATAATGAGAGTAAATGCAATATTTTTCTCATAATATTTTGTTTTACTTCTTTACTTCAATTCATCAAGTTGTGTACTAAAGAGTCGACCTATTAATTGATTGCATGATGTATGTTGCAAAAGTATTGTAAAACCAAACGTCAAAATAAGGGTCTTTTTTCAATTTTGATGGACCTTGTGATGTTGTTTTGATGGATTGATGTTTTGATGGACTGTGATGGACCGTTTTCTATGTTTACTTTCCGTCTGGCAAAGTACATGGGAGAAATAGCATGGAACTTGTCTGAAATACCCGATTTATTTTTGTTTTTTGAGATATTTAGTCTTGTCTGTGTTTCCATTTAGAGCAAATGGTCTTTTTAAGTTTTAGAAAGATCTAAAAAGTTATGATTTTATTGCTACTCTCTGTTCACTATGTACTAAAGATTCCACTAAACGTCAACGAGCAATTTTCTTTGTCATAGCTACATGTATGGTCGAAACATGAAATTGTAAACATGTTCTTAGTGTGTTTAAAACAAGTATATTATATCATCAAAACGTTATTTTTAAAGAAGAAATTTTGTGTACATTTATCATGTAAAACACATTCTAAAAGGGCTAAAAAGCTTTACAATTACATTAATTTCTTCTTATTTGTTAAGATTTATTCCCCCGTTTCTTATGTTTTCTTCATCAACGTGATGTCAGGTGTACGTCCCTTGTTATGATGCATCCATGTTATTTTGAAAAGAGTGAATAGTAGTACCCCGGGAATGCTGTTCATTTCAGTAGGTTCTTATATGGCTGGCCTGGTGTTTCGTTTCGGCTGTTCAAGGAAGAGGAGTCTATGTGGCGAGGATAATAACTTCGACTTTCCGTTACGGTTGTATTTTCTTCTTTAGGTATGCCACTTCTAAAGTTCCCTTCCTTTCTGGCTGCTACCTAGCTACCAAGCAATGTTGATATTTTTGTACAAATGCATATACATGTACTCTATTATTTGTGCGTAACAATGTACTATTCTATGTACACGTATGTATGTTATTCTTTGATTGCAATGGTGAAATGATTTGGATGAAATGGGCAGCAGTTTTTACGATAGAGGAAGCTTGTGCAACATAGTTGTACTACTGTTAGTGTTATATATGAATTTGTTCTCCGGTTGCTTATGCAGATATATTATTATGTCTATTGTGATCGAGTCGTTATTCCATCTTCCTCAATAATTTAGCACGACTTTGAACCTTTCTCCTACATGTAGATCATTTATCTATTTTCTGGATATGAGACATTAAACAGCAATACGGTAGCCACCCAAACTTTCATGAGGTATTGTAAATACTGTTAATTTGCTTACCAAATAAATTTGGATTCACATCGAATTCATTCTGAATTTTACATCAATTTCAAACATCGAACAGTTGAAAGAGTTTTTGAGCAAGAGAGTCGCATTAAATCCACGCTATTAGGGACTTTCCGATTTGCACATCGACATAGTGGACTGCTACGTGTGTCAATCGTTAACCCCGACATATATTTGATTGGACACGGCGTTTCCATCTATACGGATTAGCACCAATTTTCTTTATAATCCCCGGACTATTTTGACTTCTGTTCTAAATAGAGCTCTTACTCTTAGCACCGCATTTCAAGAGTTAACACCTCAATTGCGATGCTAACCCTGCTTTTTCCGGCGCCAAATAATCCTATATAAGTATACTACCGATGGGCCTACCCCACTTTGGTAAAACCGAGTGTGGAAACGAAAAGGGCTAAGGAAAAGTATAACAGTGTGAAAAACATCTCTCTTGCTCTTTCTCTCTTTCTCTCTCTCTCTCTCTCGCTTTCCCTCTTTCCAAATTCCCCCTTCTTCCCTCCTTTCCCAGCTCAGTGAATATTTAATTATATTTCTCAGTCACGTTATTTACCACCAAATGAATGATATTTTTCTTCATTCCTAAACTTTGCTAAAACATGCCTTCGTCTACAGGGCATATTGGTCTTTTTTTCCATTCTCGTTCAAAATAATGGAAATGAAGGAGATAAAACGTTTCAAACGGAATTATCAAAAAAGTTGATTAACCCCTTGCTGAACAGAGATCAGGAAAGTTAAACAAAAGAACTGCTTCTGCTTCAAACAGGGGGCCGTTTCTCGAAACCGTCATAACTACAAGATCAACGACATCTCTCCACTGTCACGCAACTTGTCAGCTAAGTGTTTCACGAAGCCGTCTTTGCCAAGATGAGCGACAACTTCCGCGACAATGAGTTGTCACTGCTCCGAACCCGTCATATCTTTTTAATTGCTGTAAAGCGCCATCACAAGTCAGTTTATTGCCATTCCGTGGGCCGCGAAATGTACGATTAGTTTCTCTCTTATTTTGAGAAAAATATAGACGAGTTCGGTACGTAATTCTCTGAATTGCGAAATGCAAATGTAAAGAAGTGATAATACAAATTATACAGAAATTTTAAAAAGCTGAATATAAACATTAAATCACAAATCATTAAACTATAACATATAAATAAAAGAGATAAGAATGTTACACACCGTTGTCCATAGTCAATCCATAGTCTTTCTTAGGATACCATCATACCTTTGGGGCCTATGTGCATTATTATTCCCTCTCTAATTACTTCTTTCAAATCATATTTTTAATATTAAATCAATTATATGACGAGTATTGTGAGACTCTAGAGTAAAAACTGGCTGAGAAAAGGTATTTTGCCTAAAATTCCTCGTCACGATAAACAAAAAAGTACGTATTGATAAACTATCACATTACGGTATCCTTCAACTACGTTTTGAGTGGATTGTCGAGAAAAAAAAACTCACCGGTTTTTCTTCAATTTAAGAATCTTTACAGAAGTATGCAAATAGTTTGATGATCTACATTTGATAATGACACTATTTATTATTTATTTTAGGAGAATTAATATGTATATGTTTCTTTTTGAACAAGTTTAGCCCCAAAACTTGGTTTGGGTTATTCGTGATAAATCAAATAGATCGTGACAAAGACTATGTTCTTGAGCTGCTAGTATCGCGATATATCGATATCATGTCTGTCATGGCTTTGTGAAACGGTTTATCCACTTCATGACATCTCCGTAGGTCGCCGACAAAGATATGACTGTCATGGAGTTGGTTTCGAGAAACGGCCCCCAGGAGAATAGAAGAAAGAGAGTGGTGTGCAAGGGAGACAACGAGAGAGGAAAAGAAAGAGCTAGACAAAGAGGGGAGAGAGAGGATAGAGAGGATGCAGACGGCCATACATACCCGCATACAGCGAGATCGATTATTAAGCCTTTAATTGAATTTTTATGCAAACATTTTTTAGCTCTAATCCTTTTGACCTTCATTACATGTGATACCGGGGCGGACTGGTGGACGCTGTGGGCTAGTATTATTGTACGAGAAACGTTTCCTTCCGCCGTTCAAAATATCATTCCGTATAATAATCCTAAAGGGAAAGATCCTGACAATGAATCGCGACAAAAACGTATCCACCATTCTCATTAACATGGTAACATGCTCCACAATAGTGATGCAAAACTTGTATCCCTGTGATGCAGGCTAAAATTTTCTTGCTGAATGTATGCTGAGCGGAGTTGATAATTATGTCTCGGTTAGAATACCAACTGTCTTTGGCTAGCTTGCAGGTAAGTGCCATCGGAAAGAAAACAACACCAAAAGGGAGATGACTAAAAGACAGCATCTGAAGGCCACGGTGGAAGAATCGTCATCCGCCCTTCTGAACTGAATTACAAATGGAATTGACGATAATTATTGTTCGCCGACGGTCTTTTCTCGATATGCGTGCGACTAATTTTCTCTCCGCAAGAATGATGACGTCACAATTTACAGGCATTTTCTAATTTTTCTTTGGCAGTATAAAATGTCAAGGTCACGATACCATTCTATCCACGTGCTGTTAGGAGATCTTTCAGGATTAATGAGTCAAGGTGTTAGATTCATGGGCATACTAAATCTACCAGTGAGCTGAGATGTTGGGCCCCTCCTGCACGAGGCCAAAGTCTTGGATACGCCAATGTGTCTCATCGCAAATTAAAAAGGAAACTCGTGCTGGCAGGGTATGAGATGACTTTCGTCCTAATTGATAGGCCTATACTGGTCGGGGAAGGTCAAGACGTTGCAAATAAATTCTTGACAGTAAACTCAAAGCCTATCAGCTCAGTCAACTGCAGAGTTTAGCTCGCCGGAAGAGTGGACATAGCCATGACCGTCGATACCGGATCGAGTGTGTTCATCATCCCACAGACCGTCCTCGAGAGACATCTCGTCAAAGAAGCCATTCAGCCAACTAGAGTAAAGTTATCCAACTACTCTCAAGCTCACATCCCATTACTTGGTGCACTGAGCACGATCGTCAAAGTAGGCACTCGACAAGCCGATGCTACATTGTGCGTCGTACGTAAAGGATCGGGATAGACCTCTTCAACAAACTGGATTTGACAATCCAGGGCAGCACCGTACACGTCGAGCGCGTCGAAGCCGACAAAAAACAGCGAGGTTCAGTCATCACCGAAGTTTCGCAAGCTGTTCGCACCAGGTTCGGGGAAAGCGGGAAAATCCAGGATACAAGCATCAAGATCAAACAAATGGATAAATGAAATATATCAGAACACGAAATAGAGTGAGAAAGATAAACAGAGAGGATTAGGAAAAGAACGGAGGAATGAAGAGAGAAGCGAGATTAAAATCAACAAACCTTTCATTAGAGTCGCCAACATGGAGAAGCTTGATCCACTCGTTTCTCCCATCCTTCTGCTTGACTACCACGAAGAAGAAAACTTTCACCAGATTTCCAAGATCACGCCTTTCTTTCACGAATAATGTGCATCATGGATTATCGCTCGATGCAGTCTAATCCTTAATCTAAAGCATTGGCTTCAAATGTCTTTCTCTTGTTTTTGTATCGTATTTATTAATCACGGTAAAAAAAGCTTTTCGCTAAAAAGTTTCTATTCAGCAATGCCGTGAATTAAAGTTCACAACATGAGACTTAACGTAATTACCTGAACATGAAGCATTCTCGTCAGAAGATACTTGCCTGTATAGCAAAACTGTAATCCTTTGTCGTCGCGAATAATCTAGAGATGAATCGTACATAACCATATTCTCATCATCAGTATTCCATTCCAGCCGGACTCAAGATTCAATCTCCAAGATTCACGCATAATTGTTGTCCTATATAAAACAGCAATTAGATTGTTATCAGTCTGAATAATTATGATCCTTTTGAAGAGCAATTCGACCACGGGCGCTACATCGAAGTCTCAAAATAATGATAAGAGATTCCATGAACACTATCATCGCCAAAATAATGCTTCATTCAAACGGAGGGAGAAGGGAAGTACATCGCAGATACACCAAGAGAGATATGAGTTGGTCTCTAGTGGTATAACGCTCAGCTCTCTGTCTTCGCCCACAAACTGAATCTGATGGACCTCAGTTCGAAACTGAGTCACATTTTTCGGATGGTGACGCTAAATCTCGCTCCTTATCATAATTGCACATTTAAAGTGATTGATACACGTCTGTAAACATCCAGTTACAAATTACACACAAATTATACACAAACCCACAAAATAATGAGGCAGTATTAACATTTAGCTCACTGTTGGTGAATCAAAGGGGATGGAAGACTTGGATTCCGTTGACGCTTCTGGAGCAATTATGGATTTATCAGATCAAAATCAGTGGCTAGAAGGGGCGGCTCCGGGATGTTATAAAAGAGGGAGTGGATCCTATTAAGAAAGAGGGGGTCATCCGGCTTTAGGATGTGGACTTGAATTTCATCAAGCTAATATATATATACAGAAGTCCAACCAAGGGGGATGGGGGGTGGGGGAGGGGTTCCAGGAGACAAAATAATGATGAGCAAAGAAAGGGGCGGATACTGACGACTGTGATCGCCCACACTCGCGATCCTCCCTCTGGGGTGTTTGATCAACTATAATTGATCTAAGGGCGAATCAGTTTGTAGCTTTAAGCTGAAATTGTGAGCTGTTATTATCATATTAATTCATCTTTGATGCAGAATAATATCAATATTTCAAGATTAGAAACACCGACATGTCCATAAACATTTAGGTGTTCAAAGAAAAAGTAGAGCAACGTTTGTCCTTGGTGTAAATTTAGTTACATGTACCTCTAATCTTATCAAATTTCGCTATAAAATAAAGTAGCAATAATGGTTCATTGGTATACACCTAGTATACATCAACATTGAATAGCAAAAATTATCTGCTATTGATAGCAATTTTTCAGTTGTTATGATTCTTTAACAAAAATACGCAATTTCTGAGTTCATTGTTATATGTTACCTGAAACCAACATACTGTAGGTTCAAATAATCCTCAGGTAATTGAACTATAATAAATGTTTAGAATGTTTAGCGCCATCTCCAACAATCCAAATGAGATAGAGTTTGTATAGGGCGATCACTTTTAGGACGATTCAAACCTCAATCTGCTTGTGTGTCAAAGGTTGGTGGGAATTCCCAGCACCAAAAATAGATCAGCAAACGAAATACATGAATGTATATACTACTTATGATCAGTGCACCACTACATCGAGAAGGCAAGAAGTATACAATAGGCCGATACGTATAGTTACGGAAAAAGAGGTGAGTGAATTAAATGTCAGTGTTACATCCGAGAGAAATTTGGTAATTTTGTTCAATATTTTCGTTTTACATTAACGTATATCAAACCATTCAAGGCGGACTTCCGGACACTCTTGATTTTTTTTTTTTTTTTTAAATCTGGTTTGTAAAATCATAATTTTCCTTTGGCTGCTTTAGTTGGGTCTGGGTCTAGATGTCTTTAACTCTTATCCTGCCATGAGACTGCTAGCGCGCTATTGTTATAGTGCCATGTGCACGCGAGCGTGCTATCGATTGAAAGCCACGTTCATGCTAGCGAGCCACCGCTACGGTGCTTTGTGCGCGCTAGCAAGCATATGTAATAACAGTTATTGTTCATGCCCATTGCACCGTGCTGAGTGCTTTTACAGCGCTATTGAAAGGACCATCGCGTGCATTAGATTATCGGCTTTGGATTACGCGTCTTTGTATACAACAGTCAGATTGGATTTTCTCGAGTAATTCAGCGATTTGTTTTTTGTAAAGATTTAAATAACACGCACTTGAACCAACCTTAAAATTAACTTGGCACTCAGGAGATTAGCACTGTGGCACAATAGGAATTAGCACTGTGGCACTGGGTGCATTGTATGGGTGGCAGCTTAAGAGTTAAGGTGATAAATGGAGAGTGATTGAGCTCAGGCCAAGCTGATAATGGCGGGTGTTTAGGAAACGATATCAGTTTAGTAAACAATGAAGAAACAGGTTTAAAAAATAAAACTAAACAAAAGGAAGCTTTCAAACCAGACCATTGAGGCCCGAATTCCATAGGAGGGTTGTAGACAAACCTAGGTTTATGTGCGTTATATGACGCGTTTCAGACCAAGGTTTGTCTGAACCTTGGTCTGAAACGCATCGAAACGCGTCATATGACGCACATAAACCTAGGTTTGTCGACAAACCTCCTTTGTGAATTCGGGCCTTCAAGTTTCACGTCCTTGATCGTGAACCCGGAAGTAACATTTGTCGCATTAATAAACTTGGGATCATAGTAATATCGTTCATAAGTTTAATTTCTCAGTGGTTGATTGTCCTGGGGGGAAATGTGACGATTTTGGTATGTTATTGTGATTTGAATTACGAAGATATGTCATGAATTATTATTCTTACATGTTATGTAGATATGAATACACTTGGGAAATATTTCACGTAATTATGCGATTCTTAACATAGCTAACATTTCAGCTAATAATTATGCCAAATCAGGGCAATATCATTGCCTCTGTACAATCATAATAATCTTTTTTTAAATAGTATATTCAAGTATGCATAAGAACATGTTTATAGTACTGCTTTTGATACTTCATCACCTTTAAAATTAAAGCTCATCAGTATGTGTAAAGGAGGGATTAGACCATACTGCAAGGTCACTGGACAGGTGGTTATCTCATCAACTCAGATCTCAAATAACATAAGAAAAAGAGGATCATGGGGGACCAATGGTCACCGATTAGGCATTGTTTGTTATATAGAGGGCGCAAGTAGCTACAAGTAGTGCAGTGGGCGTTTAAATACAAAATGTTGCAACTAAGTTTTAGAGTCGTGATCAAAGCCTATTATCTTCATCATATCTCAAGGTAAATCACGGATCATATTGGTTTTCGTTCAAAGTTACAAATTTCAAATAATCGGTGTTTTGCACTTTTAAACACAGATGAATACTCGAGCAGATAATAAGCACGCGTTTGATACTCTTGGTATAAGATTCCAAAGCAAGTTTATTTCGCTCAGCGCAATTTCAGCTATTATTAATCATGGTATATGACATCATCATCATCATCAATATATGACACTTGGTTTCAGATTAATGAAACATAATGTAATGATTATTTTTCCAATGACAAACGAGTGCTAATTTGTAAATGGTAAACTACATTTCTAAGATTCACGTTTAATCTTTTTGTTTATATTTCCATGGGCTTCGACTGGTGCAATGTATTATGACTTGTATACGTCAGATTTTTACAAAACGTTCTACTTGCATAACTAGTGGATATGTTGCTTGATTGTGAGTCACGTGGTTTGCAGTTCGAGTCCCACCACGGCACTAATAGGGACTTTTAGATTGAGTGGACGAGAACACGACGAACGCCGACTGATCATGCGTGTCAACGTACTCAACTGCCAATGTTGACTACAATTAGAAATCTTTTAGATTGCACTCGACGATATACATGCATGCAGGAAGTAACACAATGAACACGACGGACAAAGAAAGAGGACAAAATATACAGTTCCTCATTCTACCCTCAACAATAGACCATTTTCGTAATGTAACCCGATTTAATGCACAAGTCTTTGTGAAGTGCCTCAATACAAATTATTTCATTCACCTGATAAGAATAATAGTAATTCAATAATCAGAATGCAAACTGCATATATCAAGTGTTGCGAGGTAGGTCAAGCCATAATGTTTGTCCAACCTGGCAACAACTAATATATGCAGTTTGGATTATGTCTATTGAAATACTATTATTCTTACCAGGTGAATGAAATAATTTGTATTGAGGCACTTCACAATGACTTATGCATGAAATTTGGTTACAATTCATTACGAAAATGGCCTATTGCTGTACGTGGTAGAACATCCCTTCACTGCTATTATGTAAAAATGTGTAGAACAGGTGAATATGCATGTGACACCTGTTCTACACAATTTTTACATAATAGCAGGGAAGGGATGTTACTTTGTCTACCTGAGGAACTGTAATTTGTATGCGCTCGCGGCATATACAGTTAGCACCGTAACTAGATTTAGGAAAATCAAGGTTGACGCATTCTCGATCGCCGACTGAGACGACGTGACGCATGCGCAGTGCCTTAAAAAATGACGTCACACGTTGCAGTCAAAGCTGTCGACGTGCAAATCTAAAAGTCCCTAATGTCCTTTGGCAAGACAGGACTATACCTTTGTCACTCTCCACCCATCCCAGGTGTATAGTGAATAGGTAACCAGTACGAAGAAATTCCGTGAATGCTTATAATTAGGAGACCATTATAATGGTAGGTTGACTAAAGCCGGGGCAGTGACATGATTGCAGAGCCCTCGGGGAGAACAGTATGTTTATTGATGACGACTGGGTAAACAAGGCTTCATTATTATTATGATGATTATTGTTATTTTTGTTGATATAATTATGATCATCTTCATTATTATTATCATTATAATAGCATTATTATTAATATCATCATCATTTTCCCCCATTATAATGTACATTGGCCATTATGTATGGAAATTATTTATTTAATTATTTGTATATAATATATGGATATACTGTATATGATGGAATTTGTTTTGAAAATAAGAACCCTGTGGAAGGGGAACAAATAAATAATAATGTACATTGGCTGAAGAGCGACAAAGGAAACAGTTTTTTTTTTTTAATTCATTTTCAATACTACATTCAGATGATGAATAACATGATTTTTCTTTCTAAATCAATATACAAACATACTTATCATATTTTCATATGTTGTACCCAATTTTCTACTTGCATAACTAGTTGCGATACATGTAGAGGTGATGTGGTCTATTCTTGATTTCAGAAATACATTGATTTTATTGATGAACAGAAGGAGCATGTGAGAAATGTGCAGAAGCAGTGTACAGATAATATCAACAAAGCATATGAAGATTTAGTCCAGCAGGTGACAAAGAAGAAAGAAGTCCTCATTGGTGAAGTCAAGGGTAGGACCGAAGGAGTAGAGAAAAGAACTGGACAAAAATATTTAAAAATCGGCTCAGGAGCACATCACTCACTTGACCACCATAGCTGACTTGGTAAACAATAGGACAAAGTTACCGTTATATTTGGTAGGGAAAAGGCGTGAGGAAAATAATAAACGCTCCTCTTTAATAAGATCAGAATAATCGAAGCTACACTAATCATGTTTTTCCTTTTCTTTTATCTCGTATTCCTGTAGAATTCGAATCATGGCCGAGGCTTTAAAAAATGTCATTGCTCAGAGTCTAGAGTGTCCTGTGTGTCTGAATACCTTCACCGATCCCAAGATCCTGCCATGTTCTCACACCTACTGCAAGATCTGTCTGGACAACCTCTTGGAATGCCATGGTAACGACGAAATGCTCCGATGCCCTGTCTGCAGAGCTGAAACCCAGGTCCCAAACAAAGAAGTCAGCAAATTATCGGCAAATTTAGCTTTGAAGTCTCTCATAGAGGACGTCAAGAATCAATATCAGTTTTGCACGAATTGTAAATCCGAGGACAAGCCCCAAGCTGTTGTCTACTGTCAAGACTGTGGCCAGTACTTATGTAACACTTGTCACAACACACACTCTCAGTGGCCAGGCTTCATCAGGCATGAGGTCTTACCTATGAGTGAGATCGTATCAGGGAAGGTGTCAGTACGTAGATACCGCAAATGCAGGAAACACCCTCAAGATGATGAGGAGTGCTTCTGTTCCGACTGCAGGATATTCGCCTGCTTCAGGTGTGTTTTCATGGAGCATTCAAACGAAGGACATCGGGTCGCCGACGAAGTTGTTTATGAAAGCAGCCATATGAAGAGTATCGAAGACCTCAAATCCAAGGTGGACAAGAAACGCTCTTGCTTTCAGAAATATGTTGATTCCATTGATGAACAGAAGGAGCGTGTGAACAATGTTCAGAAGCAGTGTACAGATGATATCAACAAAGCATATGAAGAATCAGTCCGGCAGTTGATAGAGAAGAAAGAAATCCTCATTGGTGAAGTCAATGGTAGGACCGAAGGAGTAGAGAAAGAACTGGACGAAATGAAGAAATCGGCTGAGGAGCACATCACTCACTTGACCAACAAAGCTGATGTGGTAATCAATAGGACGAAAGTACCGTCAGATAGGGATGCTTTGGCTGCACACGACACTCTATGTCAAGACTTACAAGAGGCTTTGAAACAAGAAGATCCTGACTACAAGCATCTGATCCAATCGAGCAGGAAAGGAAAATATGTAAGTTTTAAGAGGAACGTTGGAATGGACGAGCTAGGTCTTGGTAAGATCGTAAATGCAGTTGCCAAGAACATTGCTTTGCCTACTAAAAATAGCATGGATGCCATGGTTAGTACACCAGACGGTAGGATGTCAGTGGGATGTCACACTGGGGGCGTGGAGATCTTCTCTGCTGATGGTCAGCACCAGCAGAAAGTTTTCAAGGATGTGTTGATTCGTGAAATAGGATTCCTTTCTGATGATCGGTATGTTATACTTGATCGCTCAAACAATATCACACTGTACACACTAGAGCAAACAAAGTTGAATGTAATGTTTGAGACTATGAGTGTCGATGAAGGTGGATCACCTGCCCTAACTGTAGATGGTGATGATCAGATCTATGTTAGCTACACGAATGCCAAGAAGATCCAGGTATTCTCACCAGCAGGTGGGAAGGCGATCAGGGAGATACCATGTGATGGGTATGAACCTCACCAGGTTACTAGTTATAGTGATTACCTGACCATCAGAACTAGTAATACAATACGATTGATTGACACACAAGGTGTTGATAAATATCAATTAACGAAATTAGGTTATAACCTATACGATGCTGTGTCTCAATGGAATACAATCCTGATAGCTACCCTGAATCAAAATGTAGGTTTGGTCAGCATTGATGAGTACACTTACGAGCTGAAGCATGTCCAGAACATCGTCATTGATTACAAGATTGAGAAGCCGAAGAGACAGTGGTACTATCTCCAGCAGTACCGATCAGGAGAAATCGCTTTCTGCACTCCTGATAGACTCTATATATTCCACTGAAAATAATGGATGACTCATCCTTACTTGCACTGTATGATACCACTTTCTTCAGGCCCGTAGGAAGTGGGGGAGGGGTGCGATGTGTGCGACCGGACCTATTTTTTTTGGTATAAACAAGCACGCTGAAAAATTTAGAATAATATGGTGTTTCTGTTACTTCTGTGACTTCTGTGACTTCTGTGACTTCATAACGTTTATATAACATCCTATTGAATCAGTTATATTTTAAACTAGGTGAATTTGAGTTTTCGTGACTGTTTCAGAAATGATATTCCTAGATCATGTAAATCGATTTGAATGGTTGAAGCTTTCTGTTTTTTTCTTTCAAGATTGTGTTGTTGATGATGACTCTACATGCGAATCCGACGTTTTGATAGCTGTTGTAAATGATATAGACACAATTTAACTGTGGACTAACAGATTGTTTTACAGTAGGAAATAATCATCATAGAAATAGACTCTATATGTATTGCCGTTCAATACAAAGAATATTTTCTACAATGCATTTCAGATCACTTTCCGATCATTCAAACTAGTATTTATATTTTACCCAGAGTCAGGAGATGCCATTTTTTCATTATGATTACTACTTCTTACAATTTTTCGAGTTGTGTTCAAAAGAGTTTAAGAGTTTTGAAAATCGAACAATTTATTGTTTGATATAAAATTTGTATATTGTAAAAATACTGAAAACTAAATGTAAAAATTAGGGTTTATTTTCTTATCTGAAGGACTGTGATATCTTCTTTTCTGTTTCCTATGTTTACTTTCCGTCTGACAAAGTACATGAGAGAAATGGCCGGTATGGAACTTGACGGAAATTCCCCTATTCATTTATTCACTTTTTGGTGATATTTCGTGTTATCTGTGTTTTATTTTTTTTCAGTTTCTGTCCTTAATATATTGTCGAGAGACATTTGTGTTAATCCTATCTAAACCCAGTAAAATGAAACAGTATGTATTAGAAAAGAATCTTACTAATTTCAACGAATAAAGAAAAAATAGAGAAATTAGTTTCGAAATAATTTCTCTATAAGATTTTGAGGAATCTTGACAAGTTTTTATTCTAAAACTACTCTTTGTTCGCTTTGTACTGTAGATTTCATTAAACATCAACCAGCACCTTTCTTTGTCATAGCTATGGCAGGAATATGAAATTGTAAACATGTTCTTAAAGGTCCTCCTGTGTTTGAAACAAATACACTGTCATCAAAACTTTTTTTATAAAGAAGAGATTTTAAGGAGATTTTCTATGTAAAAACAAATGGAGAGGTGATGGCATTTAGAGTTGCCTAATTACATGTATAGGGGGCTCAAAAGCTAAACAATTACATTAATTTCTTCTTATTTCATTTAGATTTATTCCCCGTTTCTTATGTTTTGTTCTTCAACATGATGTGAGGTGTAATTCCCCTTCGTTTATGCATCCCGGTTAATTTGGAAAGAGTGGCTTTTAGTATCCACCGGGAATGCTGTTCATTTCAGAATGTTCATATATCCATAACTTCTCATTTGTCTTTGTCTCTTTCAAATTATGTTTTTCCTTGACCTTGTTTACCTTTCTACTCGTGCCATTGCTCATAATATGTCTTAATCTAACAGAATTAGAAATATAAAGTTTCTTGAACGATCATGGCGTTATACTATGTACATGTATTTGATTCTTAACTTTAAGTATCGGGCGAACTGAACTCGCTATACACAAATATAATTATGAAATGCTGACTGTTGTATTTAACCTTTGGTTATTACTAGGCAATGAAATCGGTAATTGGCAGTTGATTTGGTTCTTATTGTCAATATTAAGCTCATTTACCTCCCTTCCGTTATGTTTCAATGTTGTCTATTGATTATTTCACCCCCATATGAGGCCATGATACTGCAGTCACACCGCCGAACTGACTCCAAAACAACCTCACAAACTTTTCCAAATCAACCATTTTTTTCTATTCTGTGTTTAAATGCCATTTCTTATTCGGTATCTTGTTGGTCTTAGTGTCGTTTCATTAGGTCGTCATAAGTACTAGTTCACCGACGCGTTTTAATTATAATACACGCATTTCAACGGGTGCTATGATAAATGACGGTTTCGTGAAGAAAAAAAACTGGCCTGGTCTTTTGGTTCGGCTGTGCAAGGAGAGTCTGTGTGTGTGTGTGTTGGGGGGGGGGGGGTTGTTTCTTCGATTTTCCGAAACGTTTTGCTATTGTATCAACAGCAACCGCAGAATTATATTAAAGAAAGATATTTCAGAGGGTTTATCGGATTCAAACCAAAATAAAGACAATTCCAAGATTTCAAACTGAATACCAAAACAAACATTAAAAGTAATTAAAACAAAAACAACTTAAAGTTATTCTTGCAAAATCTTTATTTGAACCTTTTTCTTCATTTCATTAATCTGTAATATTATGTCATGCACCGTGATGTGCATTTTTTCTGGTAGGAATGTTGTGTTTTGTCACGTCTTTATAATCTCGTACATGTATTTAACTGTTAATTATATCTTCTTTAAGTCGGTCACTTTAAAGGTCACTTCCTTTCTGGCTGCTACCTACAAAGCAATTTTGATATTTTTGTACAAATGCATATATACAGTATGTATTATTCGATGTACACGTATGTAATACATACTATGTTATTCTTCAATTTCAATAATGAATTTAATTGGATTGAAACAAAACTATAGTTATAAATATTTACTTACTACATGTAGATCATTTATCTTTTTCTGGATATAAGATAATATACAGCAATACGGTAGCCAGACAAACGTTCATGTGGTACTGTTAATACTTTTATTTTGCTAACCAAATAAATGTTGATTCACATCGAATTCAGTCTAAATTTTACATCAATTTCTTTATTCACAAATTTGATTGACCCTTTTAAGTAACCGACATGCTGAACAGAGATCAGGAACGGACAGGAGAAT
This sequence comes from Strongylocentrotus droebachiensis, assembly GCA_035222895.1. Lineage (NCBI taxonomy): Eukaryota > Metazoa > Echinodermata > Echinoidea > Camarodonta > Strongylocentrotidae > Strongylocentrotus > Strongylocentrotus droebachiensis. The sequence continues at coordinate 46,922 of JAVYIG010001068.1, forward strand.
GGGAATGCAAAAGAGACAAAGTCACACAGAGAGGGAGAGAGAGAGAGAGAGAGGTTGAAAGAGAGGGGGAGAGAGAAAAAGAAATAAAATGAGAAAAAAAGCCGGCACGTATAGCCAGAGTTTGATGTTTGGGGGGCACATACATGTAATCGATCGAGGTCAAAAAAGGGGTCAAAAAAAGTCAACCGATCTTGGAAGAAAAAATGGGGGGCACGTGCGGCCACCCCCCCCCCCCCCCCCCCCCCCCCCCCCCCCGTGGCTACGTGCCTGACAAAAAGAGAGAATGAGAGAGAGAGAGATATCCGCATACAGGAAGAGAGAGAGAGAGCTTAATATGACTGCAATAAATTTTGTATGCAAACATTTTTTCTTAACATTATCCTTTTCAGCTCTTACCTAAACACATTTGATACTGGCGCGCATTGGCGGAAGCTGAGGGCTGATTGTACGAGAAAACCTTTCCTTCCGCCGTTCAAAATATCATTCCGTATACAAAATCTTAAAGGGACATATCCTGACAATGAATGGCGACAAAAAAGAAGTATCCACCGTTCTCATTACCATGGTAACATGCTCCACAGTATTGATGCAAAACTTGCATGTGCTGTGATGCAGGCTCGGATTTTCATGCTGAATGTATGCTTATCGGGATTGATATGTCTCCGTTAGAATACCAACTGTCTTTGGCTAGCTTGCAGGTAAGTGCCATCGGAAGAAAACAACCTCAAAGGGAGATGACGCAAAGACATCATCTGAAAGCCACGGTGGAAGAATCGTCATCCGCCCGTCTGAACTGAGTCGCAAATGGAATTGACGATAATTATTGTTCGCCGACGGTCTTTTCTCGATTCGCGTGCGATAAATTTTCACTCCGCAAAATGATGACGTCACAAATTGCGTCCAAAGTTCGACTTGTTTCACATGTGTTACAATTATAGGCAATGGTGAACTAGCGACCTATTTTGACCAAATTACGGTGGATAAATTTTCAAAAGTCAATGGGACATGCTCTCACTATTTACTGTCATTGGTCCCTCAAGGGACGTACCAATCATGATCACAAATCTACAGAATTTAGGAAACAAGGAAAAACATCATCTAAAGATCAGAAAGGTGAGAGCAAACAGTGACAAAAATGGCCTGAGATAGTTAAGTCCAACTTGTAGTCGATCCTAGTCTTTGTGAAACACTTTCCCCCCCCCCCCATGAATCTTTGAATTGAATTAAATTGCAGTCATATTTTTGATCAGGACAAAATCGGATATAAAGATATAAATAGGAAAGTAGGCTGTTTGAAAATTACGCACCAGTCACAATCGGATGGCAGTTACACGTGCCGAATATGTTATTTTCAATTTTAAAATACGAGAGGAGGAAGGCACTGCCCCCTCCACCCCACGACGTGTAGGCCTAAGTAATGAAGGCGAAATAGCCCCTACACAACCCGAATATATCATAAATAAAACAACTTATTAGCTTTCTAGACGATAGTTAGACCAGTAAAGGTAAATTTCTAAGATCGAAATCTGTTTTACTACTCTCTAGCTGTCAGGCCAGATGTGTTTTACATCAGTATAGTATAGTATAGCGCCATCTTTAACATTCCAACCACTGCGTACTGATGGAAGGGGGTGGGGTGGGTTCATTTCTAACCAGTGATTTACAAATGTTGCTAAAATGACATGATTTTCCGAGATTTTTGCTCACTTTATTGTAAATATTACTTTGTTATGCGTTTGTTGGAAAATGACAAATTCCCAAATTTACAATCAGGTAAAAAGTATGCTTTTTTTTAGAAGCCTACATGTTAGGGCTCGCGGAACGGATGGGCTTGCGAGGAAAGAAGAAAGAAATAAAGAAAGCCAGTGTCACAAATAGGGTATCAAGATTTGCCTTTCTGACCGTCATTAATTGCCTAGAACCCCTAAGCCGGCCTCTGAATGCTCATCTGACCATTATTAAATGCCTGAAACCCCTGCGCTTCATGGGCTTAGCCCCTCGGCCTCCTGGACCCCACGCCAACTAGTGACCTGCCAGTAACACCGTGAATAAGGTAGCAAAATATTCTAATCTGACCGTAATTAAATGCTTAAAATCCCGCTCGCTTAGCTCAACCTGATCGTAAATAATTTAGCCCCCCCCCCCCCCCCCACTTTGAAAAACGTTCCTTGGAGCCTGCATGTAACATGTATCTTGTAAAAGTGGTGGTGATGCGGCTTTTTTTTTGTTGCCCTTCCCTCTAACGTTTTTGCCTATTACGCCACTGATTCCAATCGTAATCTCGAAAGAGCACCGTTCCACAAGACTTAAGCAAAAGCAATTCGACTCTTACTTGACAATATTTTTCTACTGGGGGAAGGGGGTAACAGAAATAGAATTCAAGTTTGACGCGGGAATATGTCGGCCCGGCAGACGCTTGACATACTGAGATCGTATGGGCGGCTAAAGGGGCCAATATCAACAGTCACAAAAACAAACAAAGATGCATACAAACAAACAAAGAAGCATACAAACAAACAAAGGACAGAGCAAAATAGACAAAGTACCCAGAAGAAAGGACCAATTAACAAAGAATAAATCAAAGGTCAGAGCAAAATAAAGTACAGGTCAGAAGAAACAGAGGGCGTTTTGGTTTACGGTAAGCAAATAGACATCAAGCACGAAAACGAGAAAGGACAAACTCAAAAGGACATCACATCATCTACGAACTGACCCTCAAAGGACAACAGAGGGCGTTTTGGTTAACGGTAAGCAAATAGACATCAAGCACGAAAACGAGAAAGGACAAACTCAAAAGGACATCACCTCATCTACGAACTGACCCTCAAAGGACAACAGAGGGCGTTTTGGTTTACGGGTAAGCAAATAGACATCAAGCACGAAAACGAGAAAGGACAAACTCAAAAGGACATCACCTCATCTACGAACTGACCCTCAAAGGACAACAGAGGGCGTCCTCGAGGTTTTTTTCTTTTTAATCTAGGGCCTACTCCAATACGCTGTAGGTCTATACAACAAATATGCATGCATGGGCTGGCCGGACTTATACCGAAAGCATCTCATTTTATATTTTAATATGGATACTGTCACTGATAATATAAGACAGCGTGTTTCTCGGCTGATTTCAGATATAGAAAGTGGGCTAGAGATGAATATACCGGTAAATCTTGATACGATCAACTACAGGCTCGACAGTCTGTGTAGAGATTTACTACATTTTCGCGATGGCCTCCCGCGTTGCCTAGGCTATGGTGACATTTCAAATGCCCTGCTGTCTGCCAGACAAGTCTTGGAGTTAGATGCCGCTGTAATGCATGAGCCAACTGGATCTCGTTTTCAGCCTGATACAAATCCAGCTGGGGGTGCAGGCGGAGTGGGAAGACCAAAATTTGACATCTCGGAGGAACAGATTCGCTTCTTCGCAGGTAACTTAACTTAGACTCTAACTTTTTTGTTAGGCCTAACTGTTATGTTAGACTCTAACTTAGATCTAACTGTTAGATCTAGTCTAGATCTAGATCTAGACCGAATTTTCGGCAATCCTAGATCTATACTTTAATGTGTTTTATTATTTTGGGTTTCTAACTTCAGTTAAGAGCTCTAGATCTACGTGCATATCATAGGGTTAGGGTTAGGGTAGGGTTAGGGTTAAGGGTTAGGGTTAAACTGAAGTTAGAAACCCAAAATAATAAAACACACTAAAGTATAGGATAACCGAATTTTCCGTTTATTTCGTTCGTTAAGCCTCTTATTTGGGTAGGGTCGGCTCTCTCTTTAAAGACGGAAGCCGACTAGGTCTAGTCTAGGGTCTATACGCATTCCCTTGCTAACACCATGGCCATTTAGTAGATCTAAAGTTAGGGTGTCTGAACGATTTTTCAATTTTCAATTTGGGATTGTTTTTCACCATTTTTGTTGGATATATGAATAAAAAATGTAATCAGAATAGACCTAGATCTAATACATTTCAAATTTCAAGACTCACCAATGTTTCTATCAAAAGATACAGCCCCTCAAAAACTCTGCAATATTTATAGCATTTTGGTCAGAATGGACAAAAAAGTGGTTCACGTCAAGTTATAATTTTTGCTCAAAAGTTGTAGGTCTACAGCACGATATGCAAAACGTGGATTAAGGGTATTTTCAAACTGAAATCCCTTGGGACTAGAGAAAAAATAAGCGCATGGATATATTCCTTACAGCTAGCCCAACTTATCCCTTGGGGGCTCACTTCATGAAATTGGTAAATCTCCAAGTTACCATGGAAACAATGTTTAAATCGCTGTTATAAGCAAGATATTTTGACAATTTTGGGGGTGAGCCCCTTTGCGGAATGTGGAGAAAAACCTGCTCTTTCATATGACACCTCACTTATTGAGTATCACCTTCAGGATCACGAGATATATTGGTTTGAATCTCATTTTGGTAATAAAATCATTGACCAAGTTTGCATGAGCGCGCAATGCACATGGACTACATAGGGATGAGTGCAATCTCTATGGGGAGGATTTTAGCACACAAAACTGAGTGCGCGATCAGACACCCTACATTTAGACTCTATGGCCATATTTTTATGCCCCGAAAATCCCCCCAAATTTTACCTCGTGCATGTTATATTGTAAATTAGGCCTAGAATCTAGATCTAGAGTCTAGGGTATAAATAATAGACTCTAAATCAGTTCCACTTACCAACTTGACTGAAATAATCTGTTTAGAGGTCTAATTGTACCTTTTTAGGAAATTATGGGTCAAAATCGAAATCCATGTTGAAAAAGATTTGTCTGCACCCCCCCCCCCCATTACGTCAATGCTGGTCACCATTATGTACCAATATTTGGTTCGCACAGGTGCGTACGCAGGGGGTGGGGTTAAACCCCCCTCCCCTTGAGTTTTTTTTATGTGTATGTTTTGGGGGAAAACCCCCCCCCCCCGCCCCCTTTTGATTTTTTTTAAAAAATAAAAATATTTTTAAAAAAAAATTAAAAAATCCTTAAAGATGACCTTACCACCCCCTCCCCCCTCTCCCCCCTCTCCCCCCCTCTCCCCCAATGGAACGGAATGTCGATGGGTCAAAATTTCAAATTTCGGGACCCCCCCCCAAAAAAAAAAAAAATGTCCTCTTACCCCCTCCCTCGCTTATTCAGCGGCTGGCTGAGTCGTTGTGATTTTTTGGGGACCCATTTGTTTCAAATTTGGGCCCACCCCCTAAGAAATCCTGGATCCAGGCCTGAGATCTAGATCTAGACCTCCGATTATAGAGGAGAACGTCAACAAATGTCAGTTTTACTGAAGAAATGACCCATATCAGACAGTTATATGGGTCATTGAAAAACCGGAATTAAATCACATACCGTATAAAATTCGATTCAAAATAAAGGAAAATTAACAGGAATTCAATTTCCTAGAATTCTGTATGCCATCTATATTTTATCAATGGATATTTTTATAATAGCGATACGCGCATATCGTAGAAATATTGTGAGAGGATGAGAAAGCGTTTTTTTTTTGTTTTTTTTTGGTAGGGGTGAGAAGACATGAGCCCCTGAACGCTGACGTACTGATGGGGGGGGGGTAGGGGGGTATTTGTTATTCGATACCAGTGGTTTACAAAAGGTTGCTGAAATGACATGATTTTCCGGTATTTTTTCTCAATATTTTTGTAAGTCGTATAGAGTCTACCTTTTTTATGCGTTTGTTGGAAAATTATAAATTCCCAAATTTACAGTCGGGCCAAAAATATGCTTATTTAGAAGCCTTCATGTCAGGGCCTGCAGAAACTTTTGGAAAAAAACTATGTTACAGAGAAAAAGAAAGAAAGAGAGAGAAAAAAAATAAGTGACCTGCCAATGTCACAAACGAGGTATCAAAATATGCTAATCTGACCGTAATTAAATGCCCAACACCCAAAAGCTTAAGGGGGCTCTGCTGGGGCTTCCAAATGTTTTTGCTCATTACGCCACTGCCCCTATAATCTCAATAACTAAATATTTGTGCAAGATACATGTACTACATGTAGCTTGCACATTTTTGGATAATCGTCTAGCTGCTAGTATTTTTAGCTATCATCATGGAACCATCTTGATGACGGAGGTATAAAATGTTGCTTTAAATTGAAAGAGAATTGAAATTAAGAACAATATGTGCAATCAGTCAATACAGGAAATAAAGACAAAGAACAAGAGAGGTTTGAGCAATTTCAGTGATTTTGAGGATTTTATTGCAACAAAAAAAAAAAAAATGAGGGGGCTCAAAATAGCCCAGTGCAGTAAGGGTTAATCAAGTACATAAGACTCTAATTTTTCAATTGATTCTTGATGACCCCTGGAAAAGGCATCTGGCCCCCTAGCTAGGTTAAGAAGCATTGTGCTAGAATAGGATTATATTGAATAGATCCTTGAAGGTTAAAAATAATTGCTTTTCATAGCATCACCCATTGAGGGGGGCGGGGGCACTAATTTTTGTATTTATTTTTTCTTGGGGGGGGGGGGTCTAATGGAAATATTGACATTTTCAGTTACTTGAAAATTGACTGCTGGTTTTCAACAAAACTTGTCAGGAATTATCGGTTTATCCTTAGGTAAAGGGGACCTATAGATATTCAAAATTAGGCACTTGCATCCAGGGGCAGTACCCCAAAGGTGAAACTGTCAGGCTCAGGTGATCGCTTAATCCAGTGGGGGTGTCCTGTATAACATGCAAAACTTCCATGACAGGGGAGATTCTGCCTCCCAGCTCTTTTATGTTATATTTTGCTTTGTGCTTCATGTTCATAGTGTGGGTAAATTCCTCTCGCAGGTCTGGTATATATACCTTCTCTATATTCATTTAAATTTTCATTTTTCATGAATCTTAACAGCTCATGAAGACTTTTCCGCAGTGCAAGGAACTTCTGCACGGTGGAGAGGACACTGAGCTGACAGCAGCAGCGCTGCTGAGCTCATTTGAGGTTAAATTTGCTGAACCCGGCTCAAACAGGAGACGTCAGGAGGAAGCAGTATTCAGCCATTTTGTGAGATATGTCCGGGAAGTTGAAGGTAAAGTAAAAGCTTGGTTATAAAAGATGATATATTGCATCTAAATTCAATTTTGTTTACTTTGTGTCCCCAAAGAATTACAATCATTTCAAGATTAATGTTAAAGGGATAGTTGACTTCTGTTTTCAGACCGCAAATGCCTTCAAAATGCATGATTATTGCTCATCTACTATGACATTTCTAGTGTCTTTGATTTTACGACCTAAAATTGCTATGAAGGTAATTTTAGACCCCAAAATGTGCAAATTTTAGCCAATATGATCATACCATGCAATTCAGCTCCACTTTCAGAAAAATGCGTTTACCGTCAATTAATTAATTAATTAATAATAACAATGCATGGGCCGGCTGGTTGTGCGTAATAAAACCAGCACAAAAAAGCCAACAAAAAAGCAAACACCACCATTGGCTGAAATACAACGTAAAAGGCGCTATTTCCTACTGTTTTTTTTACTGGAAAAGGAATAACAAATCAGTAGAAACCCGTACGAACCAATATAATTTTCTACTGGTTGCTATATGGGATTGACAACCAGGGTTTGTAATAACTACATTTCTATTATGAATGTACAAACATATCCCATACAGCTAGATCAGGTTCGTATATAACATGGGGTCCAGGATTTATTCCGGAAGTATATCAGAAAAACACATTATCTAAAAAGTATAAACTTCCACCAGGTACAATTACTTATAATTTGGTAAGTGGTTAATCATATGGTTATTGTTTATAGTTATTTGTTTTAGTACTAGCTTTAGCGCCTTTGACGAACATTTCTTGTATTAATCTATTATATAACCAGGCTGTTCTTGTTGTTTATGTTATTGTTTTTGAGGGACCTGACCTCTACAAGCTAAGCTTTAATTAGGTCTCCTCGTCTTTTCTTCTTTTGTTTTCTCATGTAAATGCATTGTGTGAACTTGATTCTTATAAGTGTTCCTCTTATATACTTTGCATGTTATACATTTGTTAAATTTGTATTACTTTTATGTTGGAAGAAAGACAAATAAACTTGAACTTGAACTTGAACTTGATCTTCATCCCAGTATAATTGTGTTTGTTTTTTAATAATAATGTTTAAATTTATTTGAAATTACATTTCACCTTATGCTACTCATTATTCCATCTTTTGCAGCTGGTAGCCATCACTGCAATAGTGATGAAGAATTGATGACCCTGGATCAAATAATCATATTTGTGACGGGATTGTCACATGTGCCCGTTTGCGGTTGGCAGCCCCCGCTGACGATAACCTTTTTCAAACCACCTGTAATGGGGATTGGAGCCTCGACATGCAGCCACGAGCTCCAGTTGCCCATTCCATACCAAGCCACAGAAACTCTTCCTTCCAGGGATGAATTGTTCCAGCTATTCGATAATTCGTTTCCAGACCAGTTCTTTGGGAATGCTTAAAGATGAAGTTGAGTTCTGGTCATTATTGCATTGTGAAAGAAACGGTGTGGAACCGACCAGAAAGGTTGATCATCGAGCATATAAGAATTTGTGTGTATTGCAAGGTTCTGGAATCATCAAAATGATAAGAAATTTGTAAAGTTACAAATACTGTACACAGAAATGTGTATATGGGACTACACGAACACATGGCGTAAAAAGCCGGCCCCCCCCCCCGATTTTTACGATGTTACATGCATATTTAGAATATGAAGGCATTTGAAGAGCCATGCTTTTCAGGGAACATGTCTTATCTGATGTTCTTCCACACTTGCATAATAACAATGATAACGCTCACAAATAATTTTTCACCTCTTCCCAGAACTGAACCTTCTCTTTAACCGCTTAAATAAACAACAGTATACTAGGCAAGTCCAAGGATATATGTCCCCTCAGATTACAAAATTTCATCTTGTAGTTATGGTATAATATACATGATGATATTTTTATGCCTCCGTTACGAAGTAGCCGGAAGCATTATGTTTTCGGGTTGTCCGTCCGTCCGTCCGTACGTACGTCTGTACGTATGTCTCGTTCTCGTGATCGCGTTATCTGAAGAACCGATTGATGCATTCAGTAATGTTTGAAGGATTTTTAAGAAATTTGATAAGAAGGTTCAGCTAGGGTATCGAAACACAGCATAAGTTCGATTTCGGAGTATGTAGGTCATACCTCATTAGATATACGAATCTGGTTTCCATTCGATAACGTGAGTAATGTTTGACGAATTTCAATGAAATTTGATATGAAGGTGCATGATATCAAAATACTTGTACATGCAGCCTAAGTTCAATTTCCGAGTATGTAGGTCAAAGGTCATAGCTCATTAGATACGCAAAAACACCTACTTATATATGTGAAAATGTGGTCAACTTCCTTGCCTAGTAATATAATAGTATAGTCCAATGGAGGTAACTTGTTCTGATGTATATAGCCCATTTGTACCCTTGCGAGGGGATGCTACGCTTTGTGTTGACTTGTTCTTTTTAGGACATGAGTACCTTATCATCTAAATTGAAGTGCCATTGATAAATAAGATCCAGCTCATTATTTATGCCAATTAGGAGTTGTCCTATAACATTGTTTGAAGTAAATATTTGAAACTTGATATATGTTTAGTTAACCCCTGCCAAATGAAGTATGAATATGAGCCAATGTACGCTTAGTTGGCATGTGGGGTGAACTACTTAACATTATTTAACCCGAAATGGACCACAACTTATCCAAAGTTAGACAAATAGGGTGTTATATAGGCATGTTATTTCATATGTACTCCTAGTGCAGATCAATTTCTCTTAAAGGGACTTGGTAATACTGTTCTGATGAGAGAAAATGTTGCTAAGGTAGTGACTTCAATGCTAGATGTACAATTAAGATAATCTGAAAGTTAGAATGAAATCAGACCATTAGTGGCGATTGAAATTGGGAAAAACTGATCTGATTGATACCTTACATCTCCCAACTATATTATTACAATTTAATTACATTTTGGGTGAATGTAAATCGTCACAAAGCAATGAATTGGCTCTATATACCATTCATGACATTTAACTGTTGAAAGATATTTAAAGGCCTGTTTATGTGTTTTTTTCATGGAAAAACGGTTGGGAGAATTTACTGTTAATCACTGTTAGAGGGTGTTGCACAGTGGTGCCTTCTGGGTTTTTTTGCATGTTAGATACAGTCGGAGGAAGATAATAAGTAGCATTTCATACAAAAATTACCCAATTTAATCAACCTTCAACAATGCATGTTACCGAGTCACTTTGAGCCTAAAAATGTTTTTAATCTATTTAAGTTTTACAGTGAAAATATTCATGAATTGTCATTGCTGATGTTGTTATATTTGACTTGCCATATGCCATGAAGTAAAAACACTTCATTTTTGTAAATTTGTTTCTATGTAGTACATAACTTTACCTTGAAATGCCTTGTTTAATTGCAGTACTTGCCCTTGATATTTGTGAGCTTGGCTAAATTTAGTCAGAAAAAACCAGAACGGGTCATATTTTAATAACATAATAACATACCATCATCATTATTCTTTTGTACCATAGTTAGACAGTCAAATAGGTCATGTTATACCAATTAGGCATATTATTTCATATGTACTCCTAGTGCAGATCAATTTCTCTTAAAGGGACTTGGTAATACTGTTCTGATGAGAGAAAATGTTGCTAAGGTAGTGACTTCAATGCTAGATGTACAATTAAGATAATCTGAAAGTTAGAATGAAATCAGACCATTAGTGGCGATTGAAATTGGGAAAAACTGATCTGATTGATACCTTACATCTCCCAACTATATTATTACAATTTAATTACATTTTGGGTGAATGTAAATCGTCACAAAGCAATGAATTGGCTCTATATACCATTCATGACATTTAACTGTTGAAAGATATTTAAAGGCCTGTTTATGTGTTTTTTTCATGGAAAAACGGTTGGGAGAATTTACTGTTAATCACTGTTAGAGGGTGTTGCACAGTGGTGCCTTCTGGGTTTTTTTGCATGTTAGATACAGTCGGAGGAAGATAATAAGTAGCATTTCATACAAAAATTACCCAATTTAATCAACCTTCAACAATGCATGTTACCGAGTCACTTTGAGCCTAAAAATGTTTTTAATCTATTTAAGTTTTACAGTGAAAATATTCATGAATTGTCATTGCTGATGTTGTTATATTTGACTTGCCATATGCCATGAAGTAAAAACACTTCATTTTTGTAAATTTGTTTCTATGTAGTACATAACTTTACCTTGAAATGCCTTGTTTAATTGCAGTACTTGCCCTTGATATTTGTGAGCTTGGCTAAATTTAGTCAGAAAAAACCAGAACGGGTCATATTTTAATAACATAATAACATACCATCATCATTATTCTTTTGTACCATAGTTAGACAGTCAAATAGGTCATGTTATACCAATTAGGCATATTATTTCATATGTACTCCTAGTGCAGATCAATTTCTCCCAAGCCTCAAAATGTTTTTGATCTATGCAGGTTTTAAAGTGAAAATATTGGCTTAAAAGGATTGACATTGCTATAATCTCTCAACATGCAATTAAATGAAGTAAGCAAAGACATTATGTAAACAAAATATAATGAACATGGGGGCAGTAAATACTTCATTGTTCATTGACTAAGAAAAAAACTTCACCAGAAATTGTCATTGGCTCATGTGAGCAATGATTGGGTTTTTATGTTTATTGTAAACTTGACAAATGGGAAAGAAAAACAAATGTAAATTACAAATGAAATACATTAAACATTTTTGTAAATATGTGTGTTTGTTGTACCATGGACCTATTACGGATGGACATTCAACGTGATTCTTTCTTTGATCCAATGATAGTCACCGCCTTCTGATTATGTGCATCTTAATGAGAACATTCAGCTGTTTTAACAATAACGACTGCGTGTAAGCATTTTCGGTCATTGACAAATTAAAGGAGCAGTTTCCCTCTCTTGGGTTTTGTTTAGATGGTGTGCTCTGTATTAAGAGTATAAATAAAAGCATCCCCAATGAGGAGCAGCAAAGTTGAAAAGCAGACGATTTTGGTGATATGAAATGTATTATTACTGATTCGCAAACTTTCGCACACACCTATGACCTTATAAAACAATTAGAAGGCCATGATCTGTATCAGCCCTGTGTGTTGTAACTCTGGGATATTATGAGGAAATAGGGGGAAACTGGATTTTAAATCACAACCAAAAAATCTAAAAATAACCTGTATCTGGTAATATTAACATGTTTTTCTAAATAAAATGCATGTATACGGCTAGTACACGGAACAACAATTTCTGATTATAAACCAGAACTGCACATCGATTTTCCATGATTTAAGCGAGTTATTATCTTCTGCGCATGTAGATTAACATATGTGTAAATCACTATCTTGATTCTGTCCCGGCTTTTTGGCAGCGACCATCATGAGATCAAACTGAAGAAACATGTACGGTGTAGCGTCATAAACATGGCATATTGAAATCAAATCATGTATTCACAAACAAGTTCTCCTACCCCTCTGAAATTATGTAACAGAGTTCCCCTGTTTGTTCATGGAACAGCCCAGAGTCCAGTGGGGTGTTTGTTTAGGGCTAATTTGCATAAACTTGGCTTGTAGACCATCTCATGGGATGCATGCAACATCCTACAGTGCAGACCGAATTGTGTGAAAGTTTGGAATATCTTTCATTATTAATTGTAATCATCTATTAGAACCGGGATATTTAACAGTTGGTAAGTCAATATATTGCTTGTTCATATATTCTTGTATACTGAATCTAGGTTACCGGTACATACATTGTGAGAAACAGGAGACAAACCTGTAAGAAGAAAGTAACTTATGTGCCAATCCTTTGTTCTTGGTTCATTTTGTTGTTTATGATACAATGCTAGTATACTGTAGCATGTATTCGTTAGCTGATATATTACCAGAATATATGTTGCTTAATTATAAGTCATTCTTACTCAAGTTATATAATGAGTTTGTACATATGATTGAAACAGTAATAATTGTAGTTCCATACCCAGTAGTTGATTGCTGTATTAATAGGAGGAAAGATGTACATGTATATAGAAGAGTTAAAGTTAGTTTGGAGTTTGGAAAGTTTCTGTTCACCAAGGCATAGCCTCTAGTGTATGCGCACACACACACAGCTGTGTGCAGAGCATGTATGATTGATATACATGTAGTTTAGTAGGGTGTGTGTGAGGGGTAAATAGGGCCCTGTGCACTCAAGCACACTGCACTGATTAGTGCTTTAATTGTTTCTTTGTCTTACAGTTAGGCAAAAATTTAGACTGTATATATGTATTGCATGTTTAATTGGCAGTGATAGCTTGAACTAAGGGATATTAAGAGGGATTTAATGATCATTGGAACTTGTTGCATTTCTACAAAGATGCATGTACATTACTTGAATATGAGAAGTTTATATCAGGAGTTATGTAATTGCATAACTATTATTAACAGCATGATTATTGCATTATATACACTATTATGATGACGTATCTATTGTTTACTTATTATACTGTTTATTTATTATACTGTTTATTTGTGTCTTAACAGTAAACCACACTATCAGTACGAACGACGACACTATTGCCACGACACTATCCACTATCGCGACGTCGCTATCGCTACGTCACTATCACTACTATATCGACATCACTAGTTATACCACCACACGTTTTTACATTTGTTCTGAATTTGTTGAGACTGTCGTCGTTGAATAAAGGCACGAGCTAGTTTATACTGCAGAGACTGCGTCTTGTGTGAATGATTCAGTTTAGTGCGTTTACTACGTTAATCATTACCCTGTAGAAGGTTTCTCGGAAACGAAGCTACATACGGAATATTGAGACGACATTGTCAGGAAAACGATGAATGTCCATCCGTAATAGGTCCATGGTTGTACTTATTTGTAAGTCGTTTAAAGCTAGCATCGTTAAACAATGTTAAAGGGATTGGGTAACTTTGTATCCTATTCTTAAACAAAATCCTGGATTTAGCTCATGCTGCAATGATAATTATAAACCTTTGGTCAGTCAGGAATCCCATGAATTTTACAAGCCGATTGTCTGTCTGATTATTAAGATATTTATGATTTGAAATCAAAATCAAATTTTGTGTTTTCCTAACAGTTTTCGTAAAACTAAATTCTTTTGGGGAAAACGAGTATGGTAAAAACCCGTCACTCAAAGATCCCTTTAAAAGTATGGCCCTATTGCCATACTCATATTCCCCAATAGACTAGTATTATAAAAACCGTTAGGTAAACACAAAATTAAATTTTTAATTTTTAATCATAAATATATCTTAATAATCAGACAGGCGATCGACTTGTAAAAGTCATGGGATTCCTCACTGAACTAACAGTTTAACATTATTATTGCACCATATGAGCTAAATCCAAGATTTTGTTGCAGAATCTTAGGCAATGTTACAGAGTCACTTTAATAATGATGTAAGACAATTGAAATGCCTTCTTATATTTGACTTGCCATGCATATTTGTTTCTATGTAGTACATAACTTTACCTTGAAATGCCTTGTTTAATTGCAGTACTTGCCCTTGATATTTGTGAGCTTGGCTAAATTTAGTCAGAAAAACCAGAACGGGTCATATTTTAATAACATAATAACATTGATGGTACCATCATCATTATAATTTTGTTTTTACCATAGTTACCGGTAGAAAAAATGTCGTGTTATACCAATTAGGCATATTATTTCATATTTACTCCTAGTGCAGTTCTATTTCTCCTAAGCCCAAATTTTTGTTGATCTATGCAGGTTTTAAAGTGAAAATATTGGGCCCTAAATGGATAGACATTACAAACCTATCGAAATGCAATTAAATGAAGTAAGCAAAGACATTATGTAAACCAATTTTATGAAAATGGGACAATAAATACTTCATCTGTTCATTGACTCAGTATAAACCTGCACCAGAAGATTTAAAAGAGTTTGTCATGCATTTAAGCTGTGTTGAGCATTTCGTGTGACTTTAAAGTTGGTAGAGGGATCACAAATTTATTTACAACTTGAACAGTACCAAGGTTATGTTTGGACCCCATGTATGAAATTTGAAGTAAATCAACCGCTTAATTCTCATACTAGGAATAGTTTTGCTAGTAAATATGCATCAACTATATGGTTGAGAATAAGTCATTAATTGCGGCTTTTGCCGTTTTTTTCCAATTAAAATGTGTCCATGTTAATCCAACTTCCAGCTTGAGCTAAATTTTGACCTTTGAAAATCCCTCTACCCATCTTTAAGGTAGTATACCCTCTTGTGCACATAAATTTTGGATTAGTGCAAGGGTAAAAATATTTGTAGTTTCTTCTTTGGGGGGCATCTTGGAACACTATTTTTTGTCGTAGATTTTTTTAGCCCAAGTGTGTCCAAAAAAAAAGGGCAGTTTGGGAAGACAACCATTTTGAATTGTTTATTTTCATCCAAAATGAGGAAATATGATGCACATCACATGTCATTTATTTATATTTAGCATTTTGGTCCATGTAATGACAAAACAAGGTTGACCATTGTGGCATTTGGGATCACCAAAGTTTATTCACACCACAGGTGCATCTCTTTAATAGGTCTAGGGCAAGTTAAAAATTGAGCAAAACTACCAAGGATAGAAGTTAAAGGGCAATTAAAATGGTGTCCATAAGTGTGCAAGGCAAATTTTTAAGCAAATTTAGTAAAAAATTGTGTTTCGCAAGAAAGGACCACATCTTTAATTTAATTGGCTCATTGACACAATGTGATATTGAAGTTTGTAATATTTAGTGACTAAAAAAAAATACCTCAATATACCAGTGTATTTTTGTAGTGAAAATTTTATTCATTATATATATATATATATATATACATGTATATGTCTTTGATCCAAATACATGTACAGTATACTCACTGTATTTTCACTTTTTCTCAACCAGTATTATTCTCCATGTAAACAAGAATAAAATAATTGGAATGTTGAAAATTCAGCTTCATTTATACTTTACTTTATTGTTAAAAGAAAGTATAATACATCTAGAAATTATGAGGTGTTGAGGAGCATGAACGTACTTGTATGAAAAAAACAAAACTCTAGCAAGACAGTGTACTTTAACGTTTTTTATACGCAAATGTACAACCTTACATAAGTTTACCTAGCATTGGTCGAAGGCCAATAGCCCAATACAAGCCCTTTTCTAACAATTTTATATTGTCTTTGAGAGTCTAAATTTTATAATTTTTATCAAAATCAAGCCTATTATTTAATATTTCCAATAAATTTGACTTTATAAGCCACCTGCCTACAAAGGATTCAGGACTGCTACAAAGAGGATCTTACGGAATGTCCTGATCCTTTATCTACACCAATTACTCCATCTATTATAACAATAATGCTTCTTGCTTCAAACCCTGACTGTACAGTTACTGCTACAAGAAAATATAGCATAGGGTTTCTTCATAAGCTGAATGCTGGAGTATTTACTTTTCATGAATGCTCACTATCATCACAGTTGTGTTCCAATTTATCGGCCCTAAGCCTGTTAAGATCACCGTGTGCTAAACATGGATGGGGCCTCGTTCACCCTTCAACTTATCGACGACGAACAAGACGCTTATTCAAAGGAGGACACCGCAGTAAAAGCAAGTATGGTTTGCCGATCCGGGTCATTACTGGGTTTCCTTCATCTTCCGATGCACATATATATACACATCCTGAGTTTGTGAAGACGTCTGTGCCCAAAAGTTGCAACATCAACTTGATTACATTGACTGATCAGACTTATTTAAAGGATGACCATCTGTCGTTCTGTATGTTGAATGCCAGATCACTCCGAAACAAATCTACAGAATTCCAGGATTTTATATTGGAAAAAAACTGTGATGTTGTGGGAATCTGTGAAACATGGCTTACTCCGGATGACGATGCAGTCATCGCTGCCATCAAGCCTCCTGGGTACAGCTTTATACATCTCCCAAGGGCATGTAAACGTGGAGGTGGAGTCGGCCTCCTTTACCGCAGTGAATTGAACGTGATCGTCAACCCTCCATCAGATTTTCAATGCTTTGAAATGTTGTCAGCTACCTTGACTTCCAAGAATACCAATGTGGACGTTGTTATCATATACCGTCCTCCAGGTAACTCCGTAAAGTATACAAGTTTCCTTGACGAGTTTTCAAGCATGCTAGACGAGCGATTGCTAAAACCAATGTCGCTTATCATCACTGGGGATTTTAACATTCATTTTGACAATCTGTTGGCATCAAACACCAAGCAATTCAATGAGTTATTAGCAGGTTATGATTTGGTGCAGCATGTTTCCATACCTACCCACGACAAGGGTCACATCCTGGACGGTTTTATATCTCGTCAATCTGATGACAAGGTGTTCTCAGACCTTCGGATAACTCCTGGTATTTCGGACCATTCTGCAATTTTGTGCAATATACATCTGCACAAACCTCCATCAGTTGCACATCCTCGAGTCATGCGTAACATCAAAGCAATTGACAGAACATCATTTGCAACAGATATGATGAACAGCGAGCTTTCCTCGACATCTTCACCCACTGACGATGTAACATCTAGAGTCGACTTGTATAACATGGTTCTCAGTGACTTATTAGATGTCCACGCACCAGCTACATCCCGAACTGTCAAGACACGGGCTCATACTCCTTGGTTTACTCACGAAATTAAAAGTGAGAAACAAGAACGTAGGCGCCTGGAAAAGAAGTGGCGATTTTCGAAGTTGGAGATCGATCGTCAACTGTATTGCAAACAGAAACAACATGTGCACTCTCTTCTCCGCAAATCGAAACATGCTTACTACCAGCAATCAATAAGTGACTGTGGTAACGACTCCAAGAAGATGTTCAAATTTGCTAATGCACTCTTGAATCGCAAACAGACATCTCCACTTCCAGCGAACGCATGCAGCAAATCCCTAGCGTCGCTCTTCAGCCAGTTCTTTGCTTCCAAGATTGACAGTATTCGAAGGCACCTCTGTACCGATGTTGCTCCACTTCCACCACTGTCTTGTATTGGACTTGCAACACTTGCAGATACTACTTCAGAGGAAATTGAGTCACTTATCCGCAACAACCCTGTGAAATCATGTGAGCTTGATCCGATTCCAACTAAGCTTCTGAAAGAATGTGCCGCTATCATATCTCCTTACATTGCCGATGTGGTCAACCTGAGTCTGCAGAGTGGGAAAGTTCCGAAAGCCTTGAAGATCGCTCATATTCATCCACTACTGAAGAAGCCTTCTTTAGATCCAGAATGTCTCCAGAACTATCGTCCAGTCTCGAATCTACCTTACTTGTCGAAACTTCTGGAGCGGGTAGCCTTCTCTAGATTGTATGATTACCTACAGGAGAATGATCTACTCGACAATCACCAGTCAGCTTACCGTGCAAATCACAGTGTTGAGACCCTGCTCGTCAACCTGTCCAACAACATCCTGACAGAAATGGATGTTGGTAGGATCACAGCAGTCGTGTTATTAGACCTGTCGGCAGCATTTGATACTGTGGACCATCGTATCCTTGTTAATGTATTGTCATCCATTGGAATTCGTGACCACGCACTTGAATGGTTCATGTCCTATTTGGATGAACGGCAGCAATTGGTATGTGTAAATCATGAAAGATCTGATCCTGTCAAGCTCAGTTGTGGCGTCCCGCAGGGGTCAGTCGGGGGGCCGTTGCTGTTTTCCTTGTACATCACTAGGCTCAAGCAAGTTTTACAGCAGCATGATGTCAAGTATCACTGCTATGCAGATGACATCCAGATCTACGCATCGTTCCTTCCCAATCAAAATGACGCAAGTCGGACTGTCAAACTACTCGAAGCTTGCGTCAAAGATGTGCAAACTTGGATGAACTCGAACTCACTCAAACTGAATGATAGAAAAACTGAATTAATTTTATTGGGTTCCAAATCAAATCTTGCTAAGATACAGTCGTTCAATATATCCATATCAGATTCTGTAATTAGTCCTTCCTCGCAATGTCGTAACCTTGGTGTCATGTTAAACTCGTCTATGTCTTTTTCAACTCATGTTTCTAGTATTTGTAAGTCAGTCAGATATCAATTGAGAAATCTAGGTTTTATTAGGAAATACTTAAGTCGTTCAACCACAGAGAAACTTGTACATGCTCTTATTTCATCACGCTTAGATTTCTGTAATTCTATTCTCTATCTGCTCCCTAACACACAACTTTCTCGACTCCAGAAACTGCAAAATACTGCTGCACGTATTGTCACACTTTCTTCTCGTAGAACCCACATCACCCCCATTCTCAAAACTCTTCACTGGCTCCCGGTATGTGACCGAATTATTTTTAAGTTGTTGTTGCTAGTTTTCCATTCCTTGTATGACTCTGCTCCTTCCTACAATATCAAGTTGATTGTTAAGTATAAGCCTACAAGACATCTTCGTTCATCTCAATCCTCCTTATTAGTTGTCCCTAAGACGCGCAGTTCCTGGGGGGATAGAGCATTTTCTCATTCTGGTCCGTCCCTTTGGAATAAGCTGCCACTTAGTATTCGTAATTTAACTACCCTTCATGCCTTCAAAGTTGCTCTAAAAACCCATCTCTTTCTAAACAGTGCTATCTAATCATGTCAATGTAGCGTAATAATTTGTGTTGTTTTAGTTTACTTTATTTTAGTTAAGAAGTTATATTTTTGTGATAGTAATACATGTATGTACAGCGCCATGAGCGTCAGAGCCTGGCGGATACCGGCGCTATATAAATATCCATATTATTATTATTTATTATTATATGCAAGGGTGACTATCAGAAAAGACTATACCAAACTGATTAAATGTATCGGGGGTGGACAAATTTCTGCTTTCTCCCCCCCCCCCCCCCTTACCCAAGAAAAAAAAGAATGAAATAAATACATCTATAATCAACTACCGTAATCATAATTTTAACAAAAAGAATGATACACAATTATTTATTATCAGAAAAATTATTAAGAGAAAGAAGAAGATATTAATTCACATGAATGAAATTACTCCTCACCTATTTCTCCTATAATAATAAATAGAAATAACACAATCTGTATTGCCGCGCAATGCGAATGTATCCCCCGGCAGTGGCAGCAATTTTGTGTCATCCTTATATTCGAAGGAGGGACAATTAAGATCCTCTCTCCCATCCCTGAAACAAAAGGATGACATAGAGATTGCCACTATAGTGGCTCGGACTATTGTCAAGACTAGGAGCAGCATCACCAAAGCAATATGTGTCTAGATTAGAGTATAATGCATATCTGTAGAAAATTTGAAAGAAATCTGTCCAGAAATGTGGTAGTTAAAACGCACAAGAGACATATGACCTTTGACCATATAACAGACGGAACAATGAGGGCACCGCCCAAAAGTGTAGATTGTACCAAGAAACATCTCCATTCAAAATTTAAAAGAAATCGGTCATAGGTTATATAACCTGCAGAGCGCACACTAGACACCCACCAAAATATGACCTTTGACCCTAATAAATAGACGAATACTGGTGGCAGCGTCACCAAACACTACACATATGTAGATTTGATCAAGATACACTACCATACAAAATTTGAAAAAAAATCCTTCAAAAAATGCAGCAGTAACAAGGCACAATAAGGACAAATGACCTTTGACCTTATAAAGAATGTAACAATGAGGGCAGCATCACCAACAAGGAGAGATGTGTAAATTGTCCTCGGATACATCTCTACGGTATACAAAATTTGAAAGAAATCTGTCAATATGAACTACAGAGTGCACACTAGATACCCACCAAAATATGAGCTTTTGATCCTATAAAACACGGGACACTAGTGCCAGCATCACCAAAAACTAGGTGCATAGATTTTACCAATATACACTTCCATACTCAATTTGAAAGAAATCTATCAAGAAATGATGCATCAATGATGCACACTAGATTTGACTACATTGTTGGTTTATGCCTTCGACCATAATGATTGAAGGTTTATGCATATACCAGTAGTGGTAATTATCATCCAATAATACCCATTACGAACTTGCAATCCTGCTACAGCGCTAGTTTATACTGAATTTCTTATAACGTTCTGTGGCCTGTGAAATTAAATTAAGAGTGGGTTCTTCTTGATATCTTTGAAGTTTATGAACCAATTTTCACCAAACTCCATTTCCACTTGATATCGATCATTTTAATTGTCATCAACTTGTACATTTATTTCCACATTCCCTCACGATTCATTTTTTTTTCTATCCCACTACTGTACCGCATGCTACTCTGAATTGGATAATGTTATTTGCAATACAAAATATAGTTGTGTTCAAATTCTACAAATTTCTACATTTAAATAACCATTCGTCCATCAAGATGCAAATGTTTTTACCCATGGATTTTAACACATGTCATTCAATAAGAATAGAAGATGGCGGGCTGATAAGCTAGCACTGGCATAATTATCTAGATTCTGAGTCAAAGTCAGGCTTCCAACACATTCTGTTCAGGACAAAGTCGACAGAGTGTGATCAGGAAGAAGGTGAAGCTGCAGAAGAAAGGGGAATTCGATCCGTTTTAAACTAATGCAGAAGTTGGAGATCGATGTATGATGTCCAACCATTTTGCAGTTGGGTCAATGCCATAGACAACACTGGTAGATGACGCTCCTGGCTCACTATCCTCTTTCTGCAAGAGGGCGTTCTTATCTTTTATGATATCCACATTGCACATCTCTTCTTGATTCTCTCATGACATTTGCTGCATGATATCAAATTGCTTAAACTCGAGCACGTATCCTGGAACATACAGGTGTATACTACAGTAGCTGTCTTTGACTTAATTGTCCATTTTGTAATCCAGGTCAGTAATTCCATCTAAGCTGCCTGAAGTATTATGTGTTGGATACTCGCTTGCTGCAACAGCCTCTATGACTGGCTGGACTAGGATGTATGGGTGGAACTTTGGTGTGGCTCTCTTAATCTTTCTGACGGGGTTGCAGTAGATGCATTAGCTTTTCAAGTTCTGTATTAAAACACGGTTAGTAACAAAAGTTTATAAAATAAACAGGTTCAAGAGTTTTATAAACACGCAAAAGAAAAATAACAAATAAAAAGAATAGCATGGACTAGGATTAACGGGATAGTCGAGTTCAGACTGCAAATGCCTTCAAAGTGCAGGGTTATTCCTCAAATTCTTATTTATGACATTTCTAGTGCCCTTTTAGAACCTAAAATTGTACCACCCTCTCCATGGTTCAGGAAGGGGTTCCTTCATCTGCAGGATAGAACGTTTGATAGCGAGCTGCACCTATTCTGCCTTCAGGTAGTGTTCCTGCCTCGGATTAACCACAGCATGCGATGCTTCACAGAAATGTGGAACAACCATAAGATCCGAACAGCCGGCAACAAGACGCCAATGCAGTTATTTCAGTCTTGATTAAAACTCTGAAGCACCTCAAGCCCTTGTAGGTAGGCTGTGTCATCGAATACACTTACGTCATTAGGATGGAATCTGACTTGCTGATTAAAGTGGTCCATCTGGTCTGCAGTTAGTGCAAGAGGGCATACAGTAGATGGAATCTGGACACTTCCATCATTCTCTGCTCCTCCCAAGTAGTGACCATTGGGATCAATGCCATACTCGGCAGCTTCGTCCTATTAAAAGATAAATTTTATAAAAGCTTACCAAAAACATTTAAAGATTGAGGTCTGGGAAGAGGTGAACAAAACATTGTGAGTGTTAACATTGTTATCATGAAAGTGTGGAAGAACATAAGATAAAACATGTTCCCTAAAAAGAATGGCTCTCCAAATGCCTTCATATTCTAAATATGGCATGTAACATAATCAACATCGGGACGGATTTTTATGCACCGTGTTTGTGAAGTCCCATATACAGTCCCATGTACAGTGCTTGTAATTTTTCTGATCGATTCCACACCATTTCTTTCTCAATCAATTGCACGAACAGAACTCAACTTTATCTTTAATAACCATGTACAAAATGTCCCCACCTACAAAATTTCATTTTCAAATAAATATTATAAAATGATCCTTCAGTTTGATTAATCAGAAACCTGTAGCCCTACCTGTATTTCTAAACCTACAGGTGACATTTGTGCCTAGAGCTAAACTTTAAAATTTGACAAATTCATTTTCATTTATCTAAAAATCAAGTAGTATTATGTTCAACTGTAATCCATATACTAGCTGTACAATATGCAAAAATATACAAGTAAACATGCACTTTAGTACACAGCATCATTTAAATGCACACTGAATTTTGATTTAATTTGGTTATAGCAGCCCAGCTAGTCTTCAGTTTGGTGAGGTAATAATGAAAAACAAATCCAGTACCGGTAATTGAAGTAAATAATCTGTTAGGGGACATCGGTGTATGCTCATTGTTATGATTTATAGTTAATTAATATTCAAAGGCTTATGTAGTGGGGCATTATGCATTAAATTATGTACCTCTGAGTAGTTTTCAAAGTGCTCATTGAGGAGTGCAGTTCCTCTATGGCTATGCAGCCCCATTATAAATAACTGCATTGGCGTCTTGTTGCCGGCTGTTCGGATCTTATGGTTGTTCCACATTTCTGTGAAGCATCGGATGCTGTGGTTAATCCGAGGCAGGAACACCACTTGAAGGCAGAATATGTGCAGCTCGCTATCAGGATCTAGGATGCCTCTACTCTCAAAACTCCTGAACAAGTTATAGAAAGTTCTTGTCACCTGTTCATGGAGGTCACGCCACAGACGTTCTATCCTGCAGTTGTGGACGCTCCGGCCGGTAATGAAGGAACCCCTTCCTGAACCACGGAGAGGGTGGTCTAGCATGAACATCGCCACTCCTGTGTTCTCCCCTCCGTGGTCAGAGCGCACTCTAGATGGCAAACCCCAATTGGAGACCGCATCCTTGAAGAGTTCGAGCACTGTTCCAGCTCTATTATTGGAGCTGCACCCTAGAAAGACGATAGCTCGACTATATCCGTCTATTCCCCCATGAGTCACAAAGCGCCACCTGAATGAGAAATTATTAGATCCGAGAAATATAAGAGTAAAACATTACAATGCTGTGATGTACTTTCAGATTGATTTCAACTGCATGATCTAATGCGGTCTAGTTAAAAAATAAAGAACATCATCAAGTTGTCATGACATTAATTGGCTATTTATCTTGATCAACACAATAACAAGTATTACAAGGGAAACGCTCTCGGCGGTCTCGCCTGCATTACGCATTTCGATATGATGAGAAATTGAGGTTGGGACATTATTTATAGGCAGGATGGCCCATTAGCAGGCCCCCAAAAATGAAACCTCTGAATATAATCAGCATTTTGAAGAGAATATTGACTAAGAATCAGTAGAAGAATTAGTTACTATTATTTGTACCAAGATTGATAACTTTCATGAAATATGGACAAATAACCAAAAAATGATTTTTTTTTAAAAATTATCATATTAATATACAATGTCCCTTTTGCATCCAACATCAAATTCTGTAGAACTTTGCAGGAATTATGAATGTCATGTATGTCCTATCTGTGAAATTTAAACGTTAGCAGTGTCCTAATATTCAAATTGTGCAAGGAAACCGGTTTACTTGCTAGACTTTACTGTCAGACACTATTGAGTGAAATGACTGACTTTTTTCTTCTTTGGTAATAATTAACACACATAAAATGAGCTGTAAAGGGTACATGAGCATCCGTCTACATCAATAACCCACTTCTTGTAATGGCTAAAATTAAACTGATTGAATTCGCTCAGCACAAAACGTACGAGCATTCTACTAACTAATAGTCATTATTTTCCCACTTAAAGACATGTTCAAGCCCCTTTTTTAGGGAAGTTCTAAATTAGTATTATCTTTCAAATGCCGTTGGAATTTAACCATTTCATTTTTTTTGGCCTGCAAATGGGACATATAGTACATATAAGTTGTGAACAAATATAATCTGTTTCTACTTACCTAAAATGACCTTTTATCATTACTTTGTGAATTGGAATTTGTGTCATATGATTTCTGATACTTGATAAACCTTGTGTACAAGTTTCATGGAATTTGAACAAACACTTTTGAAATTATGCTAAAAATTCAAATCTTGATGTTCATGCCACAACAAAGTCTAAGTTTGCAGACCTGAATTGACCTTCGACCTTGACTTTGTGACCTGAAAATCTCCTTACATGTTTGGGGATACTTGATAACCCTTTACCAAGTATTATTGAAGAACTTAATTATACTTTCATTTAAAATTAAAAAAACTTAACCTTGGTTAATTGATGTTGACGCCGCTGCTTTTCCGGCGGTGGCGTCAACATCACTTTTTGCTACGCAGTCGAGACAAAAATCAATGATTATGAATATTCAGAAAAAATACTATAAATTCTTCAAAGTTCATAAAAGATTTTGTAAAAATGTCATGCACGCAATATGATACAAATTATCGTATAACCTGGGTGAAGACATGGGGAAATCAAGATTTGGGAGGTAAAAAGGGAAATTAATGGGATAAAAATAAATAAAACAATTGATAGATAGTGAGGCAATACCGTCACAAACTAATTTATCAAATTGGCAATTTGTGCAGTGATTTCAACTGTTTCTTTTTCAAAAATTCATAACTTCCTTATTAATTATCCAATTTTACTCAATTTTTTTAAATTAAAAGCAAATTATTTCTTGGAGTGGACTTAGCCTTTAAAATATCAAAAATAGGGTAAAATTCGAATTCAAACCAATGATTGTGAAAAATGTCTGTATATGTACATGTACATGTATGTATGTCTCTCAATATGAATGATAATTCTCTCAAACTTCTTTAAATGCACATGCCCTCATGAATCTCATGTTATCCTCATTGTCTAAAAAGTTAAATTACTTTGCAATCTGTAAAGGGGAAAAATGAATGTCATGAAAATTGGACTACTGCATTCTGTAAATATATAGAACACACTCAATGCTAATTGGCTTGCCAGTACTGTAAAAAAAAACTCACCGTATCAGTTTGTGGTGTCCATCTATGTGCCAAAGTGACAAGGGCATTGCCACAGAGTAATGCCTCCTTCGTACAGCAGTTATGGTTCTCAATTCTTGTCTTTCTGGATCTAGTCTGTACAGACTGTCCCGGATCCTCTGTCTTTGCACCCTTAGACCTTGTGAAATCAGATATCCATCCACCGTTTTGTATCCTTTAAAAAAAATATTTAAAAAAAAATAGTATGAAATACATGTAGATCTATGCAATTCAAGGGACCAGGTAACATTGTGACGGGCTGATTTTCAAATCATCGATATTCATGGAAGCGAAACACATGTTTTTATGTATGGAGAATCTTTAATGCAAAAATAAGGGCAAAAATCATGCAGTATACGTATTAACATTTTACCGGTACCGTATTCTTCACTCATCTGAATCAACTTAAAAAAAAATAACAGTAATATGGTGGTAGCAGGCTGTATTTTAACTGTGAAACAATGTACATGTGTGCTTCCCTGTACAGTTATACCGGTAACTGCATGTTTAAAAAAAATCATCCATTTCTTTTTCATTTTTTATAGCGTTACTGAGTTTTTTCTTATATGATATAATATGCTTTAAGGTGTGATTAATCATAAATTATATACAAATTAATTTCATGCATATAAGAATCAACATGGGAGAAACTTTAAATATTATCAAAGATGTTACCAACTGTGCACTGCATGTGCAGGTACATGTACATGTAATTTGACAAATGTTGTTAGTCAGATATGATTAAAAGAATTTAGCAGGTATTAAACTTAATGGTTTAATAACAACAATTTGAGTTTCCAGTTCTAACTAATTCTGATAAGCGGAGGGACACAGTTTTAAAAAAGAGGGGTTAATTTGCCTGCCACTACAACACAAACTAAGAAAACCTCTACTCCTATTATGAATAGCGACCCTCATTTCGTATTATGAATAGCGACCCTAGCTCTCGTCGTATTATGAATAGCGACCCTCTTCTCCCATTATGAATAGCGACCCTCATTTCGTATTATGAATAGCGAACCTTATGAGTAATGAACCTCATTTTGTATTATGAATAGCGACCCTCTACTCCTATTATGAAAAGCGACCCTCTTGTCATATTATGAATAGCGACCCTTTCGTCGTATTATGAATAGCGACCCTCTTCTTCCATTATGAATAGCGACCCTCATTTGCCAGAAGTAGTAGTATCATTGTTTCCAGAGTTAGAGAAACTTATTATTTCAGGAAAATGGAGCAGCTGAGACCTCCTAGACAGATGAACTTTGAGGGAAGTGCCGTGCCATTGGCGTTGGAGTGGAAGCAATGGAAGGAAGAGTTTGTGCTATATATCGATTTGAGCATGGAAGGGAAAGAGGACAAGGTAAAGATCAAGATGCTCAAGTACCTCGTTGGTCCACAAGGTAGAGAGCTGTATGAGACGATCAAACCGGAAGGATCAAGATAGGCAGATGGTACCCTACAGGAAACAACCCTTGTTCAAGCTCTTAGTGCTTTTGAGAAGCATTGTCAACCAGTATGGAATGAGATCATCGACAGGTACAGGTTCTTTACTAGAAGTCAAGATAGTGGAGAATCTTTTGATACATTCCTCACCGAACTGAAGCTGTTGGCGGCTCACTGTAATTTTGGAGAGCTGAAGGAGTCACTGATTCGTGACAGGATAGGGTGTGGCATCAGAGATGGAATGCTGAGGGAGAGACTTCTGCAAGAATCTTCACTGGATTTAGACAAGTGTGTGAAAGCTTGTCAGGCGTCATGCTTTCCAAGGCCAGAGTGGATGTCCTGGTAGGTGACCAGCGACAGGAGGTTTGTGCGGTGAGCAGAGAGGGAACTACACACTGGCCAACAGTTCAGTGTCAATTCTGTGGACGCAAACATGAGAAGAAAAAGGAGAAATGTCCAGCCTATGGCAAGGAGTGTTTCAACTGCCATAAGAATCATTTCTCAACCCAGTGCAAAGAAAGGCGGGCACAGCAGCAGGATCAATGGAAAGAAAAGAGAGGGAAGAAACCGGTGCATGCAGTGGAAGCCATAGACAGTTCGGATGAAGAGTACTATGATGAAATCCATGTAATGGAACTGCAACCAGATAAAGTGGAATCAGAGCATGTGCACAGAGTTGAGACGAGTAAATAAGTAGATAATGGAAACGTTGAATTCACTTTCTGATTCCCCGTCTCGCTCATTGCCTCAGTGAGTCCGACTTTGTCTTTGTTTTACTTTTAGCTTTCCCCAGCCCACTCTTGCTGACTTTGCCAGCCGTGACTTGCCACTGGAGTTGGGTAATATTTTCTTTCCGTCGGAGCCCGTGGCTCCCGCGCTACCAGGCGGTGCCTGAGGTGGAAGCGCGGACGGAGAACAAAAATAACATGTCGTATACATATCCATGTACATGGGTTACAAAGAAAAAGAAAATATCCATAGTTGAACCATACAAATTAAGTTAATCATATATCATGTCATATCAAAACCTGTGAATTAGCTATAACTTAATACGTAGAGATTTGTGGCTGGAATTGAAATTCACAGAGTTCCAATAACGTATAAGTGATTCAAATAAAGGATATTTTTAAACTTAAAAACTTAAAATGTTGTTAAAGGGAGAACCAAAAGTTAGCACGAGTGCTAGTCGGGATTGGTTCTCCGAGTTTCTAAAACTGTATGCAAAGTCATATTAACATTTATTTTGTCTGAATATCATATTATTTGATCCTTATGATTCATCTCTGCTTAGGAGTTTAATTCTGAGATTTTGACGAAATGATGATCTTGTTTTTTCTTCTCTGATATTTATGGGCAAATTATTCCACAGCTTTGCTCCAATGAAAGAAATTGAAAAAGTCCCACGTGTCTTACTACGTTTAGGTAATCGTAGCATTAAATGTTCTCTCCCTCTTGTTCTATACATGTGATTCATTAAAACAAAGTAATCCATTAACGAATGTGGTAGATGTCCTTTCTGCAGATCATATACGAATGTCGATACTAAATGCTCGAACAGATTATGCACATCTAATACCTGTAGACATACGAACAGTGCCTTTGAACTTGTTCTAAATGGGGAAAATGTTATCACACGCATGGCCATTTTCTGTGCCAATAGTATGCAATTTAAATGACTTTTATAGCAACTTCCCCAAACTTTAATACCATAAAGTATGTGCGGCTGGATAAAGGATTTATACAAGAGCATGAGAATGTGCTTAGGAACATGTATAGTGCCTCAACTTACACAGCGCAGTCCAATCTTCCTCCGTATACACTTATTAACGTTCTGAATTTGCTCCTTCCACATCAAAGTTTCATCAATTTGAATTCCTACGAAAGATGCTACACTGACTCTATCTATCACTGTATCACTGAGTTTTAAAATACCCCTAATTTCACATGATTGCCTTTGTCCCTTAATGAGCATATAATTTGTTTTCTTTAAGTTTATTGTCAACTTGTTAACAAAACACCATTTTTGGACTTCCAAAAATTTGACATTTACTTCATTCATATCTATTTCTTTCTGTCTTTTATCAAAAGTATGAAATAGGTTTGAATCATCAGCAAATAATCTAAATTCAAAATATTTAGTAGAAGATGGTAAATCATTAACAAAGTTATTATACACTTATTTTGGAAAATAGATAACCACAAATTCTGGCAAAGATATTTACCTATTGATTAGAGCACATGTGTTTCAACATTTCTTTTTTTTTTGGTAGTTTAAACCAAAACCAAAACCAAAAAAAAGAAAGAAAAAAGAAATGGAAGTTTTTTTGTTTTTTGCACATTTTCTTAGGAACAAGTGTAGCTGTTACAATATTAGAAATTTGAGTTTACTGGTGTTCAGGTAGTCAATTTGATGTAAAATTGAGGGAACAAAATTTGAAGAGAAAGGAGGAAAGAAAGGCTAAAGGAAATAATGAATCAGATATTCACATAAGTGTCGCCCCTCGATTTTATAATATTTTGTTGAGTTAAATAAGGAATTATAGAGATACAGTGATTAGTGCATAAAGAGGGCATAATCCATGCAAGAACCGAACAGTCGCTGATATCAAGGAAGCGGATACAGCAGTTAATTTCCACAGAACTCATATTCAACAGAGACCAGCTGTCGCGATTCGTATAGCCAAGGCTTCGTTCATCAATTCAACAGTGAGCGTTGCGATGTTTGGTATCACCATGGACACCCAACACATGGATTCATTTATGAAAGTAGAAAATGGACTGAATGACAAGTGGCAGGCAGACTCAGTTAATACGGAATGGACTCAGTTAAAATGAAGATGTTTAATCTTGTCAATGCATCTAAAATTCTCTTGTTTTATAAACAAAGGAGGATGTTATGGAATAG
The DNA here is from genome assembly GCA_035222895.1 of Strongylocentrotus droebachiensis. Classification (NCBI taxonomy): domain Eukaryota; kingdom Metazoa; phylum Echinodermata; class Echinoidea; order Camarodonta; family Strongylocentrotidae; genus Strongylocentrotus; species Strongylocentrotus droebachiensis. The sequence goes on from JAVYIG010001068.1 coordinate 77,299, forward strand.
CGCCATCTGTGGCGAGGCACAGTGTAGTGCACAAGATGGATCTAGATTAAAGGCCCCCCCCTGGCTTTTTTTTGTCACATACAAAAAATGAATTATGCATACTACCCCCCCCCCCCCCCCCACAGAGCAAAATATTGGTAGGCTCGATTTTCACATTTTAGGGGTCATATACCAAAAAAATGATGCTCACTACCCCCCCCCCCCCCCCCCCCCCCCCACTGAGCGAGATATTGGTCGGCGCGATTTTCACATTTTAGGCCCCCCCTATCGGCAAATCCTGGATCCGCCCCTGAGTGAGAGTGAACCACAGGAGGCGAAAGGATAGGTTTTCACACACACACATAAAAGAACAAACAATAAAAATTGTAAAAGATAAAAAGGAAAAGAAAAACAAAACAAGTAGGTATTACATTTATTACACAGCAATGAATTGAATACAGAACACCATGTTATTTGGTGTTTACAATAACATATAACTGGAATTTGGGGAAGGCTAAAAATGGAACATCTGAAAGATATATTTTGAAATTGAAGAACAATTACATTCAAATATTAGTGACCAGTGGTATACACAAAGGGGGAGGCTGGGGCCCACAACACCCCCCCCCCCCCCAAAGCGCACCCATCCAAGTTGGGCAAAACCAAGTTTGAGAAACCAAGGAACTGAGTTTGAGGAAACAGAAAAGTTTCCAGGCATATCAGCTGTTTTGAAAGGTTCCAAATAGCTAAATCTCGAGAACCTGGACCCCACTCTAAATCAGGCTTTACACTTTAATACATGCACACATTATAACCCCCAGGGAGAAACTGACAATTTCACCCCACCAATCAAAGATGTCTGTGTACGTCACCGTTACTGACTTTAATAATGGAAATATGTGTGGAGTACTAGTAATACTAGTAATGTCCTTAAACCTGAAGATATGCCCTTTAAAGGTAAAGACCAGTATTGGTAACGCCCCAATTTCAAAAAATGAAATGGAAGCTCTCATTACCAATCATGTGAAAGAATATGTTTTGACTAATACATGATGATAAAAAATTTGCCGGGAAACCGCCTACTAATTCATATATTTGGTAAATTTGTTTCTCTCATGGTCGTGTGAGAGATATAGGGTAGTCCCGTATACATCTTTCTGTGTATATAGTGCTTGTAACTTTACGAAGAATGGGCCAAATTTCTTATCATTTTGATGATTCCAGAACCTTGCAGATGCTAGATGCTAGATGATCAACCTTTTCTGATCGATTCCACAACGTTTCTTTCACAATGCAATCGCATGACCATTACTGGTCTTTACCTTTAATCTGTCAAATGCGGACCTCAGAGTAGGATTGATCAGCTCGATCCAGTACAGTCAAACCTGCTTTAATGACCACCTGTCTACAAAGACAACCTGTACAAAGGCCACATTTGTTGTTTCCCTTGAAAATGGTTTCTTATTGAATCATGTACTAAAGGAACCTGTCTACAAAGGCCACATTACTGGTATCCCTTGAAAAAATGTTCTTATTGAATCATGTACTAAAGGAACCTGTCTACAAAGACCACCTGTCTACAAAGGCCACTTTTTGTGTTTCCCTAGGGTAGTCGCTATGGACAGGTTTGACTGTAATTGCATTTTACCTGGATTTAACAGACAAAACAAGTTTCACTTAGCATGCACATGACATTAGTGGTACTCAAGTTATTTACATAATAGTTCACTTACCTGCCCTGGGCATATTTTGCAAAATGAAGGAAACTCTGTCATCCAATTCAAGATCTCCTATTTCACTGTAAAGTCTTCTGATGGATAAGCCAATAGTATTAAGGCGCCGCTTGATTGTTCTCTCACTGACGTTGAAACACTGTGCAATTTCTTTCACTGTACAGTTCATTTCTCCTGATCAGCAGAAAAAACAAAACGAATGAAGAAGTGGGTGTGATTCATTACTGCTGCTAAATCTAGGCTAACTATTTAGTGGTGAGAAGAAAAAAATAAAAACAATTAAAAGTTACTTTAGGGTGAGGGTTAAGGTTTAGGATTACTGTAGGCAGGCGCGCCGGAAGCAGTTTGGGATTGGGGGGGGGGGGGCAAACGTTCCAGGGGGCTCACCTTCCAGGGGCAGTGGCGTAATGAGCAAAAACATTTGGAAGCCCCAGCAGAGCCCCCTTAAGCTTTTGGGTGTTGGGCATTTAATTACGGTCAGATTAGCATATTTTGATACCTCGTTTGTGACATTGGCAGGTCACTTATTTTTTTTCTCTCTCTTTCTTTCTTTTTCTCTGTAACATAGTTTTTTTCCAAAAGTTTCTGCAGGCCCTGACATGAAGGCTTCTAAATAAGCATATTTTTGGCCCGACTGTAAATTTGAGAATTTCTAATTTTCCAACAAACGCATAAAAAAGGTAGACTCTATACGACTTACAAAAATATTGAGAAAAAATACCGGAAAATCATGTCATTTCAGCAACCTTTTGTAAATCACTGGTATCGAATAACAAATACCCCCCTACCCCCCCCCCCCCCATCAGTACGTCAGCGTTCAGGGGCTCATGTCTTCTCACCCCTACAAAAAAAAAAAAAAAAAACGCTTTCTCATCCTCTCACAATATTTCTACGATATGCGCGTATCGCTATTATAAAAATATCCATTGATAAAATATAGATGGCATACAGAATTCTAGGAAATTGAATTCCTGTTAATTTTCCTTTATTTTGAATCGAATTTTATACGGTATGTGATTTAATTCCGGTTTTTCAATGACCCATATAACTGTCTGATATGGGTCATTTCTTCAGTAAAACTGACATTTGTTGACGTTCCCCTCTATAATCGGAGGTCTAGATCTAGATCTTAGGCCTGGATCCAGGATTTCTTAGGGGGTGGGCCCAAATTTGAAACAAATGGGTCCCCAAAAAATCACAACGACTCAGCCAGCCGCTGAATAAGCGAGGGAGGGGGTAAGAGGACATTTTTTTTTTTGGGGGGGGGTCCCGAAATTTGAAATTTTGACCCATCGACATTCCGTTCCATTTGGGGAGAGGGGGGGAGAGGGGGGGAGAGGGGGGGAGGGGGTGGTAAGGTCATCTTTAAGGATTTTTTAATTTTTTTAAAAAAATATTTTTATTTTTAAAAAAAAATCAAAAGGGGGCGGGGGGGGGGGTTTTCCCCAAAAACATACACATAAAAAAAACTCAAGGGGAGGGGGGTTTAACCCCACCCCCTGCGTACGCACCTGTGCGAACCAAATATTGGTACATAATGGTGACCAGCATTGACGTAATGGGGGGGGGTGCAGACAAATCTTTTTCAACATGGATTTCGATTTTGACCCATTATTTCCTAAAAAGGTACAATTAGACCTCTAAACAGATTATTTCAGTCAAGTTGGTAAGTGGAACTGATTTAGAGTCTATTATTTATACCCTAGACTCTAGATCTAGATTCTAGGCCTAATTTACATGCACGAGGTAAAATTTGGGGGGATTTTCGGGGCATAAAAATATGGCCATAGAGTCTAAATGTAGGGTGTCTGATCGCGCACTCAGTTTTGTGTGCTAAAATCCTCCCCATAGAGATTGCACTCATCCCTATGTAGTCCATGTGCATTGCGCGCTCATGCAAACTTGGTCAATGATTTTATTACCAAAATGAGATTCAAACCAATATATCTCGTGATCCTGAAGGTGATACTCAATAAGTGAGGTGTCATATGAAAGAGCAGGTTTTTCTCCACATTCCGCAAAGGGGCTCACCCCCAAAATTGTCAAAATATCTTGCTTATAACAGCGATTTAAACATTGTTTCCATGGTAACTTGGAGATTTACCAATTTCATGAAGTGAGCCCCCAAGGGATAAGTTGGGCCAGCTGTAAGGAATATATCCATGCGCTTATTTTTTCTCTAGTCCCAAGGGATTTCAGTTTGAAAATACCCTTAATCCACGTTTTGCATATCGTGCTGTAGACCTACAACTTTTGAGCAAAAATTATAACTTGACGTGAACCACTTTTTTGTCCATTCTGACCAAAATGCTATGAATATTGCAGAGTTTTTGAGGGGCTGTATCTTTTGATAGAAACATTGGTGAGTCTTGAAATTTGAAATGTATTAGATCTAGGTCTATTCTGATTACATTTTTTATTCAAATATCCAACAAAAATGGTGAAAAACAATCCCAAATTGAAAATTGAAAAATCGTTCAGACACCCTAACTTTAGATCTACTAAATGGCCATGGTGTTAGCAAGGGAATGCGTATAGACCCTAGACTAGACCTAGTCGGCTTCCGTCTTTAAAGAGAGAGCCGACCCTACCCAAATAAGAGGCTTAACGAACGAAATAAACGGAAAATTCGGTTATCCTATACTTTAGTGTGTTTTATTATTTTGGGTTTCTAACTTCAGTTTAACCCTAACCCTTAACCCTAACCCTACCCTAACCCTAACCCTATGATATGCACGTAGATCTAGAGCTCTTAACTGAAGTTAGAAACCCAAAATAATAAAACACATTAAAGTATAGATCTAGGATTGCCGAAAATTCGGTCTAGATCTAACTGTTAGATCTAGATCTAGATCTAGATCTAGACTAGATCTAACAGTTAGATCTAAGTTAGAGTCTAACATAACAGTTAGGCCTAACAAAAAAGGTAGAGTCTAAGTTAAGTTACCTGCGAAGAAGCGAATCTGTTCCTCCGAGATGTCAAATTTTGGTCTTCCCACTCCGCCTGCACCCCCAGCTGGATTTGTATCAGGCTGAAAACGAGATCCAGTTGGCTCATGCATTACAGCGGCATCTAACTCCAAGACTTGTCTGGCAGACAGCAGGGCATTTGAAATGTCACCATAGCCTAGGCAACGCGGGAGGCCATCGCGAAAATGTAGTAAATCTCTACACAGACTGTCGAGCCTGTAGTTGATCGTATCAAGATTTACCGGTATATTCATCTCTAGCCCACTTTCTATATCTGAAATCAGCCGAGAAACACGCTGTCTTATATTATCAGTGACAGTATCCATATTAAAATATAAAATGAGATGCTTTCGGTATAAGTCCGGCCAGCCCATGCATGCATATTTGTTGTATAGACCTACAGCGTATTGGAGTAGGCCCTAGATTAAAAAGAAAAAAACCTCGAGGACGCCCTCTGTTGTCCTTTGAGGGTCAGTTCGTAGATGAGGTGATGTCCTTTTGAGTTTGTCCTTTCTCGTTTTCGTGCTTGATGTCTATTTGCTTACCCGTAAACCAAAACGCCCTCTGTTGTCCTTTGAGGGTCAGTTCGTAGATGAGGTGATGTCCTTTTGAGTTTGTCCTTTCTCGTTTTCGTGCTTGATGTCTATTTGCTTACCGTTAACCAAAACGCCCTCTGTTGTCCTTTGAGGGTCAGTTCGTAGATGATGTGATGTCCTTTTGAGTTTGTCCTTTCTCGTTTTCGTGCTTGATGTCTATTTGCTTACCGTAAACCAAAACGCCCTCTGTTTCTTCTGACCTGTACTTTATTTTGCTCTGACCTTTGATTTATTCTTTGTTAATTGGTCCTTTCTTCTGGGTACTTTGTCTATTTTGCTCTGTCCTTTGTTTGTTTGTATGCTTCTTTGTTTGTTTGTATGCATCTTTGTTTGTTTTTGTGACTGTTGATATTGGCCCCTTTAGCCGCCCATAAGATCGAGGTTCTATTGTGCGATTTCAATCTGGATGTCTGTCAAAGGTTACTGGGAATTCCCAGTCACTAAAATTAGAATGACAAGCTAGATACAAACATGTATATTACCACGTATGATCAGTGCACCACTACATTGTAAAGGCAGAGAGTATACTGATTTCATATAACACCTAGACCGATATGTACTGACGGAAAAAGAGGTGAGTAAATCTAAATGTACACGTACATGTATGTCATTTCCAAAAGAAATGTTGTGACATTTCGCAATATTTTCGTTTTAATTGTCGTATATATTCATGTCATTATAGGCCAACTCCCAGACATTTTTGAGACTTTCTCTGCATCTGGTTTGTAAAATTATCATTTTCATTAGTCTGCAATAGTTTGGTCTGGGGTAGATGTCTATGAGTTGAAAAATGGACAGCGATTGAGCCAAGACTAAAATGAGAATGACGGGTGTTTGGGAAATTGTATCAGTTTGTTAAATCATGAAGAAACAGGTTACAAAAATAAAACTAAACAAAACAGAGCTTTGAAACCAGACCATAACAGTGTAATGTCCTTGATCGTGAACCCGGAAGTAAACGTTTGTCGCATTAGAAAAATTGTAAGCATATTGATATCGCCCATTAGTATAACTTCTCAGTGTTTTTCGTCCTGGGGGATCATGTGACAATTTGGTACGTTATTGTGATTATAATTATAAAGTTGCCATCAGTTATTATCCTTACATGTTGTGTTGATATGAATACACATGCGAAATATTTCAGGTTATTATGCGATTTTTAACATAGCTATGAAGCAGAGTTACAACATGTATTGGATATTGTAAAAGTCAAAAGTGAAGAGTTTGGTCTAAGCATGAATGTCAAGAAAACTAAGTCAATGATTTTTAGTAGAACAGAATATATTATGTTCTTATAAAAGACCAGTTGGAGAGCTTTGATTGAACTAATAAGTTGTATAGCTTTATTGAGGCTCTATGTCAGTCAGACATCTTTGTAGGCATCTCATGTACAAGTACTCATTGTTTCATAACATGACCTGGCATGAGTCATGGGTTGCAGGTCATTCTATATTTAGTTATACATGCTAGTCTGTATTTGCAGACTCTGTTAAACTACATGTAGCTATCACTACACCTCCCTTCTTTAAAAGAGGTTTACATATACATATATAAAACTTCTTAAACTGTACAGAGTGACAGGGTGGACTACCTGTACACTCGCGACTGTACTAGGGCATTATTCTGTCCCTTAAAGCTGGAGTACTGTCGCTTTCAAATATATAACTTATTACGCGACAGTCCATATCTTTCAAGGTTGCGATTCGCGAAACTGGAATTCTCTGTTGAGGTTGAGTGATATCTGTTGATTTTTGTAATCAAAGTGACTGATTAAATCCGGTTATATTTTTGAACTATAACATGCAAATATATATCATGCTCATGCAATCCTGCAGTTATGTTTTAAAGTCCAAGTTGAACTCTGTAACTATAAACTATTTACAAAACGCGAAAGTCTTTCTCTGTAGTTCGCTTTCATTTATTTACAAGTTCAAGCGATCTGGCGGTTTAATAACTCGTCCGCTTCTGGTTCTGGTTGATGACGTATTTGAGCTTTCTTCAGATGCTGGTTGCTCTGTAGCTTCTGCAGTGTCATCTAGCTCGAAGTCATCCTGTGTTGGTATTGGAATAGACTCGGCTTGTTGTTGACGTGGGACTGGCCTGAGGTGACGTCTGTTTCTGCGACGTATCTCTCCTGTTTCTGTCTCGATCTGGTATGATCTGTTTCGATCCTGGACAGACCTGACAATACCACGTTTCGACCAGGTGTTGGTTTTCATGTCTTGGAGTATGACATGATCTCCAGGCTTTAGCTTTGACAAGTCTCGAGCATGTTTGTCGAATCGCTCTTTTTGCTTCACCTTATGATCCTCCTTTCTTCCCCTCACTGATCGAGTATTGACCTGTGTTGGTCTGGACATTAGGCATGAAGTACAACTTAGGACCATTTCAGTGATGTCTGTGTTGATTCTGGGCCAATAGATGACTTCTCTAGCACGTTTCTTACACTTCTCGATGCCTAAGTGTCCTTCATGGATTTTGTTTAGCATGAACCTTCTCATAGTAGTGGGAACCACTATTTTGCTGCCTTTGAAGATGATGCCATCTGCTTCAGAGAGTTCACTCCTGATGTTCCAGTATTCCCTGACTCTAACTGGACATTGCTGCTTCGTTTCCGGCCAACCATCTCTGATGATGCCTAGCAGCTCTTGCAGTTGATCATCTTTCTTTGTCTCTTTGACAATCTGATTTCGTTTGTTCGATGTAACTGGCATGCTCTTGACAATAGCATCTACGTAGACTCTGATATCTTCCTCAGTTTCAGCATTCAACTCAGCCTTTGGATCTACTGCTCTGGACAATGTATCAGCAGTATACATGTACTTTCCAGGCGTGTACGAGACCTTGAGATCATATCTCTGTACCCTGATGAGTAACCTTTGAATGCGTAGGGGACAGTCACCCAGTGACTTTACAAACAGTGGAATAAGTGGCTTGTGATCAGTCTCCACTTCTACTTCTTGTCCATAGATGTATTGATGGAATCTTTCACATGCGTATGTGATTGCCAGCAATTCTTTCTCGATCTGTGCATATCTAGTCTCTGCATCAGTCATTGATCTAGATGCATATGCGATCGGAACCCAATCTTGATCATATTGCTGTAGTAGCACTGCACCAATACCATCCTTTGATGCGTCTGCTGACAGCTTGGTTGGTTTCTTGCAGTCATAGAAATGTAGGACTGGCTCTTGTATCAGAGCTTGTTTCAGCTGATTCCATGCATCCTCTTGTGCATGATCCCATGTCCATACATTCTTTTTGTCCAGTAGATGTCTCAGCGCTGCTGACTTGGTCGACAGATCTGGAATGAACTTCCCTTGGTAATTGATCATACCCAAGAACCGTTGGACATCTTTCCGACATTTCGGTCTCTCAATGTTCAAGATAGCAGACACTTTCTTTGGATCAGGTTGAACTCCTTGATCACTGATCAAGTCACCAATGAATGTGAGCTTCTTGACATTGAACTCGCATTTGTCTTTGTTCAACTTGAGATTCATTTTCCTCACAATGCTGAGAACCTCTCTCAACCTGTCATCATGCTCCTGTTGGGTAGTTCCCCATACAATCACATCATCCATCATTGTGTTAACTCCCGGAATGTGTGCAAACAGTTGGTGCACTATCTTGTGATAGACTTCCGGAGCACTACAAATACCAAAAGGTAGTCTCAAGAACTTGTACCTTCCGTATGGCGTGATAAACGTACAAAGTTTGGAGCTTTCGTCATCTAGTTGGATCTGCCAAAAACCACTAGATGCATCTAACTTGCTGAAGTATTTGGCTCCTGCAAAATGTGCAGTTATTTCAGCTCTTGATGGCAATTGATAGTGTTCTCTTTTGATTGCTCGGTTCAGGTCTCTTGGATCTAGACAGACCCTGAGCTGACCGTTCTTTTTCATCACCACCACGAGAGAAGAAACCCAATCAGTTGGCTCATCAACTCGTGTGATTACGTCCATTCGTTCCATCTTATCTAACTCGTCTTTGAGTTTATCTTTAAGTGGAAATGGAACTTTGCGACATGCATGCTGAACAGGATGTGCGTCCTCTCTCAATGTGATGTGGTGTTTACCAGGAAGACAACCTAGACCTACAAACACATCTTGATAGTCTTGAACTACACTTTTACCCGTTACGTGTTCAGTTTGTTTCTCAACATGATACACCCGTTTCACCAGATACAAGTCTTCACTCGTCCTTAATCCTAACAAAGGCTGACGATTTCCAGGAATGACTAGACACGGCACATTAAGTCTGATCCCTTTGTACTCAACTTGTACACAACAACGACCTTTGACCGGGATATCTGTCTCATAATAACCTGTCAACATCACTTTGGCTCTTTGTAGCTTTGGTTTTGGTTTCAATTTGTGAAATACTGTTTCAGGAAGAAGATTCGCCTGAGCACCAGTATCAACCTTGAAGTCAACCGGCTGGTTATTGACTAGTAGATTAACTATCCATTCATCCTTGGATTCTTTTGATTCAACAGAGCAAATCATGTAACCTTCTGAATCTACCTCCAAGTGCTGCAGTTCATTGACCTTGGCTACTGGGGTTTTACAACATTTAGCAAAATGATTTTGTTTACTGCACTTCTTGCATGTTTGACCTTGTGCGGGACATTTGTCTTTGCTATGTCGGTTTCCGCACCTGCTACATGCATCACTTTTAGTACGACCTTGAGGTTCTGACCGTTTTGACTTTGAACCAGGAAATTTCTTCTTAGACTTGCTGAAAGAATCAACCGGAATTGAGGCGTTTTCCCCTGCGGAACTCAACGCTTGTGCCTGCGTTCGAGTTTGTTCAGCCGCACGACATACTTGCAACGTTTTAACCAATGTAAGATCATCTTGCCTCAACAAACGTTCTCTTAGACCATCGTCTAAAATACCACAGATAATTCTGTCCTGGATAAGACTCTCTTTCAACATGGAAAACTCACACGACTGAGCACGACTCCGCAATTCTGTTGCGTACTGATCAACACTTTCATGCACTAACTGAGATCTTGTGAAAAATCTATGTCTCTCATACGTTAGATTACGTTTCGGCATGCAATATTCCTCATATTTGTTCAACACTTTCTCAAGCTTCATGCTCTCACCCTCAGCAAATACAAACGTATTATACAATTCCAAGGAAGCATCGCCAATCACGTGTAGAAGCATTGATGTTTGTAACTTTTCATCTTTTTCAGACATTCCTGAGGCAACATTGTATAGAGTGAATTTCTGTTTAAATCTTCTCCAGTTCTCGGAAATATTTCCCTTTAAGTCGAGTGGAGGAGGTTGACTGAGATTTGCCATTTCGTTTCTTTTTGTTTCTGAGCCTAGTGTAGTCACTCACATGAACAGCATAACAATTAGCTTTTTCTTTTTGTATCTTTGCAACAATTACTTTAAGCTCAACTATTAACTTTCACTGAGTTATTCTGTATGTTCATGTCCCATATATGTCACGCTTACTGCCCGTTATACTGGAACTGGCCCGGCACAGAACTATGCACTCCAATCCATACAACGACAGTGCTAACTATTATGGACATAACTACATTCACTGGACATACACTTAGACTCTAAGCTCTCTCATCATCTCTCACATCACAAAGAATTGGATTGAACTGGCCTGATTTCAATGATTCCTCCATATATATACTGTAGGCTGGGTTGCTCAGCACAAACACTGGCTGCCTAGTTCTGACACCATATTATGTTCTTATAAAAGACCAGTTGGAGAGCTTTGATTGAACTAATAAGTTGTATAGCTTTATTGAGGCTCTATGTCAGTCAGACATCTTTGTAGGCATCTCATGTACAAGTACTCATTGTTTCATAACATGACCTGGCATGAGTCATGGGTTGCAGGTCATTCTATATTTAGTTATACATGCTAGTCTGTATTTGCAGACTCTGTTAAACTACATGTAGCTATCACTACAGAATAAGCCTAGAATATGTTTGAAACTCGATGGACATATCATTGAGCATGTCAGTAATTACATCTACTAAGGACAAAATATCCCAGATGATGCCAGATGCGAAGCCGAAATAAAAAGAAGAATAGAAATTGCTCGGAATACATTTCTGGCAATGAAAGGATTATTCACAAATAGAACGTTGAAATTTGCGCTTAGGTTGAGACTAGTAAACTGTTATGTATGGTCTGACCTACTGTATGGAGCAGAAACATGGACAATAAACAAGACCATGGAAAATAGAATAACATCTTTTGAAATGTGGATCTACAGAAGAATGGTGAAAATATCCTGGAAACGAATGAAAACCAACAAAGAGATATTGCACATGGCAGGGCGTAAACAAATTGCACTAGTAGGATTAATTAAGGAGAGAAAATTCAAATACTTTGGTCATGTTAAAAGGCACCAAAGCCTCTTAAAGGATGTATTGGAAAGAAGAGTGGAAGGAATTAGACCTAGAGAGAGACCCATAATCAACTGGGAACAGAATGTCAAGAACTGGAGTGGACTAAAACTGCAAGAGTGCACCAGAATGGCAGAAGATATAATGAAATGGAGAGATGTTGCAATCAACCTCCGAACCGGGAGAAGATACTCAGATAGATAGATATAATAGAACATATCTAACATTTTAGCTAATGATTCTGCCAAACTAGAGCAATATAATTTCCTCTTTTCATGCTTGATACGTTTTTTAAATAGTATATTCCCGTGTGCATAAGTACATGTTTAAAGCACTGCTTTTGATACTTGATCAGCTTTAAAATTAATACAAAATGTTTCCTGCTAAGTTTTAGAGTTGTTCAAAGCCTAAACTCAATGTTAAAAACCGTGTCGGAAGTGAAAAATGAAATAGATGAATTATATATCAAAGGAAAGCTTAAAAGAGTAAAATAATACGAATTATATGCTACTTTAGTGCCTGTCACACGAGTAGCAGCTCTCTGAAAACTCGAAATCTGAAGCTTTGAAAATCGGGAGTTGTTGACCTAAAAAAACTAGCTATCGAATAGAATTGACATCATCTATTGGCTTGTTTTCATCAGCTCGAGATTGCCAACTATCCTGCTGTTTGAACTATCCCGATCGCAAATTATCCAGTTAATTTGCGTCTTCATCAGCCCGAAGTTGGGATTAGAGGGATATTTGGTGGAGATAATCATCCCTAGATATCTTGGGCTAGTTTGCACAATATCCTGCTTTTTGGCAAAATATCCCGCTATTTGTCCGGTACGACTTCACCAGCCCGAAGAGTCGCACTATGCGCGAACGCCGAGCAAAATATCTCGAGCTACGTGTAATTTCTCGAGCTCGAGTTTAATGTTTCGAGGTCAAGTCTCGAGCTGATGAAAACGCGATTTGTAACTTCGGGATTGTTTCCCAAATCAGAAATTTATAGCGGGCTATTTGGCAATCTCGAGCTGATGATAACAGGCCTATTGTGGAGAACGCATATTCACAATGACTTTGCACGGCTCATCGCCTCATTAGCTATTTATTATAGGCGAGCCGAGCGGGTGCACATATTAGGTCGTCACTGTAACTGCGGCAAAGTTTGAATTGAAAGGTTGACCCCTGTTGACCTGTAATTTGTAGAAGTGTCGAAAAATAAGGTTACAATTCGCTTTTATGCAATATTGAAAGGGAATATATTTTGAATTCCTTTTTATTTGTATTCTATGTTCATTCAGCTTTCCATTGATAAAAAGTTGTAAATTTCAACGGATAGGGTAAGGTATGTTTATCTGCATCATATCTGAAGGTAGTTCACGGATCATATTTGTTTTTTCGAATTTCATGAATTTGTAAAACTTGGTGTTATGTTCTCTTAATTAAAGGTCCACAAATATATACTCGAGACAGATAATTGAAACACGTTTGATAATCTTGGTATAAGATTCCAAAGCAAGTTTATTTCGCCAGGCGCATGCGCAGCTATACAATTGTGACTCATGGTATGACATCATCATCAATATATGATCCTTGATTTCAGATTAATGAAGAAATAATGTTATGATTATTTGTTCAAATAATAAAGTGCTAAAATGTGAATGGTAAACTACATTTCTGAGACTCATGTCAAAATGTTTTGTTTTGATTTCCACGGTTTACTTTTAACCATGGGCTTCAGCTGATGCAATGTATTATGACTTGTTTACGTAAGAGTTTTACACATTTCTGCTAGCATGACTAGTTGCGATTCATGGTAGAGGTGTTGTGGTCTATTCTAGTGGATATGTTGCTTGATTGTAAATCACATGGTCCGCGGTTCGAGTCCAACCACGGCACTAATGTCCTTTGGTAAGACAGTTCACTACCTTTGTCACTCTCCTCCCATCCCAGGTGTATAGTGACAGTGAATGCTTATATGAGCACATTAATATCATGGTAGGTTGGCTAAAGCCAGGGTAGTAATAAGATTGCTGGGCCCTTGGGGGAACAGTATGTCTATTGATGAGGACTGGGTAAACAAGACATCGTCATTATTATGATGATTTATTGTTATTTTCTTGATATAAATATTATCATTGTCATTATTATCATTATTGATATTTATGATCATCATCCTTATTATTAGCATAATTAGCATTATTATTATTATCATCATCATCATTTCCCCCTCATTATAATGTATATAGACTGAAGAGCGACAAAGGAAACAGTTTAATTTTTCTAATTCATTTTTCATTTAATACCTCCTTCAGTTGATGAATGATATAAATCAATTTTGAACGCGTTATATTCTGTAAGGAAAAGGCGTGAAGAAAATGATGAACATTCCTCTTTAATACGTTCAGATGAATCTTAATGTTTTTTCCTTTTCTTTTGTCGCGTATTCCTGTAGAATTCGAATCATGGCTGATGCATTAAAGAATGGAATTGCTCAGAGTTTAGAGTGTCCTGTATGTCTGGAAACCTTCACCGATCCCAAGATTCTGTCTTGTTCTCACACCTACTGCAAGACCTGTCTGGACAACCTCTTGGAATGCCATGGTAACGACCAGATGCTCCGATGCCCTGTCTGCAGAGCTAAAACCCAGGTCCCAAACCAAGAAGTCAGCAAATTACCGGCAAGTCAAGCTTTGAAGTCTCTCATTGAGGACATGAAAAATCAATATCAGTTTTGCACGAGTTGTAAATCCGAGGACAAACCCCAAGCTGTTGTCTACTGCCAAGACTGTGGCAAGTATTTCTGTAGCACTTGCCACAACATACATTCTCTTTGGCCAGATTTCATAAGTCATGATGTCTTAGCCATGAGTGAGATCGTATCAGGCAAGGTGTCAGTACGTAGATACCGTAAATGCAGGAAACACCCCCAAAGAGGATGAGGAGTGCTTCTGTTCCGACTGCAGGAGATTTGCGTGCTTCAGGTGTGTTGTCATGGAGCATACAAACGTAGGACATCAGATCATGGAGGCAGCCGTTTTTGAAAGCAGCCATACGAAGAGTATCGAGGACCTCAAATCCAAGGCGGACAAGAAACGCTCTTGCTTTCAGAAATACGTTGATTTCATTGATGAACAGAAGGAGCGTGTGAGCAATGTTCAGAAGCAGTGTACACATGATATCAACAAAGCATTTGAAGAATCAGTCCTGCAGTTGACAAAGAGGAAAGAAATCCTCACTGGGGAAGTCAAGGGTAAGACCGAAGAAGTAGAGAACGAACTGAACGAAATGAAAAAATCGGCTCAGGAGCAACTCACTCACTTGACCACCATAGCTGACGTGGTAACCAATAGGGCAAAGATACCGTTAGATATGGATGCTTTGGCTGCACACGACACTCTATGTCAAGACTTACAGGAGGCCTTGAAACAAGAAGAACCTGACTACAAGCAGCCGAGGCAATCGAGCAAGAAAGGAAAAAGTGTCAGTTTTAAGAGGAACGTTGGAATAGACGAGATAGCTCTCGGTAAAATCATAAATGTAGTTGCAAAGGACATCGCTTTGCCTACTAAGGGTAGCATGAATGCCATGGTTGGTACACCAGGCGGTAGGATGGCAGTGGGATGTAGTGGTGGTGGAGTGGAGATCTTCTCTGCTGATGGTCAGCACCAGCAGACAGTCCTCAAACATGTTAAGTTTCGTGGAGTAGGGTTTCTCTCTGATGATCGGTATGTTATACTTGATGACTTAAACAATATCTCACTGTACACACCAGAGTACACAAAGTTAAATGCAATGTTTGAGACTCTGAGTGAAGGTGGATATCCTGACCTCACTGTAGACAGTGATGATCAGATCTATGTTAGCTACAGGAAAGCCAAGAAGATCCAGGTATTCTCACCAGCAGGTGGGAAGGCGATCAGGGAGATACCATGTGGTGGATATATACCTGATCAGATTACTAGTTATAATGATAACATCATCACTGCATCTGGTAATATACGATTGATTGATCAACAAGGACTTGTAAAACAAGAATTAACGAAATTAGGTTATCGCTTATACGCTGCTGTATCTCAAGGGAATACAATCCTGATATCCTCGTTGAATCACGATGTAGGTTTGGTCAGCATTGAGGAGTACACTAACGAACTGAAGCATGTCCAGAACCTCGTCATTGATTACAAGATTGAGAAGCCCGAGAGAAACTGGTACTATCTCCAGCATTACCGATCAGGAGAGATTGCTTTCTGCACTACCGATAGACTCTATATATTCCACTGAAAATAATGGATGACTCCCCCTTACTTGCAATGTATGATACCACTGCATGTCTTCAGGCCCGTATAAGAAGGGGGTGGGGTACGATGTGTGTGACCGGACCTTTTTTTGTCTGGTATAAACAAGCATGCTGAACAATTAAGAGTAACATAATTCGTTAACAAACGGACCAATAACCGGCCCCCTTTTCAAAAGCTTCCATCAGGCCTGGTGTTTATGTGTATAATAACTATCAATGGAATCAGTTATATATTGAACTAGGTGAATTTTAGTTTTGGTGACTCTTTCAAAAAATAATTTTCCTAGATCAAGTAGATCAATTTGAACGATTGAACCTTTATATTAAAAGGTAACCTTTCTTTCAATATATTTCGGATGATTTTTATCATTCAAGATTTTATTGTTGATGATGACTCTTAATGTGAATCTTAATTTTTGAGAGCTGTTGTAAATCATGTATACCCAAATTAATTGTGGAATAAAAGATTGTTTTGCAGTAGGAAATAATCATGATAGTTTAATACGATGAATATTTTTCATTCATTTTCTACAATTTTTGTAATATATTTTATCCAGAACGATGAGAGGAAATGCTACAAGTTCATAATAATTTCTATTTCTTACAATTTCTCTACTTGTGTACTTAAAGAGTTCAAGAGTTTCGAAAGTCGACCTATATATTTTGTATGTACCTTGCAAAAGTATTGTAAGACCAATCATCAAAATAAGGTTTTTTAATATTTTATCTGAAGGACTGTGATATCTTTGCTATCTGTTTTCTATGTTTACTATCCGTCTGGCAAAGTACATGGGAGAATGACATAGAACTTGTCGTAAATACCCGATTCATTTATTCACTTTTTGGAGATATTTCTTTTTGTCTGTGTTTTTCAGTTTCTGTCCTTAATATATTGTCGATAGACATTTGTGTCAATCCTATCTAAACCCATACAAATAAAATAGTATGTATCGGAAAGGAATCTTACTGATTTCAAGGAATGCAGACAAATAGAGAAATTAGTTTCTATAAGATTTCGAGAAATCTTGACAACTTGTGTTTCTAAAGCTACTCTATGTTCGCTTTGTACTGTAGATTTCATTAAACATCACCAAGCATTTTTCTTTGTCATAGCTATGGCCGGAATATGAAATTAAGCATGTTCTTAGAGGTCCTCCTGTGTATGAAATAACTATCATAAAAACTTTTTTTGAAGAGGATATTTTTAGGACATTTTCCATATTAAACAAATGAAGAAGCAATCACATTTAGAGTTGCCTACCTATAGGGGGCCGAACCGATTAAAAAAACAACCTCACAAACATTTGTAAACCGACCTTTTTTTCATTCTGTGTATTAATGTCATTTCTTGTTCGGTTTGTTGGTCTGGGTGTGAACCAAGATAATGATGAACCAAGATTTAAAACTAAATAAGTAAGCAAACATATAAAGCAACTTTAAAAAAAAATGAAAGTTACTCTTGCAAATCATTAATATAATTTGATTTTTTTTTTTTTTTCCTTGATCTATTTCATAATATCGCGCACGGTGATGTGTATTTTTTTTGTGGTAGGAATGTTGTGTTTTGTCATGTCATTAAAATCTAGTACACGTATTTAACTGTTAATCATACTTTCTTTAGGTTGGCCATTTTAATAATAAAGGTCACTTTTTTCTGGCTGCTACCTACCAAGCAATTGGATATTTTTGTACCAGTGCATATACATGTATTCTATTATTTTGTGTAACAATGTATTATTTCATGTACACGTATGTATGTATGTTATTCTTTAATTTCAATGATGAATTGAATTGAATTGAAACAAAACTATAGTTATCAATATTTACTTAATACATGTAGATATCTTCTTTTGTTGTTGTTGATATAAGACAATATACAACAATACAGTAGCCAGCCAAACGATCATGTGGTACTGTAAATACTTTTATTTTGCTTACCAAACAAATTTTGATTCACATCGAATTCAGTCTGAATTTTATATCAATTTCATTATTCACAAATTTGATTGACCCTTTTAAGTAACTGACATGCTGAACAGAGATTAGGAACGGAAGTCAGAAAGAACTGCAACAAGAGAATGGGAGAAAGAGAGTGGGGATACAAAGGAGACAGGGTCACAGACAGAGAGAGAAGGGGGGGAATAAATAAGATAAGAGAAAGAGAGATAATGAGAGAGATTGCAGACGGACAAAAAAATCTGCATACAGCAAGAGAGAGAGATTATTATAACTGTATTCGAATTTGTATGCAAACATTTTCTCTTCACATGATCCTTTGAGCTTTTACCTTAATAACATGTAATACTGGAGCGCATTGGCGGATGCTGTGGGCCAATTGTACGAGAAAACCTTTCCTTCCGCCTTTCAAAATCTATATCATTCCGTATAATAATCCTAAAGGGATAGATCCTGACAATGAATGGCGACAAAATCGTAGTATCCACCATTCTCATTACCATGGTAACATGCTCCACACTATTGATGCAAAACTTGTCTCCCTATGATGCAGGCCAAGATTTTCTTGCTGAGTGTATGCTTTTCAAGGTTGATATGTCTCTCTTAGAATACCAACTGTCTTTGGCTAGCTTGCAGGTAAGTGCCATCGGAAGAAAACAACACCAAAAGGGAGATGACGCAAAGACAGCATCTGAAGGCCATGGTGGAAGAATCGTCATCCGCCCGTCTAGCTGAACTGAATCGCAAATGGAATTGACGATAATTATTGTTCGCCGACGGTATTTTCTCGATACGCGTGCGACTAATTTTCACTCAGCAAAATGATGACGTCACAATTTACAGGGATTTTCTAGTTTTCTTAGGCAGAATAAATGCCAAGGTCATGATACCATTCTTCCTACGCGCTGTTGTTGGGAGATCTTTCAGGATTAATGAGTCAAGGTGTGAGATTCATGGGAATATAATTTATTGTGGGGGGAACGGGGTTTTGGGTCGTCTCTTCTAGAATATCCCCCTCACAGATTCCAATATTTAGTGGGCAGTGTTTTTTAGGGCTATCTCATTAATTCTTCAGGGTAACAGTCTCTGGTGGTGCATTTTTTTAGTTAACACTACATCATGCCTCATCACTGGCTAATTTGAAGGAGGGGCAAGGGAGGCAGTTAGGCCCTCCTGACTGATTGCCGACCAAGAAAAAGATATACAGGAACTATTTATAACCTAATATAGTTGGCAGGTTAAGCAATAATTGTAAGTAAAGGGGGGTGCAGTCGCCATGGTCATATTCTCAAAGTCATTTCGGGTAATACCCTCCTCCCTCGATCGGTGACAGCAAACCACACTAGACACTCATAAAGTGAAATCTTGATAAAAAGTATTTTTACCCCTCCTGCACGAGGCCAAGGTCCTGGATACGCCACTGTGTCTCATCGAAAATTAAAAAGAAAACTATTGCTGGCAGGGTATGAGATGAATTCTCTCCTAATTGATAGGCCTATACTGGTCGGGGAAGTTCAAGACGTTGCAAATAATGTCTTGACAGTAAACTCAAAGCCTACCAGTTCAGTCAAAGGCATAGTTCATCTCGCCGGAAGAGTGGACATAGACATGACCGTCGATACCGGATCGGGTGTGTCCATCATCCCACAGACCGTCCTCGAGAGACATTCCGTCAAAGAAGCCTTTCAGCCAACTAGAGTATAGTTATCCAACTACGTTCAAGTTGACTTCCAAGTACTTGGTGCACTACACACGTCCGTCAAAGTATAGGCACTCGACAAGCTGATGCTACATGGATCAACACTCCTCAGGATGGACCTGACTTGGCTAGTCCCTTGACTTGTCAGTGGTCAGCTGGAGGGCACCGCGGGCCCCACCGGGCAGAGCTGAGGATTGAAATGGGCGATACAAATGTTGGTAAAATGATTTTGATTTTCTGATAGTATAACTATATTATCAAATAAACATTTACTGTACGTGTACATGTATTAAAGAACTGTTGTTGAGTTAGCGACATGAGCGTCCCTGGATGATGCGTGCGCTCTATAAAGTTACACTATTATTATTATTATTATTATTGTTATCAACAAACTGGATTTGAAAATCTAGGGCAGCACCGATCACGTCGAGCACGTCGATGCCGACAACAACGTCATTGCTAAAGTTTCGAAAGCTGCTCGCACCAGGTTTGGGGAAAGCGTGAAACTTCAGGAAGCAAGCATTACGATAAAACAAATGGACAAATGAAATATTATATCAGAACACGAAAAAGGGTGAGAAAGAGAAATATAGAGGATAAGGAAAAGAAAGGACGAATATAGAGAGAAGCAAAATTAGAATGAGCTAACCTTTCATTCGAGTCGCCAGCATGGGAAAGCTTGATCTTGTAGATACATTCATCTTCACTCGTTCCTCCCATCCTCCTGCTTGACTTTCACGAAGAAGAGAACTTTTACCAGGTTTTAAAGATCACGCTTTTCTTTCACAATGTGCATCATGGATTATCGCTCGATGCAGTTTGATCCTTAATCTGAAGAAATTGGCTTAAAATTAAAAAATTAAAATTTGTTAAATCACGGTAAAAAAAAAAAAAAAATCGCAAAAAAAGCTTCTATTCAGCAATGCCGTGAATTAAGGTTCACAACATGAGACAACAACGTTATTAACTGAATATGAAGCACTCTCGTTAGAAGATCATGGTTGTTTACTTGCCTGTATAGCAAAAATGTATTCCTTTGTTTGTCGTCGCGAACAATCTACAGATGAATCGTACATAAGCAGATTCTCATCATCTATTCCATTCCAAGATTCAAGATCCAATCTCCAGGATTCACGTACATGTAGTATTGTCCTATATAAAACAGCAGTTAGATTGTTATCAGTCTGAATAATTATGATCCTTTTGAAGAGCAATTCGATCTTCTCTTATGAAGATGACAATGCCTCGGGCGCTACATCGAAGTCTAACAATAAGATTCCATGTATTAACACTAGCATCGCCAAAATAATGCTTCATTCAAACATATGCAGAGCGGAGGAAGAAGAGAAGTACACCGCGGATACACCAAGAGAGATGTGAGTTGGTCTAGTGGTATAACGCTCATCTCTCTTTCTCACAAACTGAATCTGATGGACCTCAGTTCGAAACTGAGTCACATTTTTCGGATGTTGATGGTAAAGCTCGATCGTTATCATAATTGCATGTAAATGATTGATATACGTCCGTAAACATCCAGTTAAAAATTACACACACATATACACACACCCACACAAAAATGAGGCAACATTAACATTTAGCTCTCTGTTGGTGAATCGTATGGGATGGAAGACTTGGTTTCAGATGACGCTTCTGGACCAATTATGGATTATCAGATCAAAATCACTGGCTACTAGGGGCGGCTCCGGGGTTTTATTAAAGAGGGCGTTATCCGGTTTGGGGATGTTGACTTGAATTTCATCAGGCTAAAATATACACACAGAAGTCCAACCAAAGGGGGGGGGGGGGTTACAGGATACAAAATAATGTCGAGCAAAGAAAGGGGGGGATACTGACGACTGTGATCGCCAACAAACGCGATCCTCCCCTTGGGGGTGTTTCATCAACTAAAATTGATTTCGATTTTAATAAAAAATGATTTAAAATATATATATATATATATATATATCAATTTTAAGGCCCAATCAGTTTTAGCTTAATACTGAGGCTTGTGACATGTGAGCTTTATCGTCATATCAATTCATCTTCGACACAGAATAATATGAATATTTCACGATAAGAAACACAAACATGTTCCATTAACATTCAACTGTTTCAAGTAAAAGGAGTGCAACCTTTGTCCTTGATGTAAATTCATTATCCTGTAATCTTATCAATTTTCGCAATGTAATAAAGTAACAATGTTGCAATGGTAATGGTATACACCTAGTAACATCAGCATTGAATAGCAGAAATGATCTGCTATTGATAGCAATTTTTCAGTTGTTATGATTCTTTACAACACTGTTATTTGATCATGGTAACTAACATACTAGTACATATAGGTTCAAATAATCCTCATGTAATTGAACTATAATAAATGTTTAGAATGTTTAGCGCTATCTCCAACAATCCAAATGAGATCGAGTTTGCATTGGGCAATCACTTTTAGGACGATTCAAACCTCAATCTGCTTGTGTGTCAAAGGTTGGTGGGAATTCCCAGCACCAAAAATAGATCGGCAAACGCAATACAAAAATGTATACGCTAATTATGATCAGTGCATCACTACAGCGAGAAGGCAAGGAGTATACATGTACATGTTTACCAATTTCATATAACCTAGGCCGATACGTATAGTTACGGAAAAAGAGGTGAGTGAAAGAAAATGTCAGTGCAATTTGGTAACAGTTTTCAATATTTTCTTATATACCTTGAACAATCGGTGTTTTGTACTCTTAATTAAAGATACACTAAATGAATACTCAAGACAGATAATTAGCACACGTTTGATACTCTTAGTATAAGATTCCAAAGCAAGTTTATTTCGCTCGGCGCATGTGCAGCTATTGCGACTCATCATGGTACATTTTATATGACATCATATATATGACACTTGGTTTCAAATTAATGAAGAAATAATGTAATGATTATTTTCCAATGACAAACTGCTAACATGTCAATGTAATGGTAATTTTTATTTCTGAGACTCATGATTAATTCTTTTAATTCCCAACGGTTTACCTTTTACCATGGGCTTCAACTGGTGCAATGGATCATGACTTGTATACGTCAGATTAAAAGAAAAAAAAATCTACTTGCATGTCTAGTTGCGATACATATAGAGGTGTTGCGGTCTATTCTATAGTGGATATGTCGCTTGATTGTGAATCACATAGTTCGCGGTTCGAGTCCCACCACGGCACTAATGTCCTTTGGTAAGACAGTACTCTACCTTTGTCACTCTCCTCCACTCCCAGGTGTACAGTGAATGCTTATACAAGCACATTATCATGGTAGGTTGGCTAACTGAGCAAAGGGAAGTAATATGATTGCTGTGCCCTTGGGGAGAACAGTATGTCTATTGATGAGGACTGGGTAAACGAGGCATCAGCAATATTATGATGATTATTGTTATTTTTGTTGATATAATTATTATCATTATCATTGTCATTATCATTATTGATATAAGTAATATTATCATCATCCTTATTATTATTATTATTATTATGAGCATAATTATTACTGTCATCATCATTTTCCTCCATTATAATGTACTTTGACTGAAGAGCTACAAATGAAACAGTTGTTTTAAATTGGTTTTTCGTCACTACACTCATTTGATGAATAACATGAAGGATTTTTTATCACGATACAACAACATATCTTATTTTGTACTCGTTATATTCTGTAGAGATAAGGCGTGAGGAAAATGTTACACATAAATCTTTAATACGTTTAGATGAATCAAAGTTACACTTACGTTTTTTTATTTTCTATTATCTCGTATTTCTGTAGAATTCGAATCATGGCTGATGTATTAAAGCATGTTATTGCTCAGAGTCTGGAGTGTCCTGTATGTTTGAATACCTTCACCGATCCGAAGATCCTATCTTGTTCTCACACCTACTGCAAGGCTTGTCTGGACAACCTCTTGGGATGCCATGGTAACGACCAGATGATCCCATGCCCTGTCTGCAGAGCTGAAACCCAGGTCCCAAACCAAGATGTCAGCAAATTACAGGCAAATCTAGCTTTGAAGTCTCTCATAGAGGACATGAAGAATCAATATCAGTTTTGCACGAATTGTAAATCCGAGGACAAGCCCCAAGCTGTTGTCTACTGTCAAGACTGTGGCAAGTATTTCTGTAGCACTTGCCACAACAAACACTCTCAGTGGCCAGATTTCATCAGTCACGATGTCCTAGCCATGAGTGAGATCGTATCAGGGAAGGTGTCAGTACGTAGATACCGTAAATGCAAGAAACACCCCAAAGAGGATGAGGAGTGGTTCTGTTCCGACTGCAGGAGATTTGCCTGTTTCAAGTGTGTTGTCATGGAGCATACAAAAGAAGGACATCAGGTCATCGAGGCAACTGTTTATGAAAGCAGCCATACGAAGAATATTGAGGACCTCAAATCCAAGGCAGACAAGAAACGCTCTTGCTTTCAGAAATACGTTGATTTCATTGATGAACAGAAGGAGCGTGTGAGCAATGTTCAGAAGCAGTGTACAGATGATATCAACAAAGCATATGAAGAATCAGTACGGCAGTTGACAGAGAAGAAAGAAGTCCTCATTAGTGAAGTGAATGGTAGGACCAAAGGAGTAAAGAAAGAATTGGACGAAATGAAGAAATCTGCACAGGAGCACATAACTCACTTGACCACCATATCTGACGTGGTAACCAATAGGACAAAGATACCGTCAGACACGGATGCTTTGTCTGCACACGACACTCTATGTCAAGACTTACAAGAGGCCTTTAAACAAGAAGGTCCTGACTACAAGCAGTCGAGGCAATCGAGCAGGAAAGGAAAAAGTGTCAGTTTTATGAGGAACGTTGGAATGGACGAGCTAGCTCTCGGTAAGATCGTAAATGCAGTTGCAAGGAACATCGCTTTGCCTACTAAGAATAGCATGAATGGCATGGTTGGTACACCAGACGGTAGGATGGCAGTGGGGTGTGCTAGTGGTGTCGTGGAGATCTTCTCTGCTGATGGTCAGCTCCAGCAGACAGTTCTCAAACATGTTGGGATTCGTAGAGTAGGGTTCCTCTCTGATGATCGGTATGTTATACTTGATCGCTCAAACAATATCACAATGTACACACCAGAGCAAACAAAGTTCAATGTAATGTTTGAGACTCTGAGTGACGATGAAGGTGGATTAGCTGGCCTCACTGTAGACGATGATGATCAGATCTATGTTTACTACGAGAAAGCCAAGACAATACAGATACTCTCACCAGCAGGTGGGAAGGCGATCAGGCCAGGAGATAACATGTGAAAGGTTTGAACCTCAGCAGATTAGTAGTTATAATGATTACCTGATCATCAAATCCTCGGAGACAATACGATTGATTGATAAACAAGGTGTTGAAAACTATAAATTAACGAAAGCAGATGATTTACTATTCGCTGCTGTGTCTCAAGGGAATACAATCCTGATAGCCAGGTTAAAGTACAAAGTAGGTTTGGTCAGCATTGATGAGTAAACGAGCTGAAGCATATCCAGAATCTCGTCATTGATTACAAGATTGAGAAGCCTGAGAGGCACTGGTACTATCTCCAACAGTACCAATCAGGAGAGATCGCTTTCTGCACTACTAATAGACTATATATCTTCCACTGAAAATAATAGATGACTTCCCCTTACTTGCACTGTATGATACCACTGTCTTCAGGCCCGTAGGAAGGGGGTGGGGTGCGCTGTGTGCGACCCGACCTATTTTTTCTAGTAAAAACACGCTGACAAACATAACATTTCGTTAAAAAACGGACCCATGCCCGGCCCCTTTTTCGAGAGCTTCTAACAGGCCATATGACATCCAGTTGAATCAGTTATATCTTGAACTGTGTGAATTTGAGTTTTGGTGACTCTTTCAGAAAAATATATTCCTAGATCAAGTAGATCAATTTGAATGATTGAACCTTTGTAAAAGTAACCTTTCTTTTAATATACTTCAGATGATTGTCATCATTCAAGATTTTATTGTTGATGATGACTCTTAATGTGAATCTGAATTTTTGAGAGCTGTTGTAAATCATGTATACTCAATTTAATTGTGGACTAAAATATTGTTTTGCTAATCATGATAGTTTTATAATAAGATGAATATTTTGCATTCATTTTCTACAATGTTTTTTATATATTTTATCCAGAACGATGAGAGGAAATGCTACATGTTCATAATGATTTCTACTTCTTACAATTTCTCTACTTGTGTAGTAAAGAGTTCAAAAGTTTCGAAAGTAGACCTATTTATTTTTATGTATTTTATAAAAGTGTTGTAAAACCAATCGTCCAAATATGTTTTTTTTAATTTTATCTGAAGGACTGTGATATCTTTGTTGTCTGTTTTATATGTTTACTTTCTGTCTAGCAAAGTACATGGGAGAAATGACATAGAACTTGTCGTAAATACCCGATTCATATATATTCACTTTTGGGAGATATTTCGTTTTGTCTGTGTTTCAATTTGTTCAGTTTCTGTTCTTAATATATTATCGATAGACGTCTGTGTCAATCCTATCTAAACCCATACAAATAAAATTGTATGTATTAGAAAGGAATCTTACTTACTTCAACGAATGCAGACACAATAGAGAAATTAGTTTTTATAATATTTCGAGAAGTCTTGACAAATTGTGATTCTATTAAAGCTACTCTATGTTCACTTTATTTGTAGTGTAGATTTCATTAAACATCACCCAGCAATTTTCTTGGTCATAGCTATATGGCCGGAATATGAAATATGAAAACATGTTCGTATATAGATCCTCCTGTGTTTAAAATAAATACACTATCATAAAAACTTTTTTTTTTTTAAGAAGATATTTTGGGGATATTTTCTTTATTAAACAAATGGAGAAGCAATCGCATTTAGAGATACCTACCTATAGGGGGCCGAACCGACTCCAAAACAATCTCACAAACCTTTATAAATCGACAATTTTTGTCTCATTCTGTCAGTGTTCGGTCTCTTGTTGGTCTGGGTATCAACCAAGATAATGATGAAACAAGATTTAAAACTAAATAAGTAAGCAAACATAAAAAAGCAATTAAAACAAAAACAGCTGAAGTTACTTTTGCAAATTACTAAATTAATTTGAAGTTTTTTTTTTTCCTTGATTTTTTTCATAATATCGCGCACGGTGATGTGTATTTTGTTGTGGTAGGAATGTTGTGTTTTGTTATGTCATTAAAATCTGGTACACGTAAACTGTTATTATATCTTCTTTAAGTTGGCCATTTTTGTACATTTGTGTACAGATGCATACAGATGTATTCTATTATTTTGTGTAACAATGTATAATTCCATTATACACGTGTATGTATGTTATTGTTAAATTGAAATGATGAATTGAATTGGATTGAAACACAACTATAGTTATTGATACGACATTCTATATAGTATAAATTATTATTTGTGTTGATGACATATATTTACAAAACATAATGTGAAATATGTGGTGTCTATACGGGATTATTTGCAGGGGAGGGGGCGTGCAAGTGTATATAAAATTGGGCAGCAGTTTTTACGCTAGATGAAGCTTGTACTGTGCAACATAATAGTTGTACCACTGTAATATATGAATGTGTACTCCGGTTTCTTATGCAGGTATAATGTCTACTGTGATCGAGTTGTTAGTCCATCTTTCTCAAATTTAGCACGAATTTATACTGTAGACACCAACACTTGTATGAGGTATTGTGAATACTTTTATTTTGATTACCAAATAAATTTTGATTCACATCGAATTCAGTCTGAACTTTACATCAATTTCATACATCGCACAGTTCAAAGAGATGTTGTGCAATTTACCACCAAATGAATTGTGTTAATGGTCATTCCTAAACTCTGCTAAAATATGCCTTCGTCTACAGGGCATAGTCCTTTTTTCAATTCTCGCTCAAAATAATGGAAATGAAGGAGATAAAACGTTTCAAACAGAGAAAATTAAAAAGTTGATTGACCCTTTGATGAACAGAGATCAGGAATATAACGTAAAGAAGAACTGCTTCTGCTTCAAACAAAAGAATGGAAGAAAGAGAGTGGTGTGCAAGGGAGACAACGAGAGAGGGAAATAAAGAGCTAGAGAGAGAGAGAGAGGGGGAGAATGCAGACGGACAAAGATATCCGCATGCATACATCAAGAGAGAGAGAGAGAGGAAGGGAGATCATTATGACTGTAATCAAATTTTTGAGCAAACATTTTCTCTTAACATCAATTTTTGAGCTCTCACCTTAAAAAACATGTAACACCGGTGCACATTGGCGGATCCTGACAATGAATCGCGACAAAAACGTAGTATCCACCATTCCCATTACCATGGTAACATGCTACACAATAGTGATGCAAAACTTGTATCCCTATGATGCAGGCCAAGATTTTCTTGCTGAGTGTATGCTTATCGGGTTTGATGTCTCTCTTAGAATACCAACTGTCTTTGGCTAGCTTGCAGGTAAGTGCCATCGGAAGAAAACAACATCAAAAGGGAGATGACGCAAAGACAGCACCTGAAGGCCGCGGTGGAAGAATCCTCATCCGCCCGTCTGAACTGAATCACAAATGGAATTGACGATAATTATTGTTCGCCGACGGTCTTTTCTCGATACGCGTGCGACTAATTTTCACTCCGCAAAAATATGATGACGTCACAATTTACAGGCATTTTCTAGCTTTTCTTAGGTAGCATAAATGTCAAGGCCATAATACCATTCTACCTACGTGCTGTTCTTAGGGGATCTTTCAGTCAAGGTGGTAGATTCATGGGCATACTTAATCTACCAGGGGTAGGGGAGCGGGTTTTTTACAAATTCCAATGTTAAGTGACCAGTATTTTTAAGGTCATCTTTTTTATTCTTCAAGTTAATAGTCTCTGGTGGTGCATTCTTGAAGCCAATGCTTAAATATCATTTTAGTCAACGATTAATATACATGCATCATCACTAGCTATACATTTGAAGGAGGGGCAAGGGAGGCAGTTAGGCCCTCCTGATAGATTGCCGACCAAGAAAAAGATATACAAGAACTATATATAACCTTATAGTTAGCAGGTTAGGGAATACTGTAAGTAAAAGGTGGGTGCAGTCGCCATGGTCATATTCTCAAAGTCATCTCTGGTGATACCCCCTCGCTCGATCGGTGACAGCAAACCACACAAGGCACTAAAACAGTGAATTCGTGATTTAAAAAAAATGTATATTTTACCCCTCTTGCACGAGGCCAAGGTCCGGGATACGCAAATGTGTATCATCGGAAATTAAAAAGAAAATTCGTGCTGGCAGGGTATGAGATGCCTTCTCTCCTAATGGATAGGCCTATACTGGTCGGGGAAGTTCAAGACGTTACAAATAAAGTCTAGACAGTAAACTGATAGCCTATAATTTCAGTCAAATGCAGAGTTCAGCTCGCCGGAAGAGTGGACAAAGACATGAACGTCGATGCCGGATCGGGTGTGTCCATCATCCCACAGACCGTCCTCGAGAAACACCTCGTCAAAGAAGCCTTTCAGCCAACTAGAGTAAAGTTATCCAACTACTCTAAAGCTGACATCCCAGTACTTGGTGAACTGCACGCGTCCATCAAAGTAGGCACTTGACAAGCTGATGCTTCATGTGACATTATACGTAAAGGATCGGGATGGACCTCATCAACAAAATGGATTTTAAATTCAGTGCAACACCGAACGCGTCAAAGCCGACAACAGTGAGTTTCCGTCATCACCGAAGTTTCGTAAGCTGTTCCCGGCACCAGGTTTTGGGAAAGCGGGAAACTTTAGGATACAAGCATCAAGATCAAACATGGCTAAATGATTCATATCAGAACTCGAAATAGAGTGAGAAAGAGGAATAGAGAGACAAGGAAAAGAAAGGAGGAATGTAGAGAGAAGCGAGATTAAAATTAACTAACCTTTCGTTCGAGTCGCCAACCTGGAGAAGCTTGATCCTATAGATACATTCATGCTCACTCGTTCCTCCCATCCTCCTGCTTGACTATAACGAAGAAGAGAACTTTCACCAGGTTTCAAAGATCACGCCTTTCTTTCACAAATAATGTGCATCATAGATAATCGCTCGATGTAGTCTGATCCTTAATCTTGAAAAAAGGTTATACAAAAGGTAAGGGGTACTTATCAGAAAGCAAAAGGGACACGTGTCACAGTAAAAGGGGAACATGTCTGGAGTAAAGAGGGGGAACTTCTGTCACCTAAAAAGGGGCACTTATTAGAGAGGGAAAGGGGAATTTACTACAAAGGAAAAGGGCACTTTTCAAAGTAAAACGGGTGTCTTTCCGAGCACATCGCCTCTGGCTAAAAGTACATTTAGAAAAGCATATTATCGTAAGTCCTCATTAAAAATACTAGACCCTCAATCTTGAAATTGGACAAATTGTCGTTTTTACGCACTTTTTGTGTTGAAATGAAATTGAAATGGTTAATATGTATAACTTCTCAGTGTTGGTTTACATGTTGTTCAGATATAAATACACATTGTAAACATTTGTCATCGTGCATGATAATCATAGGTGTCGTAGTAGTGAAGGTGTGGTACACTGGTTCATGTTCTTAACATTCAGTCTAAGAGTTGATGTTTTGAATTCCTCTTTAATAAGATCAGGGGTGTTTCACAAAGACTAAGATCGACTTTAAGATGGACCTAACTATTGCAGGTCGTTCATGAATCAGGAGAGCTTGGGTATTTGTTTCTAGTTCATCGTGACTGTGCCATGGACCAGTGATGGCCTGGTGGTAGAGTCGCTGCCCGGTTTTATGAATTATGTTTGTATCAAGATATAACGGTATATTTTGTAGGAAAAAGGCGTGATTAAAATGATAAACAGTCCTCATTAATCCAATGAGATGAAACAAAGCTACACTAATCATTTTGTTTTTTTCCCTTCTTTTATCTCGTATTCCTGTAGAATTCGAATCATGGCTGATGCATTCAAGAATGTTATTGCTCAGAGTCTGGAGTGTCCTGTATGTCTGAATACCTTCACCGATCCCAAGATCCTGTCTTGTTCTCACACCTACTGCAAGACCTGTCTGGACAACATCTTAGAATGCCATGGTAACGACCAGATGCTCCGATGTCCTGTCTGCAGAGCTGAAACCGAAGTCCCAAACCGAGATGTCAGCAAATTACCGGCAAGTCTAGCTTTGAAGTCTCTCATAGAGGACATGAAGAATCATTATCAATTTTGCTCGAATTGTAAATCCAAGGACAAGTCGCAAGCTATTGTCTACTGTCAAGACTGTGGCAAGTATCTATGTTTCACTTGCCATAACAACCACTCTCAGTGGCAAGACTTCAGCAGTCATGAGGTTTTAGCCATGAGTGAGATCGTATCAGGTAAGGTGTCAGTACGTAGATACCGTAAATGCAGGAAACACCCCAAAGAGGATGAGGAGTGCTTCTGTTCCGACTGCGGGAGATTTGCCTGCTTCAGATGTGTTTTCATGGAGCATACAAAGGAAGGACATCGGATCATCGAGGCAGCTGTTTATGAAAGCAGCCATATGAAGAGCATCGAGGACCTCAAATCCAAGGCGAACAAGAAACGCTCTTGCTTTCAGAAATACGTTGATTTCATTGATGAACAGAAGGCGCGTGTAAGCAATGTTCAGAAGCAGTGTACAGATGATATCAACAACGCATATGAAGAATCAATCCGGCAATTGACAGAGAAGAAAGAAGACCTCATTGGTGAAGTCAAGGGTAGGATCGAAGGAGTAGAGAAGGAACTGGACGAAATGAAGCAATCAACTCAGGAGCACATCACTCACTTGACCACCATAACTGATGTGGTAACCAATAGGACAAAGATACCGTCAGATACGGATGCTTTGGCTGCACACGACACTCTATGTCAAGACTTACAGGAGGCCTTGAAACAAGAAGATCCTGACTACAAGCAGCCGATTCAATCGAGCAGGAAAGTAAAAACTGTCAATTTTAAGAGGAACGTCGGAATGGACGAGCTAGCACTCGGTAAGATCGCAAATGCAGTTGCATTTAAGAACATCGCTTTGCCCACTAAGAATAGCATGAATGCCATGGTTGGTACACCAGAAGGTATGATGGCAGTGGGATGTGACACGGGTGGCGTGGAGATCTTCTCTGCTGATGGCCAGCTCCAACAGACAGTTCTCAAGGGCGTTAAGATTCGTGGAGTAGGGTTTCTCTCCAATGATCGGTATGTTATACTTGATCTCTCAAACAATATCACACTGTACACACCAGAATACTCAAAGTTAAATGTAAAGTTTGAGACTCTGAGTCAAGATGAAAGTGGATATCCTGACCTCGCTGTAGACAGTGATGATCAGATCTATGTTAGCCAACATAAAGCCATGAAGACCCAGGTATTCTCACCAGCAGGTGGGAAGGCGATCAGGGAGATATCATGTGATTGGTATATGCCTCGTCAGATTACTAGTTATAATGATTACTTGATCGTCAGATCTCATGATGCAATACGATTGATTGACAAACAAGATGTTGTAAAATATGAATTAAGGGAATTAGGTTTTTTCCCATACGCCGCTGTGTCTCAAGGGAATACAATCCTGATAGCCAAGGTCAATCACGATGTAGGTTTGGTCAGCATCGATGAGTACACTAACGAGCTGAAGCATGTCCAGAACCTCGTCGTTGATTACAAGATTGAGAAGCCCCAGAGAGTGTGGTACTATCTCCAGCAGTACCGATCAGGAGAGATCACTTTCTGTACTCCTGATAGACTCTATATATTCCACTGGAAATAATGAATGAGTCATCCTTACTTGCCCTGTATGATAACGCTGATAACTGTAGGCCAGTAGAGGGGGAGGGAGATGTTTGCGACCGGACATATTTTTATAATAAAACGGGAATACTGAAAAAATAAGAATAACATCATTTTTCGTTTAAAAAAACGGGCTCATGCCTGCCCCCTATTTCAAAAGCTTCCAACAGGCCTTGTGTTTCTATACAAAATCCAAATGCATCAGTTAAATCTTGGACTAGGTGACATGGAGTTTGGGTGAAATGAAGATCATGTGGATCAATGTGAATGATTGTACCTTTCTTTTGATATATTTCTGACGTGTTTATCTTTCAAGATTTTGTCGTTGATAATTACTTTACATGCGAATCTGACTTTTGGTAGCTGTTGTAAAAATATAAATGATGTAGACTTAATTTGATTGTGGACTAAAAGATTATTTTACAGTAATTTGGAGATAATTATCCTAATCAAGGAAACTATGTGATCGTATTGCTGTTTAATACAATGAAGTTTGACCTATTGATTGTATGATGTATGTTGCAAGAGTATTGTAAAAACAATCGTAAAAATAAGGGTTTACTTTTCAATTTGATGAACTGTAGTATGATGCTTTTTGTTTTCCATTTTTACCTTCCGTCTGGCAAAATACATGGAAGAAACAACATTGAAGTTGTCGGAAATATCAGATTTTTTGTTTCTTGTTCAGATATTTCGTTTTGTCTGTGTTTCCATTTAGAGAAATGGTCTTAATACGTTTCAGAAAAATCTGAAAAGTTGTGATTTTATAGCTACTCTCTGTTCACTTTGTACTAAAGATATCATTAAACATCATCCTACATTTTCTTTGTCATACTTGTATGTGGCCGAAATATAAAATTGTTACATGTTCCTATAGGGGCTCATGTGTATAAAACCAATACACTATCATCAAAATTGTATATAAAACAAATTAAGATATTTTTTGAAAATTTTCCATATAAAACAAATGTAGAGGAGATCGCAATTAGAGTTGCCTATCTAAAAGGAGCTTAAAAGCTTTACAACTACATTAATTTCTCCTTATCTTTTTAGATTTATTCCCCGTCTCTTACGTTTCTTCATCAACGTGATGTCAAGTGTACTTCCCCTTTTATTATGCATCCCTTTTTGGGGGGAAAGAGTGTACATTAGTATACACCTGTTCATTTCAGAATGTTCTTATATCAATAACTTCTTATTTGTCTTCGTCTCTTTCAAATTATAAGTATTTCCTTGAACTTGTACCATTCTGCCATTGCTCATATTTAATCTAACAGAATTAGAAATATAAAGTTTCTTGAACGATCATGGCGTTATACTATGTACATGTATTTGATTCTTAACTTTAAGTATCGGGCGAACTGAACTCGCTATACACAAATATAATTATGAAATGCTGACTGTCGTATTTAAACTTTGGTTATTACTAGGCAATGCAATCGGTAATTGGCAGTTGATTTGTTTGTATTGTCAATAATAAACTCCTTTACCTCCCTTCCGTTATAAAGAGTGGCCCTACATGAACGACCTATATGTTTCAATGTTGTAATTCATTATTTCACCCCCATATGAGACCGTGATACTGCAGTCACACCGCCGAACCGACTCCAAAACAACCTCACAGACCTTTCCAAATCGACCATTTCTTTTCCATTCTCTGTATTAATGCCATTCCTTGTTCGGTCTCTGGTCGGTCCAGGCGTCGTTTCACGAGACCGTCATAAGTACAAGTTCACCGACATCTCCTTGAAACGCGTGTTAATTATGATACACGCATTTCATCTGGATTTCGGTGAACTTGCGCTTATGACGGTGTAATGAAACGCTGGCCTGATGTTTCGTTTCGGTTGTGTAAGGAAGAGGAGTCTTTGTGTATGGGGTAATTACTTCGATTTTCCGTCACGGTTTGCTACTTAATCAACAGCAACTAAAGAAGTCTGTTAGAGAAAGATATTTCAGAGAGTTTATCAACACGGCTTCAAATCAAGAAAATGACTAACCATGAACAATTCAAAGTGAATATCAAAACAAACATAATTATACAAATGAATTAAAACATATAACAGTTATTCTTGCAAAATATTAATCTTTACACGAACTTTTTTCTTCTTCATTTCATTGATCTGTAATTTTACGTCATGCAATGTGATGTGTATTTTTTCTGGTTAGAATGTTGTGTTTGTCATGTCTTTATAATCTGGTACATGTGATTAAATGTTAATTATATTTTCTCTAGGTCGCCCACTTATAAAGGTCACTTCCTTTCTGGCTGCTACCTACCAAGCAAGTTTGATATTTTGTACAGTACATGTATTATTCAATGTGCACGTATGTATGTTATTCTTTAATTTCAATAATGAATTGAATTGGATTGAAACAAAACCATAGTTATCATATTTACTTACTACATGTAGATCATTTATCTTTTTCTGGATATAAGACAATATACAGCAATACGGTAGCCAGACGAACGTTCATGTGGTACCGTCAATACTTTTATTTTGCTTACCAAATAAATTTAGATTCACATCGAATTCAGTCTAAATTTTACATCAATTTCATTATTCACAAATTTGATTGACCCTTTTAAGTAATCGACATGCTGAACACAAATCAGGAATGGACTAGAGAATGGGGAAAGAGCGTGGGAATGCAAAGGAGACAAAATCACACAGAGAGGGACAGAGAGAGAGAGAGAGAGAGAGAGGGGAGGAGAGAGAGAAAGAGGTAGAAAGAGAGGGGGAGAGAAAAAAAAAGAGAGAAAAAGCAGGCACGTAGCCAGAGTTTGATGTTTGGGGGCACATACGTGTAATCGATCGAGGTCAAAAAAGGGGTCCAAAAAAGTTAAACCGCTACGTGCCTGACAAAAAGAGAGAATGAGAGAGATTGCAGACGGACGAAGATATCCGCATACAGGAAGAGAGAGAGAGAGAGCTTAATATGACTGTAATAAATTTTGTAAGCAAACATTTTTTCTTAACATTATCCTTTTCAGCTCTTACCTAAACACATTTGATACTGGCGCGCGGCGCATTGGCGGAAGCTGAGGGCTGATTTTACAAGAAAACCTTTCCTTCCGCCGTTCAAAATATCATTCCGTATAAAAAATCTTAAAGGGTCAGATCCTGACATTGAACGGCGAGAAAAAAGAAGTATCCACCATTCTCATTACCATGGTAACATGCTCCACAGTATTGATGCAAAACTTGCATGTATCCCTGTAATGTAGGTTAGGATTTTCTTGCTGAATGTATGCTTATCGGGATTGTTATGTCTCCGTTAAAATACCAACTGTCTTTGGCTAGCTTGCAGGTGAGTGCCATCGGAAGAAAATTACAACATCAAAAGGGAGATGACGCAAAGACAGCACCTGAAGACCATGGAAGAATCGTCATCCGCCCGTCTGAACTGAATCGCAAATGGAATTGATGATAATTATTGTTCGTCGGCGGTCTTTTCTCGATACGTGTGCCACAAATTTTCACTCCGCAAAATGATGACGTCACAATTTAAAGGCATTTTCTAGCTTTTCTTAGGCAGCATAAATGTCGAGGTCATGATACCATTCTATCCACGTGCTGTTGTTAGGAGATCTTCTAGACTTAGTCAAGGTGGTAGATTCATGGGAAAACTAAATCTACCAGAGATGGGGGAGTCGTCTCATTCTATAATATCCCCACTCAGATTTCAATATTTAGTCTCTTTTATTCCTCAAGGTCATGGTAACACTCTCTGGTGGTGCATTCTTGAAACCAATGCTTAAAGGGAGTTTGTAACATTGTTGAGATGAGAGGAAATGATGCTAAGGTAGTGACTTCAATGCTAGATGTACACATAAAGAAAATCTGAAAGTTTGAGTAAAAACGGACCATTATTAACGATACAAAATGGGGAAAACTGATCTGATCGATTCCTTAAATCTCCCAACTATATTAATACAATTTAATTACATTTTAGGTGAATTCAAATCTTCACAAAGCAATGAATTGGCTTTAAATACCATTCCAGACATTTAAGTGCTGACAGATTTTAAAAACCTGTCTTGTGTCTTATTTTCATGGAAAAACGGTTGGGAGAACTCACTGTTAATCACTGTTAGAAGGTGTCGCACAGTGACACCTTCAAAAAAACCGTAAATATCTTTTTGGTTTGAGAATTTTTTCGGGATATTTTTGTATGTTATAGGGTTAGTACTGTAGAAGGAATATAATAAATAACATTTCATACACAAATTACGCAATTTTTCCATCAACCTTCAACAATGTTACCGATTCACTTTAAATAGCATTTTAGTCAACGATTAATACATACATCATTACTAGCTAATTTGAAGGAGGGGCAAGGGGCAGTTATCCCCTCCTGACTCACTGCTGACCAAGATAGGCCTATACTGGTTCATGTAATTTAAACAAATATATATGAGGGGATGGGGGTTGGTTAGGAGGGTGCATCAATAAGAATATAATTTACGTCATCTTGTCAATGTATTTACATCATACTTTTACCTTGCAGAACCTTAGCCCAATGACAGAAGGTGGCCCTCTAGTGTGATTAATATAAGGATAGGGTATGGGGAATGAGGCCTGTACAGTCCAACATGATTGCGCATTCATCATAAACGATTTATACAGTAATGATGCATTCAGTTTCAATCAGACGAAATGAAATGCATCAATACCCCGATAAAAGTGTTTTTATGAATAAAACTTTACCCAACTTGTCATCTAGCAAACTGAAATCGGGGAGCCGGTATGTCAAGAAAAAATATGTTAAAAATACGATACTAATACTACGACTGCTACTAACAAGAAGCCAAACCCCCTGACAATCAGGTGACTATTGTGTCTCGACTCTCCTGGGTCTTGCCATATCGAAATTTATTACAATCTAATTTGCTTCTTCAAACAATCATAAATCATCTTTGTTATATCATAGGTTCTAATAAACGAAACACAACTCAAAACAGAGACACAGAGACAGAGGCGGCGGAGCGACTTCCAAAGTGGGGGGGGGGGGGCACCAACAAAAAGGTGCACTTTGTGGAAAAAAAGGGCACCTTCAAAGGGAAATCTCAAAGCGAGAATATACAATTTTTAGACATTGGTATATACCC
Organism: Strongylocentrotus droebachiensis; assembly: GCA_035222895.1. Classification (NCBI taxonomy): domain Eukaryota; kingdom Metazoa; phylum Echinodermata; class Echinoidea; order Camarodonta; family Strongylocentrotidae; genus Strongylocentrotus; species Strongylocentrotus droebachiensis. The sequence goes on from JAVYIG010001068.1 coordinate 114,816, forward strand.
TACAATTTGATTACATTATCAGGGATGATTTCAATACATTGTTTCTATTTTTACATCGTATAAAATATTGCTTTAGCATCACACCTTGCAGTTGGGTGTGATGGTCGAAAAATCATTTGCGAGCGAGGAAAAATATAAGATTTGTGAGGTCGCAGTGCGGAAACTACATCTTATAAAGAGGAAAAAACCAATCCTCATTGGGTTATAAATAAGCACATTCTCATAACAGTAAAACTGAAAAGACATTTGATAAGTAACATAATTATAACATTTATAAATGCGAGCGAGCGTAGCGAGTGAGCTTTGGGAGATATTGCTCTTAGTCGCTTGAATTTTTAAAAAGGGCCAAAATTTCGCAACGACTCAGCCAGCCGCTGAATAAGCGGGGGGGGGGGGGTAACAGGACACTTTTTTCTTTTTTTTGGTCTCAAAATTGAAAATTTGACATTTTGCTCTGTTGGGGAGGGGGGGGGTAAGGTCAGCCATTGGCATAATTTTTTTTTTGTTATCAACAACAACAACAAAAAAAATCACAAAGAGGGGGGGGGGTTGTTCCAAAATACACACATAAAAAAAAACTGAACCCCTCCCCCCCCCCCCCTCCCTCCCTGCGTACGCGCCTGTCCGTGAGACTTTGGCAATTGTAATTTCACTCTTACTTGAGAATGTTTTTGTAATGGGGGCCGCGGGGGGGGGGGGGGAGTAACAGAAATTGAATTCAAGTTCGACACGCGCATGATATTTATTCCACAGACGCTTGAAAAACTGAGATCGAGGTTTCATTGGGCGATCTCAATGTTGTAGTCTGTCAAAGGTTACTGGGAATTCCAAGTCACTAAAAATAGACTGACAGACTAGATATTTGCATGTGTATAATACCACTTATGATCAGTGCACCACTACATTGTGAAGGCAGAGAGTAAGTCATGTTTACTGAATTCATATAACACCCAGACTGATACGTAGTGACGGGAAAAGAGGTGAGTGAATTAAAATGTCCGTGTCATTTCCAAAAGAAATGCAGTGTCGAACAATTTCCAATATATTCGTTTTAACTTTTCGTATTATATACCTGTACAAGGCTGACTCCCAGGCACTTTTTAGTTTAGTTTTTTCAATCTGGTCTAAAAAAAACATAATTTTCCTTCGACTGAAATAGTTGGGTTTGGATCTACATGTCTTTTTTGAGGTGATATACATGGAGAGCGATTGAGCTATGAGTATGTTGAAGAATACTCATGAAGAATACTCACTTGTGTGTCATTATAGTGTCAATTGTAAAAACTCACTTATCTGCATTACAACAGGAACTAACATGGTGAGTACCAAGAGAAAAAACTAAATTGGATGAGTAAATTTTACTCATTTAGTGTGTCATTATAGTGTCAGTAAATTAACACTTGTTTATGAGTAAACTTACACAATTTTTTTTTGGTGTGTATAGCCGAGAATGAGAATGACGTGTGTTTAGAAAATGAAATCAGTTTGGTAAACCATGAGGCATGAAGAATAAAGGCTGCAAAAATAAAAATATAAAACAGAGCTTTGAAACCAGACAATAATAGTTTAATGTCCTTGATCTTGAACCCGGGAGTAACGTTTGTCGCATTAGAAAACTTTGGATCATATTGATATCGTTCACGCGTATAACTTCTCAGTGTCTGTTTGTCATGGGTGAAATGTGACTATTTTCGTGTGTTATTGCGATTTGAATTACAAAGGTGTCATGCATTATTATTCTTACATTTTATATGAAATATTTCACTTTATTATGCAATTCTTAATATAGCTAACATTTCAGCTTATGATTCTGCCAAACCAAAGCAATATAATTTCATCTGTACAACCATGATGATTTTGTTTAAATAGTATATTCCTGTGTACGTGTTTACGTGTACGTGTGTACGTGTTTATAGTTCTGTTTTCGATACCTCATCAGCTTTAAAATTAGTACAAATGTTGCATACTGAGTTTTAGAGTTGTTTCAAAACCTAGACTCCATCATGTTAACTGTTAAGAATAAGGTATGTTTATCTGCATCATATGGGAAGGCAGATCATGGAACGTAATTTTTTTTTCGTTCAAATTTCACGAAATTTGTAAAACTTGGTGTTATGCACTCTTAATTAAAGGTACATAGACGAATATTCGAGACACTGAGATGAATAGCACACGTTTAATACTCTTGGTATAAGACTCCAAAGCAAGTTTATTTCGCTCGGCGGATGTGCAGCTATACAATTTGGACTCATGGTATGACTAGGGTGATGAGAGTTTAAACTCACATCTCCCTTGTATGACATCATTACCAATAGGCATACATGATACCTGGTTTCATATTAATGAAGAAATAATGTTATGATTATTTGTTTCAGATAACAAAGGCGCTAAATGTGAATGTTAAACTACATTTCTAAGACTCAATTCTAAATGTTTTGTTTTAATTTCCACGGTTTACCATTAACCATAGGCTCCAACTGATGCAATGTAGTTGTATACGTCAGGGTATTACACAATTTCTGCTAGCATGACTAGTTGCGATACATGTTGTGGTCCAGGCTAGTGGATATGTTGTTTGATTGTAAATCACATGGTTCGCGGTTTGAGTTCCACCGCGGCATTAATGTCCTTTGGTGAGACAGGTGGCTACATTTGTCCCCGGCCTTTGTCACTCTCCTCCCATCCCAGGTGTATAATGACAGCAAATGCTATATGTGAGCACATTAATAGCATGGTAGGTTGGCTAAAGCCAGGGTAGTAATAAGATTGCTGGGCCCTTGGGGAGAACAGTATGTATATTAATGAGGACTGGGTAAACAAGACATCATCATTATTATGAAGATAATTGTTATTTTGTTGATATGATTATTATCATTAACCATACTTTATCATTATTAATATTAGTAGTATTATCATCAACATCCTTATTAGCATGATTATTATTGTCATCATCACCCCCCCCCCCCCCCCCCCGTTATAATGTTCATAGACTGAAGAGCGACAAAGGAAACAGTTTTTTTTTTTTATTCATTTTTCATCACTCCATTCAGTTGATGAATGATATAAATTATTTTTTAACAAGATATAACGGAAAATCATATTTTGTTCGCGTTATATTCTATAAGGAAAAGGCGTGGGGAAGATGATAAACACTCCTCTTTAATACGATCAGATGAATCTTTATGTTTTTTCCTTTTCTTTTATCTCGTATTCCACTAGAATTCGAATCATGGCTGATGCATTAAAGAATGTTATTGCTCAGAGTCTGGAGTGTCCTGTATGTCTGAATACCTTCACCGATCCCAAGATCCTGTCCTGTTCTCACACCTACTGCAGGGCCTGTCTGGAAAACCTCTTGGAATGCCATGGTAACGACCAGATGCTCCGATGCCCTGTCTGCAGAGCTGAAACACAGGTCCCAAACCAAGAAGTCAGCAAATTACCGGCAAGTCAAGCATTGAAGTCTCTCATAGAGGACATGAAGAATCAATATCAGCTTTGCACCAGTTGTAAATCCGAGGACAAGCCCCAAGCTGTTGTCTACTGTCAAGACTGTGGCAAGTATTTCTGTATCACTTGTCACAACACACACTCTCGGTGGCCAGACTTCATCAGTCATGAGGTTTTAGCCATGAGTGAGATCGTATCAGGGAAGGTGTCAGTACGTAGATACCGTAAATGCAGGAAACACCCTAAAGAGGATGAGGAGTGCTTCTGTCCCGACTGCAGGAGATTTGCCTGCTTCAGGTGTGTTGTCATGGAACATACAAACGAAGGACATCGGGTCATCGAGGCAGCTGTTTATGAAAGCAGCCATATGAAGAAGATCGAAGACCTCAAGTCCAAGGCGGACAAAAAACGCTCTTGCTTTCAGAAATACGTTGATTTCATTGATGAACAGAAGGACCATGTGAGCAATGTTCAGAAGCAGTGTACAGATGATATCAACAAGGCATATGAAGAATCAGTCCGGCAGTTGATAGAAAAGAAAGAAATCCTCATTGGTGAAGTCAAGGGTAGAACCGAAGGAGTCAAGAAAGAGCTGGACGAAATGAAGAAATCAGTTGTGGAGCACATCACTCTCTTGACCACCATAGCTGACGTGGTAACCAATAAGACAAAGGTACCGTCAGATATGGATGCGTTGGCTGCACACGACACACTATGTCAAGACTTACAAGAGGCCTTGAAACAAGAAAATCCTGACTACGATCAGCCAAGGCAATCGAGCAAGAAAGTAAAAAGTGTCAGTTTCATGAGAAACGTTGAAATGGACGATCTAGGTCTTGGTAAGATCGTAAATTTAGTTGCAATGAACATCGCTTTGCCCACTAAGAATAGCATGAATGCCATGGTTATTACACCAGACGGTAGGATGGCAGTGGGATGTAGTAGTGGTGGCGTGGAGATCTTTACTGCTGATGGTCAGCTCAAGCAGACAGTTCTCAAGGGTGTTAAGATTCGTGGAGAAGGGTTTCTCTCAGATGATCGGTATGTTATACTTGATTCCTCAAACAATATCACACTGTACACACTACAGTACCCAAAGTTGAATGTAATGTTTGAGACTCTGAGTCGCGATAAAGGTGGATTTGCTGATCTCACTGTAGACAGTGATGATCTGATCTATGTTAGCTACAAGATAGCCATGAAGATCCAGGTATTCTCACCAGCAGGTGGGAAGGCGATCAAGGAGATACCATGTGGTGGCTATATACCTCAGCAGATTACTAGTTATAATGATTCCCTGGTCATCGCATTTGGTGATGCACTACGATTGATTGACAAACAAGGTGTGGTAAAATATGAATTAAGGAAAGTGGGTTATTTCCTATACGCCGCTGTGTCCCAAGGGAATACAATCCTGATAGCCAAGGTGAAACACGATGTAGGTTTGGTCAGTATTGATGAGTACACTAACGAGCTAAAGCATGTCCAGAACATCATCAATGATTACAAGATTGAGAAGCCTGAGAGAGAGTGGTACTATCTCCAGCAGTACCGATCAGGAGAGATCGCTTTCTGCACTCCTGATAGACTCTATATATTCCACTGGATATAATGGATGACTCATCCTTACTTGCCCTGTATGATAACACTGATAAATTTAGGCCAATAGAGGGGGAGGGGGATGTGTGCGACCGGACATTTTTTTTTAGAGTAAAAACCGGAATACTGAAAAATTAAGAATAACATCATTTTTCGGCTCATGCCTGTCCCCTATTTCAAAAGTTTCCAACAGGGCTTGTGTTTCTATATAAAATCCAAATGCATCAGTTAAATCTTGGACTAGGTGACATGGAGTTTGGGTGAAATGAAGATCATGTGGATCAATGTTAACGATTGAACCTTTCTTTTGATATATTTCTGACGTGTTTATCTTTCAAGATTGTGTCGTTGATAATTACTTTACATGCGAATCTGACTTTTGGTAGCTGTTGTAAATATATAAATGATATAGAATTAATTTGATTGTGGACTAAAAGATTATTTTACAGTAGGAGATAATTATCCTAATTATGGAAACTATGCGATCGTATTGCTGTTTAATACAATGAAGTTTGACCTATTGATTGTATGATGTATGTTGCAAAAGTATTGTAAAACCAATTGTTAAACTAAGGGTTTATTTTTCAATTTGGTGAACTGTAGTATGCTGCTTTTTGTTTTCCATTTTTACCTTCCGTCTGGCAAAATACATGGAAGAAACAACATTGAAGTTGTCGGAAATATGCCTTTTTTTTTTCTTGTTCATATATTTCGTTTTGTCTGTGTTTCCATTTAGAGCAAATGGTCTTTATACGTTTTAGATAAATCTGAAAAGTTGTGATTTTATAGCTACTCTCTGTTCACTTTGTACTAAAGATATCATTAAACATCATCCTTCATTTTCTTTGTCATACTTGTATGTGGCCGAAATATTAAATTGTTACATGTTCCTATAGGGGCTCATGTGTATAAAACCAATACACTATCATCAAAATTGTATATACAACAAATGAAGATATTCTTTGGAAATTTTCCATATAAAACAAATGTAGAGGAGATCGCATTTAGAGTTGCCTATCTAAAAGGGGCTTAAAAGCTTTACAACTACAATAATTTCTTCTTATCTTTTTAGATTTATTCTCCGTTTCTTACGTTTCCTTCTTTAACATGATGTGAGGTGTACTTTCTCTTTTATTATGCATCCCTGTTTTTTTAGAAAGAGTGTACATTAGTATCCCCCTGTTCATTTCAGAATGTTCTTATATCCATAACTTCTTATTTGTCATTGTCTGTTTCAAATTGTGTATTTCCTTGATCTTGCTTACCTTTCTGCGCGTGCCATTGCTCAAACTTAATCTAACATAATTTGAAATATAAAGGTTGCTACAACGATCATGACGCTATACATGTTCATGTATTTGATTCTTAACTTTAAGCATCTGACGAAATTGGGGTATTAACTGAAATCGCAATACACAAAGATAATTATGCAGTGCTGATTGTTGCATTCAACCTTTGGTTGTTATTAAGCAATGACATCTGTAATTGGCAGTTGATTTTGTTTTTATTGTCAATAATAAACTCCTTTACCTCTGTTCCATTACAAAGAGTGGCCCTGCATGGACGCCCTATGTTTCAATGTTGTCTTTTAATTATTTCAACCGACTCCGAAACAACCTCATACACCTTTCAAAATCAACCATTTCTTTTCCATTCTGTGTCTTATATTATGTCAATTCTTGTTCGGTCTCTGGTTGGTCTGGGTATCGTTTCACGAGACAGTCATTAGTACAAGTTCACCGACATCTCCTTGAAACGCATGTTAATTATAATACTCGCATTTCAACTGGATTTCGGTGAACTTGTGCTAATGACGGTTTAATGAAACGCTGGCCTGATGTTTCGTTTCGGCTGGGCAAGGAAGAGGAGTCTTTGTGTATGGGGTATTTACTTCGAAGTTCCGTCACGGTTTGCCACTTTATCAACAGCAACTGAAGAAGTATGTTAAAGAAAGATATTTCAGAGAGTTTATCAACACGGCTTCAAACCAAGATAATGACTAACCATGAAGAATTCAAAGTGAATACCAAAACAAACATATACAAATGAATTAAAACATAAACAGTTATTCTTGCAATTATTTAATCTTTACACGAACTTTTTTCTTCCTCATTTCATTGATCTGTAATTTTATGTCATGCACTGTGATGTGTATTTTTTTCTGTTAGGCATGTTGTGTTTTGTCATGTCTTTATAATCTGGTACACGTATCAACTGTTAATTATATCTCCTTTAGGTCGCCCACTTATAAAGGTCACTTCCTTTCTGGCTGCTACCTACCAAGCAATTTTGATATTTTGTACAGTACATGTAGTATTCAACGTGCACGTATGTATGTTATTCTTTAATGTCAATGATGAATCGAATTGGATTGAAACAAAACTATAGTTATCATATTTACTTACTACATGTAGATCATTTATCTTTTTCTGGATATAAGACAATATACAGCAATACGGTAGCCAGAAAAACGTTCATGTGGTACTGTCAATACTTTTATTTTGCTTACCAAATAAATTTGGATTCACATCGAATTCAGTCTAAATTTTACATCAATTTCTTTATTCACAAATTTGATTGACCCTTTTAAGTAACCGACATGCTGAACAGAGATCAGGAATGGACAGGAGAATAGGAAAAGAGAGTGGGAATGCAAAGGAGACAAGTTCACACAGAGAGGGAGAGAGAGAGAGAGAAAAGAGAAAGAGAGAGAGAGGGGGGAGAGAAAGAGAGAGAGAGAAAGAGAGAGAGAGGTAGACAGAGAGGGGAGAGAAAAAAAAATAAAATGAGAGAAAAAGCAGGCACGTAGCCAGAGTTTGATGTTTGGGAGGGCACATACATACATACTCAGAACCCTCAGACAATTTAAAAACTCAATCAAGCAAGAAAAGTATTTATCTCATATACCAAATATAAATTTAAGAAAAAATATCACCAAACTACGTCTAAGCGCGCACAACTTACCCATAGAAACAGGAAGGTATAAAAGACCAGAAAAAACTCCCCCGAATCTACGATTCTGTGAAGACTGTAATATGAATCTTGTAGGAGATGAATTCCATATAATTTTGAAATGTGACAAGTATAAAGATTTACGAGTAGATTTTATAGAAACAATTAGTAATCTGGAAGAAAATGTTTGTAATTTGGATAGTCAAGAAAAATTCATATCTATAATGAGATTAGATAATGAAGTTGTAATAGATAGTTTTTCTTTGTTCACCAAAAACATAATTGCAATGAGGGGTAATTTTTAGATACTATATGTTATAACAAAGTAGTCGTGTACAATCTTATGCTTTTGTTTTAGTTCTCATTTACATATTTCGTATTGCATGACTTATTGTTTATTTAGAAAGGTGTTGTAAATGTTTTATATTATGTTTTATATATCGATTGTTGCATTACATTGTAAAGTGATTATAACTATGTCTATAAACAGAATATTGATGTACATCAATGATGTTTAATAAATACAATACATACATGTAATGGATCGAGGTCAAAAAAGGAATCTAAAAAAAAATGTTCATTTGGGGGGCACCCCCCCCCCCCCGTGCCACCCCCCCCCCCCCCCCCCCCCCCCCCGTGGCTACGTGCCTGAGAACAAGAGAGAATGCAGACGGACACGAAGATATCCGCATACAGGAAGAGAGAGAGATTAATATGGCTGTAATAAATTGTGTATGCAAACATTTTCCTTTTCAGCTCTTTACCTTAAACACATTGATACTGGCGCGCATTGGCGGAAGCTGAGGGCTGATAATCGAGAAAACCTTTCCTTCCGCCGTTCAAAATATCATTCTGTATACAAAAATCTTTAAAGGGACAGACCCTGACAATGAATGGCGAAGAAAAAGAAATATCCACCATTCTCATTACCACGGTAACATGCTTCACAGTATAAATGTAAAACTTGCATGTATCCCTGTAATGCAGGCTCGGATTTTCTTGCTGAATGTATGCTATTTTTGGGATTGATTATGTCTCCGTTAGAATACCAACTGTCTTTGGCTAGCTTACAGGTAAGTGCCATCGGAAGAAACAACATAAAAAGGGAGATGACGCAAAGACAGCATCCGCCCGTCTGAACTGAATCGCAACTGGAATTGACGATAATAATATTATTGTTAGCCGACGCTCTTTTCTCGATTCGCGTGCGATTAATTTCTACGCCGCAAAATGATGACGTCACAATTTACAGGCGTTTTGTAGCTTTTCTTAGGCAGCATAAATGATACCATTCTACCAGGGAGGTGAGACTTTAACTCACATGCCCTGATTTTACCCATTTGTGCTGTAGTTAGGAGATCTTTCAGGACTAATGAGTCAAGTGGTAGATTCATGGGGATACTAAATCTACCAGTGAGCTGATATTTTGTAACCCCTCCTGCACGAGGCTAAGGTCCGGGATACGCCACTGTGTCTCATCAAAAATTAAAAGAAAACTCGTGCTGGTAGAGTATATGAGATGACTTTCGTCCTAGTTGATAGGCCTCTACTGGTCGGTGAAAGTTCCAGACGTTTCAAGTAAATTCTTGACAGTGAACTCAAAGCCTACCAGCTCAGTCAAATGCAGAGTTCATCTCGCCGGAAGAGTGGACATAATATAGACATGACCGTCGATACCGGATCGAGTGTGTCTATCATCCCACAGCTGTCCTCGAGAGACATCTCGTCAAAGAAGCCATTCAGCTAACTAGAGTAAAGTTACCCGACTACTGTAAAGCTGACATCTCAGTACTTGGTGCACTGCACATGTTCTTCAAAGTAGTCACTCGACAAGCCGATGCAGCGATGCTACACTGTACGTCATACGTAAAGGATCGGGATGGACCTCAACATCAAACTGGATTTAACACTCCAGGGCAGCACCGTTCACATCGAGCGCGTCGAAGCCGACAGCAGCGAGGTTCCGTCATCAGCGAAGTTTCGCAAGCTCTTCGCACCAGGTTCGGGGAAATCATGAAACTTCAGAAAACAAGCATCAAGATCAAACAAATAGATAAATGAAATATATCAGAAACATCCAGTTACAAATTACACCCACCCACAAAATGATGAGGCAACATCAACAAAGCTCTCTGTTGATGAATCATAGGGGATGAAAGACTTGGATTCTGTTGACGCTTCTGGAGCAATAATCAGATCAAAATCAGTGGCTAGTAGGGTAGGGGCGGCTTTGGGATTTTATTAAAGAAGGAGTGGATCCTATCAAAAAAGAGGTGATCATCCGGTTTGGGGATGTTGACTGGGTGTCATCAGGCTGAAATATATAGAAATCCAACCAAGGGGGGGGGAGGAGGGTCCAGGAGACAAAATAATGATGAGCAAAACAGGGGACAGATACAGACGACTGTGATCGCCCACACTCGCGATCCTCCGCTTGGGGGTGTTTCATCAACTAAAATTGATTTTAAGGCCCAATCGGTTTTAGCTTAAAACTGATGCTTGTGAGCTGTATCAACATATCAATTCATCTTAACGCAGAATATAATATTAATATTTCAAGATTAGAAACACCGACATGTTCCATAAACATTCAAATGTTCCAAGAAAAGGAGAGCAACCTTTGGCTTAGTCCTTGATGTAAATTTAGTACCTCTATGATCCAATCAATTTTCGCAATGAAATATACTAACAATGGTGTAATGGTATATAAACACCTAGTAACATCAAAATTAAATAGAAGAAATTATATGCTATTGATGGCAATTTTTCCTTTGTTATAATTCTTTTTTCTAAACACAATTTTCTGAGGAAGAAACGCAAATTTCATGCATATGACAAGTAGACCTCACCCCTTTAACTCACACTTCGCGAGCGGTTTCATTGGAATTAATCGTAAAATTCCCTTCGCTTGTGTTTAAATAAAAAAATACATTACCGGGCCATATCTGAACAAGCATTTATTCTTTTTTAGGGTTCCATGATATTTCTTACAATAATGGACAGTCCATTGACTCAGTGATGATCATACTCAGTCCATTCAGGGATTCCGAAAATATTTATTTTTGTTACAATGCTCAGTCCATTGTCATTTATTACCTGGTAACTAACATACTACATAGGTTCAACTGATCCTCAGGTAATTGAACTATGATAAATGTTTAGAATGTTTAGCGCCATCTCCAACAATCCAACTGTAATCTCGAAGGAGGACATATCCGTGAGCCGGGGCGTACAGAGAATTTTTCAGGGGGGGGGGGAGGGGGCTTAACATTTTTCAATCGGGCCGAAAATTTCGCAACGACTCAGCCAGCCGCTGAATAAGCGGGGGGGGGGGGGGGTAAGTGGACACTTTTTTTTTTTTTGGGGGGGGGGTCCCAACAAAATCGTAAAGACTCCGCCAGCCGCTGAATAAGCGGGGGGGGGGGGGGTAAGAGGACACCTTTTTTTCTTTTTTTTTGGTCTCGAAATTGAAAATTTGACATTTTGCTCCGTTGGGGGGGGGGGTAAGGTCAGCTATTGGCATATTTTTTTTTTTTTGTTATTAACAAAACAAAAACAAAAAAATCATAAAGAGGTGGGGGGTTGCCCCAAAATATACACATCAAAAACTGAACCCCCCCCCCCCCCCCCCCTGCGTACGCGCTTGTCCATGAGACTTTGGCAATTGTAATTTCACTCTTACTTGAGAATGTTTTTGTAATGGGGGGCGCGGGGGGGGGGGGGGGTAACAGAAATTGAATTCAAGTTCGACACGCGCATGATATTTGTTCCACAGACGCTTGAAAAACTGAGATCGAGGTTTCATTCGGTGATCTAAATTTTGTAGTCTGTCAAAGGTTACTGGGAATTCCCAGTCACTAAAAATAGACTGACAGACTAGATATTTGCATGTGTATAATACCACTTATGATCGGTGCACCACTACATTGTGAAGGCAGAGAGTAAGTCATGTTTACTGAATTCATATAACACCCAGACTGATACGTAGTGACGGAAAAAGAGGTGAGTGATTTAAAATGTCCGTGTCATTTCCAAAAGAAATGCAGTGTCGGACAATTTCATATTTATTCGTTTTAACTTGTCGTATTAATATACCTGTACAAGGCTGACTCCCAGGCACTTTTTGGTTTATTTTTTTTAATCTGGTCTAAAAAAACATAATTTTCCTTCGACTGAAATAGTTGGGTTTGGATCTACATGTCTTTTTTGAGGTGATATACATGGACAGCGATTGAGCTATAGCCGAGAATGAGAATGACGTGTGTTTAGAAAATGAAATCAGTTTGGTAAACCATGAGGCATGAAGAAAAAAGGCTGCAAAAATAAAAATATAAAACAGAGCTTTGAAACTAAACCATAATATCGAAAATAATATCGCTAGTGATATTCGTTTGTCTCGCAATGTGGTCAATAAGGAATCTAAAAGATCACGACGTTTCGTATGCTACTGCAATACTTCGTCAGGTGATAAAAACTGTTGTAAGCAAGGGTCTTTTATACTTTACGGGAGGACCGTAAAGCGGTCTAAAATTCGATCGATAATTGGAACAATAACGCCCAATGCCTATTGGTCGACGCACACGGTGATCGACCAATCACCAAGGCCGCTGGTTCGGCCGCTGGTTCGGCTGATGCACCAGGCCTATTGGCCGACGCATACGGTACTCGACCAATCAACGGGCCGCTGGCTCGGGCCGTCTGCTGAATGGAATCGACCGTTGTTGGCTGGCAGGACGGCGAGTGTCATGGCGGCGTATCGTCCGCATCCAAAATTCGGGGATATCGATCCCGTTGTCTCTGTTGAAATTATTAGGATTGAGACGGATATTGATAGCTTCTTTTACCCTCCGTGTATACCAATGCCGTTCTTGGGAAAGGCACTGAACCCCGTCCCAGTCTGGTTGATGCTGGTTGTCCCAAGCATGTTCGGCTACGGCTGAGTTGTCAGTTCGACGGAGTCTGACGTCCCTCTTATGCTCAGTGATTCTTTCTTTTATCGGACGGGCAGTTTCACCGATGTAGGATCTATCACATCCTTTACAAGGGATGTTGTACACAATGCCGTCCCGTCTATGTGGAGGAATTGGATCCTTGGGGCGTGTAAGTTGTTGACGTAGGGTGGTATCTGATCTGAAAACCGTTCGAATGCCATGGCTCTCTAGGCGGCGCTTGAGTTGTTGGGAGACCCCATCAATGTACGGCAAGACTGTAAAAGTCTTGTATACCTTCTGATCCCTGGGTTCCGACGATCTATTCTTGGTATTGTGTATAAAACGGCGTGGGTAACCGTTGAGACTCAGGGCACTGCGAACACGGGTCCGTTCTGTGCATGGCTGTTGTGGACTTGTCACAATGCGTGAAGCTCTGTCAAATAGACATTTCACTAGACCTCTCTTCACCGATATGGGATGGTGAGAGTCAAACGCTATGTACTGGTCTGTGTGGGTAGGCTTCCTATAGACTGAGGTGGAGAGCCTATGGTTGTCGTGTCTATGAACTAGAGTGTCTAAGAATGCTATCTTCCCTTCACACTCTATCTCTGATGTGAACTGGATGGTTGGTTCAAGGCTATTCATGTGTTTAAGTAGCTTATCTGTTTCAGAGATGGGAACTATGATGAAGGTGTCATCTACGTATCTCTTCTTGTATACATTGAACTGATTATACTTGCCTTGGATCGGCCACTTATAAAGGTCGGTTCCTTTCTGGCTGCTACCTACCAAGCGATTTTGATATGTTTGTACCAATGCATATACATGTATTGTGTGTAACAATGCATATTCCGTGTACACATATGTATGTTATTCTTTAATTTCAACATGATGAGTTGAATTGTTTTTAAAATAAATATACTTATTAATACGACATTCTATATAGCACAAATAATTATTTTTGTTGATGACATGTATTTACAAAACATAATATGAAATATGTGTTGTCAACGGGATTATTTGCAGTTTGCAGGGGAGGGGTGCAAGTGTGTATAAAAGGGGGCAGCAGTTTTTACGCTAGATGGAGCTTTTACTGTGCAACATAATAGTTGTACCACTGTTATATATGAATGTGTACTCCGGTTTCTGTATATGCAGGTATAATGTCTACTGTGACCGAGTTGTTATTCCATCTTTCTCAACATTTAGCACGAATGTTAACCTTTCTCCCAAAGCAATACGGTAGATACTAAAACTTTCATGAGGTATTGTAAATACTTGTAGTTTGATTACGAAATAAATTTTGATTCACATCAAATTCAGTCTAAATTTTACATCAATTTCACATATCGCTCAGTTGAAGGAGTTTTTGTGCAAGAGAGTCGCTAACCCCTGACTATACCTAAGTGGATACGGCGTTTCTACCTTCACGGATTAGCTCCGCTTTTCCTAAGCCCCGGACTATTTTGACTTCTGTTAACACCCCGATTGCGGTGCTGACCCTGCTTTTGCCTGCGCCAAATAATCCCGTATATGTATACTACCGATGAGCCTACCCCACTTTGGTAAAACCGAGTGTGAAAATGAAGTGGGCTAAGAAAAATGTTACCAGTGTGAAAAGCATCTCTTTCTCTCTCTTGCTTTCTCTCTCTCTCTCTCTCTCTCTCCCTTTCCGTCTCTCCAATCTCTCCCTTTCCCTCATTCCAATCTCTCCCTTTTTCTCTCCATTCCAAGCTCAGTGAATACTAAATTTTTATTTCATTCTGTCACGTTATTTACCACCAAATGAATGATGTTTTTTCATCCCTTAACACTGCTAGAAAACCTTTTTCTAGTAAATAATAGTCTAACATTTTCATTTCGTTTAAAATTATGGTTAAAAAGCAGATAAAACGTTTTAAACGACGTTATGTACAAATTTCATTGAACCCTTTTAAATAACCTGTATGCTGAACAGAGATCGGGAATGGAAAGTCAGACAGAACTGCTTCTGCTTCGAACAGGAGAATGAAAGAAAGAGAGTGGGGCGTAAGTGAGACATTGGAACGAAGAGATGAGGGGGGGGGGAGAAAACTAGAGAAAGAGAGAGAGTAAAAAGGGCAACAAAATAAGACACACAGAGAGAATTTGCAGACCGACATAGATATCCGCATACAGCAAGAGAGAGAGATTATTATGACTGCAATCAAATTATTATGCAAACATTTTCTCTTCACATGATCCTTTTGAGCTCTCACCTAAGAACACATTTAATACTGGTGCACATTGGCGGATGCTGTGGGCTGATTGTACGAGAAAACCTTTCCTTCCGCTTTTCAAAATAGATATCATTCCGTATAATAATCTTAAAGGGATAAATCCTAACAATGAATGGCGACAAAAACGTAGTTTCCATCATTCTCATTACCATGGTAACATGCTCCACAATATTGATGCACAATTTGTCTCCCTATGATGCAGGCCAAGATTTTCTTGCTGAGTGTATGCTTATCGGGTTTGATATGTCTCTCTTAGAATACCAACTGTCTTTGGCTAGCTTGCAGGTAAGTGCCATCGGAAGAAAACAACATCAAAAGGGAGATGACGCAAAGACGGCATCTGAAGGCCACGGTGGAAGAATCGTCATCCGCCCGTCTGAACTGAATCGCAAATGGAATTGATGATAAAATTGTTCGCCGACGGTCTTTTCTTGATTCATGGGCATAGGCACGGGGGAGCGGGCGTTTGGGGTCGTCCCTTTTTAGAATATCACCTTACAGATTCCAATATTAGCAGTATTTTTAAGGTCTTCTTTTCTTCTTCAAGGTAACAGTATCTGATGGTGCATTCTTGAAGCCAATACATCTATACAAATTTTAGTTAATAATTACTACATCATGCCTCATCCAGTGGCGGATCCAGGGGGGTCCTCCCCTGGGAAAAAATACAGTTTAAAACACGTTAATTTTACCCTTTTTTTTAAAGAGGGGCCCCCTCCCCTGGCGCTCAAGGGGGGGGGGGGAAGGGTGCGATTTTTCAAATTCGTGCTCCTTACCCTCCCCCTACAAATATTCACCGGCTGGCTGTTTCGCCTTAAACTATTCTCTCAAGAATTGGGCCCCCTCTGTGGCCCCCTCCCCTGCCGCCGGCTGGATCAGCCCCTTCTGACAGATTGCCGACCAAGAAAGAGAAATGCAGGAATTATTTATAACCTAATTTTTTAGCAGGTTAGGAAATACATGTAATTGTATATTATGTATACAAAATAAAGGAGGAGATGCAGTCGCCATGGTCATATTATTCTCAAAGTAATTTCGGGTAATACCCCCCTCCCTCGATCAGTGACAGCAAACCACACAAGGCACAGAAATAGTGAATTCTAGATGAAATATATATGGATCACAGTAAGCTGAGATGTTTTACCCCTCCCGTGCTGGAAGGATATGTGATGACTTTTGTCCTAGTTGATTGGCCTCTACTGGTTGATGAAAGTTCAAGACGTTGCAAGTAAAGTCTTGACAGTAAACTGAAAGCCTACAAGTTCAGTCAAATGCAGAGTTAAGCTCGCCGGAAGAGTGGACAAAGACATTACCGTCGATGCCGGATCTAGTGTGTCTATCATCCCACAGCTGTCCTCGAGAGACATCTCGTCAAAGAAGCCATTCAGCTAACTAGAGTAAAGTTACCCGACTACTGTAAAGCTGACATCTCAGTACTTGGTGCACTGCACATGTTCTTCAAAGTAGTCACTCGACAAGCCGATGCAGCGATGCTACACTGTACGTCATACGTAAAGGATCGGGATGGACCTCAACATCAAACTGGATTTAACAATCCAGGGCAGCACCGTTCACATCGAGCGCGTCGAAGCCGACAGCAGCGAGGTTCCATCATCACCGAAGTTTCGCAAGCTGTCCGTACCAGGTTTGGGGAAATCATGAAACTTCAGAAAACAAGCATCAAGATCAAACAAATAGATACATGAAATATATCAGAAACATCCATTTACAAATTACACCCACCCACAAAATGCTGAGGCAACATCAACAAAGCTCTCTGTTGATGAATCATAGGGGATGGAAGACTTGGATTCTGTTGACGCTTCTGAAGCAATAATCAGATCAAAATCAGTCGCTAGTAGGCCCTTGTGAAAAAGTACTGCGGTATTACTGCGGTAGTACCGCAGTACTACCGCAGTACAAGTACTGCGGTAGTGTACTGCGGTACTCGCAGTACATTTACTCCGGTAAATTGGACGCTTTTCGCAGTATATGTACTGCGGTAGTACCGCGGAACAATTACTGCAGTACTACTGCGGTACTACCGCGGTATTACTGCGGTACTACCGCGGTATTTCCGCGGTACTTGTCCTGCAGTACTTCCGCGGTACTTGCCCTGCAGTACTTCCGCGGTACTACTGCAGTACTACTGCGGTACTACCGCGGTACTTTTACTGCGGTACTTTCGCGGTACTTGTACTGCAGTACTTTCGCGGTACTACCGCGATACTACCGCGGTACTACTGCGGTGCTACCGCGGTACTTTTACTGCGGTACTTTCGCGGTATTTGTACTGCAGTACTACCGCGGTACTACCGCGGTACTTTTACTGCAGTACTTTCGCGGTACTACTGCGGTACTACCGCGGTACTTCTGCAGTACTTCCCCGGTACTTGTACTGCAGTACTACTGCGGTACTACCGCGGTACTTCTGCAGTACTTCCCCGGTACTTGTACTGCAGTACTACTGCGGTACTACTGCAGTACTTCCGCGGTTCCCGTACTGCAGTACTACTGCGGTACTACTGCGGTACTTGTACTGCAGTACTTCTGCGGTACTTCCGCTGTACTTGTACTTCAGAACCACTGCGGTACTACTGCATCACTTGTACTGAACATTCTGAATGTCCTCCAGGAAATATCTGAACATTAAAAATTGTGTACATACTACATACTGCTTTCAGTTTTCACACTGTAGAGCAGGGAGAAAAAACAAAGCCAGTTCAGAAGAAATACAATTGTTCAGCACATTTCGTGTCAACAGTGCAATATTATGATCAGAAATAAATGTAGTTATATCCGGTAAATTACTTAGGTTTACAACTGCAGAGCTGGCTTTGATTTACCTTTGCACATCCTTTTTACACGATACAAGAACAATCACAAATTAATGAACTTTTAACAACAATAAGAAAATATTCAAAAAAGAATTTCATATAACAAAGTTTATTTTTAAGGTACATGTAATTATGTACATTTGTTTAGGTATTTAACTATTTTCTCTACTTTAATATTGTACTTTCAAACTACTATGACTAACAAGTTTTAGCTTCACACAAAATGACAGATTGCTCTATGAATTACTTTAACTCTTTGTGAAAGGCAGATATCATGCTTTACATGAAAAACAACTGTATAATATCTGTATCTGAGCTGCAACAAAAACATTACAATAGGAAAACAAACTTTTTCCTTGAATATTTGATAATTGTTTGTTATTTGACCATACAAAACAATGTAATCTAAAAAGAATGTGGAAGTTGACCACAGATGCCTTTTTACCTAGCAAATTAATTTTTACATATATATCAAATATCCATTTCTGAAACTGCAATAACATCTTGGGAAAAATGTTTTCCAGCTTCATACACATTGACTGATTGTTGTATTCACAGTCTTCGATAGGGCAAGTAAATAGAACTATAACATATGAAACTACATGTACTCTGATTATTATGAACAACAAAAAAAAAACAATGTCCAAGTTACAAAAAAAACAAAACAATTTGCAACAGATAATATACATGTACTTCTATCAATATCTATCATACTGGACATTGTCATATAATGCCTTACACCACGAAACGACCAATAGGTTGGGAAAAAGGATTGTGCTAATTTGCACATGACATTAAAGTAGAAGTCATTACTTTAAAATGGTGCGTAATTTTTCAAATAAATAAACCCTCTCAAAACGAGCACCCAAGATTTAGAACATTGCTGAAGCAGATTTAAAGTGAGGGAGAAATGGGCCACTACAAAGAACAGCGTCTATTGAAACGCTGTAAAATTATTATTTTCATTATATCTACATGACATGTACATGTAGATGATACACATGATGATACACATGATGATACACATGATGATACACATGATACACATGATGATACACATGATTTCTGATGCTCAAAATTACATTAGGAAATACTAAAATCCTGAATCTCACATTTTGAACAAAATTAGACTATTTTAGCTAGGTTACATGTATATTATATTATACAAATATACACTGTCTTGAGAGGTTCTGGTTAAAACTACTGTATGCGCAAGAGGTGACTCCAATAGTACTATTTGCTGAGGGGCATAGTGTTAGCCCCAAAGCAAATGGTACTTTTGGAGTCACCGAGGCCCATAGTGTTAACCAGTACCTCAAATAGAGGCATGTATATTTCTTTAATATCCTGCATCAAAAAATTATTTTATTGAAGAAAAAAAAAGGAAAAAAAAAAAACATTTTTGGGAAGAAAAACAAATTTAGAAAAAAAAAATGTCAATTTCTATCTAAAAAGATTTAAATTATTTTGTTTTCATTAAATTAAGATTAGAAAAAATTTAAAAAAAACTCCCAAATAGTACTCTCATATAGTACTTTCTAAAAATAGTTCAAATATTTCTGGTCATGTGACGAGCTCTCAACCAATCAAAAGCCAACAAATTTTTGATGCAGGATATAAAAAAGAATATAACATAACCGATGGTAAAGAGGAAACTACTAAAGATGACATTTTAACCAAGCAAGTGGAATTTTACTACTCTTACTTACAAAGTAATTACAGCAAATATATATTATCTTGAAAACAAGTTAGTTTCAGCACACAATGAAATATTGCATTAAGTGAAGGTTGATCATCTAGCATATTTCTTGGTGTGTACTAGTTCTGGATGCTGGAATCATCAAAATGATAAGAAATTTGGCCAAGACTTTACAAGTCACAAGATACAAGCACTGTACACAGAAAGATGTTAATATGGGACTACACGAACATATCTATTTTTGCTGATAAAATACTGATAAAATACTGGTAAAACTGGCAGATAAACGTGAACCATTATTGAACAGCTTAAAGATGACTATAAGGGGTTACATCATACCAGTAGCAAGGCTATCTGGCAAGTTTCAATGAAATGTCATGACAAAAATAAATAGTCTAAAAAAGAATTCTTTAAAATTATGTACATGTACTGGTATAAATGAATACATGTGAAGGCAAAGGTATACATTTTTCAATATACACATAAAGAAGTTCACATCCTTTACAATTTAATGAGTGTTAAGTACAAGTCCACTCCACTGAAATGTTGAGTCGATTAGATAGACAAAAGTCTATAAAGGCCAAAAATATCTTGGTTTTGGAAAATGGTGCTCAGACTTATTTTTGATAATTTTGTTTAAAGGCCATCTGTACTACTTTTGCCAGAAGGGATTAGACCAAACAGCGAGGTAACTGACAGGTGGCTATCTCATCAACTCAGCTCTCAAATAACATAAGAAATAGAGGATCATGGGGGACCAACAAGCACCGATTAGGGAAGTTTTCTATATAGAGGGTACAAGTAGCTACAAGTAGTGCAGTAAGGCTTTAGTGAACAAAAAACAAGTTAATCATCGAGCTGGTTCTCCTCACAATGCATTGCGCAACATTTGTTGTGACGTAGGGTCCTCGACAGAGACGTAAACGTCACATCTGTGCGGCAAATTTAAAAGTTTTGCTTGAAACAAAAATCGCTCTTAAAAATCACCTGATTGAAGTCGCTGAGATTTTCTTGGTAAAAAGCTGTGTATTGAAGATTAATTTCTCAGATTCTTGCTGAATGTCTGTTGGTCGGCATAACTGGCATAATGAAAAGCTTTCCAGTTTCCACTATAGGGATCCCATACAGATGAATTCTCACACTCTCACCCATGTCTTGCATAATTTCCTCGATGTGTGTTGGACAGTTTAGTCTTACAAATTAAGACTGCATGTTCAGTGGAAGATGAGGGTGCCAGTGCCACACAGTCCACGTTGATGACTTTCCTGCAGCCGAAGATGCATGTACCCTGTAAAATAAATTAAAAATTCTATTATGCTCTCAAATTGAATCTAGCAAAAATTATGAGTTAAACGTGGCATACACTCTACAAATGAAATTCATATAAAAACTACAACTACAACTGTACTTGCATTCTTTGCAAATTCATGAGATGAGATGCCCGAATGACTACATGTACATGTATGAATTATGATGACTGATGAGCCTGCCCTCCCCCACTCAGTGTTATTTAGGGTACGCGTTACTAGTACGCGTATACATGTTCCCCCCTTCCTGTGTGTAATGTCAATAAGGGCCAGATTTTTTAAAGCACCCCCCTATCTCTGGTGTGTAATATAACTCAATACAGGCCAGACTTTGTTGCGTTAAAAGTACCCCTTCACCAGAGATTTTGGGAACACCATTGTGGTCCCTCCAACCCCGGCGTGAGGGGACCGGGCTTATTAGCTACTTTCCTACTATGATCACTGGACAGATTACTACATGAATGATGCATGCACTTACATGTACATGTGCACGTCTGCACAACCATATGAATGCGCGATTGTGATGGAGAAAAAAAAATCACAACACAATGTATGATTCTCTAACTTCTAAGAATCAACTTTGCCATTATTTTTTTTTATAGTATTTACATTGAGAAAACATGTGACCCAACCCGCTCAGCCGCTGTTTGAATCCTTTTCATAAATGCAGTATTGTACAGTAGGGAATATAATCTAGTAAATCTACTATCATCATCAATTGCGATCCGTTCAGATTTTTTTATGAACAAAATTTACAAAAAATCAAAAGTAAGATGAAGAATGAGATCTAGAGTAAAGGAGGGGGTTTTCGGACACTTAAGACAAAATCCTATTTTTTTTAATCATTGCTTCTTATTTATTATCATTTCTTGTTCAAATCATGAAGCAAATACTATTATTATTTAACCAAAAAAGAATCCCAGAAAAAAAATCATGAATTGCCATGACAATATTCATTTCCATTTTCGCTGTTTCGGAGGTAGTTATCGGCCCAGCGAGGCAGTATTTGGCCGCATGTACAAAGTCAATAGGAAGCCGAAGGCAAAATGATTATGAAGGAAAAACTGTGATAACGCCATTACGAACGTGTAGATGGCGCACAGTTTTTCCTTCATAATCATTTTGCCTTCGGCGTAGACTAGAAGGGATGAGATTGATTTCGATGACTCCGGCAGCGAGAGTTTAACACGGCTTGCAAGATTTTCAACATGGATGTCGATTTTGACCCATAATTTCCTTAAAAGGGACCATTAAACGGATTATTTCAGTAAAGTTGGTAAGTGGAACCGAGGTAGTATAACCTTCTCCTAATTTTAAATAATCGATGCATGAGGTAAAATGACATTTTGGGGGATTTTGGGGGCATAACCCTACGACTTGAAATGGCCGTGGCGTTATCAGGGGTATGTGTATAGACGGTTTCCGTCTCTAAAGAGAGAGCCGGCCGACCCTACCCCAATAAGAGGCTAACGAACGAAAGAGACGGAAAATTCGGTCTATATTTTACCATGCTTCCAGCGTGGCGGCAACGGACCGGCCGAAAACCAGCAACGGACCGATTACCTCCTCCTTTACTCTAGACTCTAGATCTACTTAATCAAATTTCCTAATTTTTACAGAAAGCAAACACAATTCTGTATTATGTGTAATCTTATTACTCACCTCCTGGAAATGATGATCTTTAAAGTAGCTCAAGCAGCTTATAGCAGTCCAATGCAAAGCGAGGTTGATCGTTTTCTGCACACATGAGTGGCTGTGTGGGACTGTAGTGTAGATCTAGTACACAGTCATCAGTGTATGAGAGCTTGGTGAAATTTTGCTTCGACTTCGAGTTGGATCTCTCCTCAATTCTTGCTCTGAAATATTCTTAAAATTCTTCTTTGCTGGTGCAAATCTAATCCTTACCCCCTATACTCTGGGTTTTAAAGGAAGACAAATCTGGCAAAACGGCAAATGACTGAAAAGCTGCTGTAGAATCTGCCGGTAGCTAGATCTCTCAATCCGGTTTGAATTTGAAAATCAAGTGCATGTTCGCACTCTACCACTAGATGGCAGCAAACACACTAATAATTGTAAATTTATTTTGGGGGAAATTGTTACAATTCAATCTTATCGGATCAGTTTAAGGTCATCAAAACAATGGAGTAGTTAGCAAATTCTTTTGCTAATAAGATACCTTTTTACTTGATTCAGATTAAAATAGACAGATAGATCATTTAATTCAAAGATAAAATCAGAAAAATCTTAATTAATTAAATGATCATTCAATCAAATTATGCTCCCATATTTTAAAAGGAAAGTCGAGTTCTGAGGGCATTTCTTTGAATCATCTTTGAACTCATTTGTATTTACACAAAAAGACATACTATCAATATCAATTTGTTGAATTTCTTCTAATACTACTGAATGTTTAAAAACAAACATAATTTGATGGTGGGCAACCATCGAAACATTATTTCCTGGCTAATTTCCTGGGTTTTTAACAGTTCAGGTAGATTGTTTTGAAGGGCCGTCTCTAAAATAGTGTAATTTATGACCACCCCCTCCCCGCAAAAAAATCTATCAATACCATGTAGAAGTATTAAAAAAATTGAAAGAAATTACACAAATATAAAATAGTAAGAGCTAGAAAAAATTAAATATTAGAGATGCCAGAAATATAGATAAAATGACGGAAGTAAGGAATAAATAACTAATTACAGAAGAATGATGGTACATCAATAAAGGAAATGGAAAGGAGCCAACAAAATGACAAACAAACTTAAAAGTAGTTGTTACATGCTGTTGTTTTTTATGATATATTGACAAACAATGATTTCTTAAAGTATATACCGGTATATCGAATACAGCAAGTGGAAGAAAGCCCCCAAAGTATAAGAAATTAAAGGCAACTAGCAAAATCTAATAAATTGTAAAGAAGTATTGA
This sequence comes from Strongylocentrotus droebachiensis, assembly GCA_035222895.1. Classification (NCBI taxonomy): domain Eukaryota; kingdom Metazoa; phylum Echinodermata; class Echinoidea; order Camarodonta; family Strongylocentrotidae; genus Strongylocentrotus; species Strongylocentrotus droebachiensis. The sequence goes on from JAVYIG010001068.1 coordinate 138,775, forward strand.
GAAAAATATAAGGTAAATAGCCAGGAAATAATGAAAGATTAAAAACTAGTTCAGAAGTCCAGAAACATAAGTAAAAAATGGGTCAGAAAAATACAAGTCCAGAAACGTACAAAAAAAAATAGGAAGAAAATGGGCAGTGAGAACAATCTAAATCCAGAAACATAATAAACAAAATAGGACGACATCTCAAAAGTCGAAAAGAATAGGGACAAAATAGCAAGAAATATGTAGAATCTATAGTTATTAAATTACTTATTCATAGGTTAAAAAGAGTATACCATGGTATATACCGCAGATTGTACTACGGTATTACTGCAGTAGTACTGCAGTAGTACCATGTACCGCAAATTGTACTGCAAGTACTACGGCAGTACAGTAGTAGTACTGCAGTAGGACCATGGGTACTGCAAATTGTGCAATAGTACTGGAGTAATAATGCAGTAGTACCGCAGTAATACTGCAGTAATACCACAGGTACTACAAGTACCACATATGTACTACAGGTACTGCAGTAGTACTGCAGTAGTACCGCAGTAGTACTGCAGTAATACCACAGGTACTACAAGTACCACACACGTACTACAGGTACTGCAGTACTACTGCAGTATTACTGCAGTAGTACCGCAGTATAGTACTGCAGTTATACCACAGGTACTACAAGTACCGCAGTACTACTGCAGTATTACTGCAGTAGTACCGCAGTAGTACTGCAGTAATACCACAGGTACTACAAGTACCACATATGTACTACAGATACTGCAGTACTACTGCAGTATTACTGCAGTAGTACCGCAGTAGTACTGCAGTAATACCACAGGTACTACACTTAAGTACCACATATGTACTACAGGTACTGCAGTACTACTGCAGTATTACTGCAGTACTACTGCAGTAATACCGCAGTACTTGCAGTACTTTTTTACAAGGGGGGTAGGGGCGGCTTTGGGATTTTATTAAAGAGGGAGTGGATCCTATCAAAAAAGAGGGGATCATCCGGTTTGGGGATGTTGACTGGGTGTCATCAGGCTGAAATATATTGAAATCCAACCAAGGGGGGGGGGGGTCTGTTACACCCACAAATGTAATAATGCCCACAAATGTAATAACGCCCACAAATATAATAACACTTTACCCACAAATGTAACAACACCCACAAATGTAATAACACTTTACCCACAAATGTAATAATTTCACCCACAAATGTAATAACCACTTTACCCACAAATGTAATAATGACTTTACCCACAAATGTAATAAATTTGAAGTGATATTTTGAATCACCCACAAATGTAATAATGACTTTACCCACAAATGTAATAAATTTGAAGGGATATTTTGTCGAATTTGTTCAAAACAAAAACCCTGTAATAAAGCATGGGTATAGCTAACTACCTCCTAGCTAACTACCCCCGGACATCTACCCCCAGTCAACTACCCCCTCCCCGGACATCTACCCCCGGACATCTTACCCCACCCAACTACCCCTCCCCCTGGACAACTAACTCCCCTCCAACTACCCCCGGACATCTACCCCCAAGCAAATTAAGGTAGTTGGTGGTAGTTGCCCGGGGGTAGTTGGATGGGGGTAGATGTCCGGGGGTAGTTTTCAGGGTGGGGGTAGTTGGCTGGGGGTAGTTGGAAGGGGATAGTTGGATGGGGGGGGGTAGATTTCCGGGGGTATTTGACGGGGGGTTGATGTCTGGGGGTAGTTGCAGGCGCGTAGCCACGGGGGGGGGGGGGTGGGGGGGCACGTGCCCCCCCCTAAAATTTCCAGGATCGGTTAAAATTTTGTAGACCCCTTTTTTTGACCTCGATCGATTACATGTATGTGCCCCCCCCCCCCCCCCCCCCCCCCCAATATCAAACTCTGGCTACGTGCCTGGGTAGTTGCCCGGGGATAGATGTCCGGGGGGTACTTGACTTGGGGTAGATGTCCGGGGGGAGTATATTGTCCCCGGATATTGTCCGGGGTAGATGTCCAGGAGTAGTTAGTTGGGAGGGGGTTATTATTCTAGGGGGTAGTTAGCTGGGGGTAGTTGGCAGGGGGGTAGGTGTCCTAGATTCTCGATTAGAGATTATGTCTGACATTTCTTTCGGGGGAGTCCCCTCTCTCGTGGTTGTAGCTCCATGGTAATGAGCAGTGTCAGAACACTAAAGTTACAACAAATCACAGCAATAAACAAGACTGTGACGGAGACGTTCTTAATATTGAGCACTTAAATCAGGCAGATATATCAATTACTTCATTGTAGTACAATATCCAGAAAGACCAGAAGATATTGTAGAAATCAAAAGCATAGAACAATAAAAGCAAGTGGCAAGGACTGCTTCTTCTGTTACGAAAGTGTGTACTGACCAAAATCAGGTAGGTTCATGTTATTTATATACAGTGATCTATGAGAGTTAGTGAATGTGTGCGTGAGTAGAACGTATTAGCGTACAGCTATATTAGGATTAGGGCGCAAAGGCAAACACAGGTAAGGTTATAACCGCTGCAAATTTTGCATTTTTTTTTACCGTGTTTTGCCGCGCCCAACCACAACTTTTTGCACTATATTGTCCGTTTGTCATCATTCATCATATCTACATGTCATAAGTGACTTTATTCAACGGAAGACCTAAACGGGATTCGAATCCTATTCGGAAGTTGGTCAGCCATACCACAGTGGACATTGCCATCGGTATAGTCCAGTGCACGGCCCGAGACCTGACCCGCTAATTACAGCCAGTTGAAGCCTTGACCTCCCGCCCAAGTTAAGTGAGTGTCATTGTTACTGTCGTTACTATTGGCAACGCGAACACAATGCCAACCTATGCATGATTAATGCAGGCACGATTAATGATTGTTATTATACATGATTTCTATATGAATGTAATGTATACGGATCAATGATTAATGTATAATTGTATCTATAGGTCTACTAGCCTGACCAGACGCCGTGCGTAGCTCGGGGATGTGTATATTTATAGGTCTACATGATTTATATATAATTGTCATTGTGCATGATTGATATTTATATGTAACTGTAATGCATTATTGTTTGTATATGTGTTATAATGTAGTGCGACCTGCCATGGTTTCGGAAAGGAAACATGGACCTGGTATTGAATGTAAACGTGTATTCCTTTTATATGAAATAAAGGCATGATTTAAAAAAAAACTTTGGACAGTTGGATGAATTTAGACTATTAAGCCAAGCCAATAACCTAGATAGCCAGATTGTCTGAGCCCGACCGGGACCAGATCTAAAAGTAACAGGCACTGGCAAGATCTGAATAGATAATCTTACATCTGGAACGGTTCGGTGCTTTTTTTTGGGGGGGGGTGGCTGCCCCCACTTCCGGTTCCTGGACCTGATGAGCTTGGCTGGACCTAGACTTCGGCTGGACCTGGGCTGGGCTGAACCTGGGCTTGATATGGCTTGATGGCTGCCCCGTGGTTGGAACTGACTGGACCTGGCCTTGGCTGGACTGGGTTCGACTGGACCTTGACTGGGCTTGACTGGACGTGGGCCGGGCTGGACCTGGCTTAGCTGGACATGGGATGGGCTGGACCTGGCTTGGCTGGACCTAATCTTGGCTGAACCTGGGCAAGCCTGGACTTGGCTTGGCTGGGCCTGGTGTTGGACCTTGTCATTGGCATTAATTTACATGTGTGTATGTGTGCGTGTGTGTGTGGGGGTGCATGCGGGGGTGTACATATGTGAGGGTGTGTGTGTGTGTGTGTGCGTGTGCGTGTGCGTGTGTAAATGCCTTCGATCGTGGACTTTCACCAGAATACACACCTTCAAACCGTGGACACACAGGAATCGTGGACGTCCACGATTAGAACGCCTATTATTTTCGTCATTTACGTGGCCCAATGAGGGCGCTCTCTTAATATCTGGAAAATTTGACGAAGTCCACGTTAGAGGTAATAAATAGTATCAGGAGTGTACGAATACACAGTTCGTGTGACAAAATTCTCCAGGAATCGTCGCGCATAAATGAATAACGCCCCCTTTCGGCAGTGAGTGACGTGTAGAGATCTAGATCGATATCGAGCGCCAAAACTCGTATACCGTGCACGCGCAACCAAAATACCAACGTGATCGTGACAATGTAGCCGCACCAAGTACGGCGCGCAAGTTCGCAAGAGGTGTGATAAATCTTCAATTTCAGGTACGTTTCTAATCATTTTTCTTTTCAAATACAGGATATTCATCTAGCCCAACATTTTGGGCTTAACTTGTGTGCGTTTTGGAGCTGAGAGAATTCAGCTTCATTACAACTTCGATGTAAGTCGCACAATCCGTTTAATGTATTGCAACTGCAAGAACTTGAGACTGTCTGTCAGGGGCGGATGCGGCCGCGGTAGGCCTACATAAGTCATAAGTTAGACTTTGTATGCTGGCTGGAGTACTCCAAGGCCAGGGTACACACCTTTTTTCTTGTTGAATATAAAATGTTATAAAATATAATTTTAATCACAGTGCTTGGTAACACTAGATGCAGAAAATTCTTGAGATTACTTAAAAATAAAAGAGAAGAAGAAAAAAATCATGAAGAAAATTTCTTTAGAACAAATCCTAAAGACTTAGATCTAGCCTAGTCAAAGACCTCTCGAGCGCTGTTGTAGTGTTTGATTGTCTTTTAAAGGTACGCACCTATCGCCACCAAGAATACATGGTAGGGTCTAATTATCTTCTATTTTATTTTCTTAATAACATCACATGGACAATATGCCTAAGATTGTTGCATCATGTGCCTTGGCGTAACTCGCCCGACCCTAAAAAAAGGAGCCGACCCTACCTTTTTTTTTTTTTTTTTGCTATCGATATCTTTTTTTCGATAGTGATACTGATAGCGATCGCTATCGAAAAAAACCCGGAAAGTGTTTCGGCTGCGCATATTGCGCTTTTGAATGTTCAATTTTTCCACAAAATAAACTTTCACTAGGTTCTGCATGTGTTTGAATGTATCCATGTAAACGTATGGTTGTATGTAATAGCGCCTGCATGAATAGTGGTGTGTGTGCAGGTTACGAACGCACACAAAAATAAATAAATAAACAAATAAATAAATAAATCCCGACCGACCGACCCTATTTTTCAGGGGCCCGTTACGCCAATACAACAATTTTTTTTTGGGGGGGGGGCCTAAGCAAGAAAACAGTGTCAAGGCATATTCTTTGAAGCCTGAACTTGTGATTGATCCCATACAAGTCACTTTGATACACTATGTCACAACAATTCATTTTTAACCTCATCAATGTCAATTACTTATGTAATTTATTTTATTCACTAATATTTGAAGAACATATCCTGAAAATTTAAACAGGTTTCTTTATAAAAAAGAAATTAGAGCCACTTTCTTGATTCAGCAGTTATGCCACTTTTCAGGAAATTTCCTGATTTCAGGAAATTTGTGTGAGATGCTTGTGTACAAAAGTATAGGTAAAAGGTCACTTTCAAAAAAAAATTCTGGCTATTTCAGGAAATTTTATCTTCCATTTGTGGCATCTCTGATTCAGGTCCGTTTCGAGAATAAGGCATATGAAGTGTTGATCCCCATAGTGTAATAATTAGTGATTAATTGGCAATTAACAGCTAAATTAAAAAGTTTGCATCAAATATGGTGTCATTTGTTGGGGAATAATAATTGGGACAACATATTTTAAAAAAAAAAATCATTTTTTTGGCATTTTTCACCCTGAAATCGAATTTGGATGAACTTGTGACATGCGACCAAGCATGAATTTTAACTTCATGGCAGTGCATACCGCCACACATGTGTGGCTGTAATTAAAGACACAAGCGTGTGGCAATATCCAACCCACGTAGGGCTCGATACAGCCACACACTGCTCTTAACTGTATCAAATTGGACTTTGTGCATAAATGAATGAAGTGTTTTCATGTGGTACCGGTGGTGCCGGAAGGTGGTATACGTACGCGCGCACACTGCCAGTAGTAATACACCACAGAGGCACTACTACTGGCATTGTGCAGGCGTGCGTATACCGCGCCCCGGCTAGTAGTATAGTACAGTACCATAGAATTATGTATAGTAAGTGCTACCGGCGCAGCGAACACCACATGAAAATTATGCATTTCTCATGCCCAAGTACAAAATCGATAGAGGTAAGAGCAGCGTTTAATTGGCTGTATCTAGCCCTACGTGGGTTGGATACCGCCATACACGTGTGTTTTTAATTAAAGCCACACGCGTGTGGCGGTATTCATTTATTTTAAAAATATGACAATGGTATATATGCAATTTTTTTCTCGTATAGACTGTACAAATGGCAGCAGATGACTTAAATCTGGCTACAGAGGAGAAAGTGCAGATTCTTTTATACTTTATAGATCTTTACAAGGACAGTAGCATTTCGTACGAGGAACTCGTGGCAGTTGTTGTGGAGATTTTATTGCAATTGTGAAGCCTAAAGGTACAGTAAACTAGCTATAGAATGAAACTAATTTCTAAGTAAGAGACCATAAATTTGTGACTTGAATCTGTGACTTTTGAACTTTCTTCAGAATACCAATTGCCAAGATAAGACAAAATTTGTCTAGTATAAGATCCTTACACTAGCTGTTACACTTTAATACAGAACACTTCGCTAAGAGTGAAGACAATATTTAATTCCTGCACAGTAGTCTTTGGGTGATAAGTTCAGGTTTTTCATTTTTTTTAGCACTAAATGATAATATTTCCAACATTTTTTGAGGATATGTAATTTCCTGGTACTTCACGTAGCATACATCATGCAGCTCATTTTTGTTTTTACTGAATACATTGTTAACCAATGCCTTGAAGTTGAAGCCATTATGAATTAGACTCTTTTCCACAGAAATAGGATTTGCAATTCTAGTGCTTTCTGGTATACAGACTATTCACAGAGGCTATTAAATGTTTCATTTTAACCCAATTTGCAATAGGCAATTCCTGATATTTTTACAACACTTTTTGAATGCACATTTTATGTTTTTGTTAGAGTTCCAAATAAAAAATTGAGTTAACTCCTGGTTAAAGCTCATTGTACCAAAAGTTCAGTGTTTTGAAGGTTCGTTGTTCCAAAAATAAAGGTTCAATGTTCTGAAAATGAAATAAGGATCGATGTTCCAAAAATAAACAAATTCAAGGTTTGCTGTCCCAAAAATGAAATACTTAAGTGTACATGTGTGCTTTGAACTTTTAATTGAATGTATGAGTATTAAGAGCAAAACACACAGGCAAGCAAGTATAATTCTGAATATGATGAGACCTGTGTTAAATTGAATGTCTTGGTACAGAAAAAATATAAGTTGCTTTTAAATACAGTCATGTAGTGCGTGTCAGAAAAAGGTAACCAAGATTTATCTTGAATGATTTCTTGGATGTGGATAATTTTAGGGAAAATTCCAAGGCATCATTAATTAGATAATTGTCTCATGACACCAAGATGTCCTTCTTTTCCTCATGGATGACTACGCAAATGAATGAAAGTCAGAAATGGCTTTGCATAACTTTTGACTTTGACAGTTTTACCATTGATTGATTTCAGCTTGAATAATGCCAACAAAAATAAGATTATGCTTGACTGAATTCTTTCAATTCGGACAAAATATAAGGAATTCATACCAATTCAAAGTTACCTTACATAAGTTATAACAGTTCTTGAATAGTTTCATAAGTCAAGTGGCTAAACGTGCATGAAGCAAGTTGATATCATGGGAGCATCCCATGAGTCCGACAGCCTACGAGTCCGACAGCTCACGAATCCGACAGAAATGAATATAAGCCTACTACATCGACATTTTTCAAAAAGAGGTTCTAGCTAGACATTTTGACTTTTAGGCTCGCTAGATCGACACTGACAAATTATTTACTTTGAGACCGACACTACGCAAAAAGGGCCTACGAGACCGACTAACGTATTATAGTGCAATAGACCGACAAATTGGTAAAATATATTGCTAGTCAGACAGTTCAGAAAATAGGAATCTAGTCCGCCAACAATAGATGGCACTATTCAATTGTCGGAGTAATGCGCAAAATTTATAAATTATCGGACTAAAATACAATTTGAACTACTGTCGATCTAATCGGCTAAAAAGCAAACTGTCGGACTAATAGACCAATTTTACCTAGAGTCGGTCTCGTTTGTAAAATTTATGTTTGGTCGTGCTCATAGGCATTTTTATAATTTTGTCGGATAAATGAGCTGTCGGACTCAAGTCCGTTTTTATTTAATGTCTATCTCGTTCACCAATTATTAAAAATGTCGGCCTCGTGGGTTGTCGGACTCGTGGGCTGTCGGACTCGTCGGGAGTACCCGATATCACTGCCTCACAATTTCCCATTGACTCTGTACACACAAATGGTTAAGTTAAAGTTGCACTTTTATGCCTAAATAAAGTATTGTGTGAGACCATTCATGCTTGAATAGTTTAAAATTACAGTGGTGGGCAAAACATACTTGTATCCTAATCCTGGTCGTACACAGATTTTGATAAAATGTATAATTTTTTCAACAGACTCTATTGGAAAATATGGAGCAATGACATCATCAACAAAGTCAATGCAAATTAAAATGTTTTGTGTGTTTTAGGGGGAAATTTTGCTGCTGAACACTTTTCAGCCATAATTATCCTAAAATGAACTGAGCTCAGCCACTGAAAGCTAAAATAAACTAAATACATCTATTTATGAAAATTCTCCTCAAATTCAATTTCTATTACCTCTTAATTGAATTCGCATTTAGTTTTCAGGTCGACAACATTTTTTGAAGGGTTAAGTCTTAAATATAATTGGAGGGGGCATGTTGATTTTGGTCTCATAAATTGCCATAGACATCAAACGAAGCAGTCCATAGATACATTGTTGAAAAAATTATGTGTGTCGGACTTATGCAAAACAACGTGGGGGGGGGGGGGGCATAATGCCTCTCCTCTGGCTCTACTGTGTTTCAACTCAAATCTTGTTTTTAGGACAATATATTAGGGGTTTATTATTAAAGGTATTTAGACAGTGTAATTGGATTTGTCACAATTGAAAACATAATAAGCCATTAAAATGCCAATTGCCCTTCAAAAAAGAGAATAGAAGATACAATTTTTGTTCACATTTTTGAAAAATGAGGACTCAGCATTTTTGGCCACGCCTCCTTAAATTTGATTTTTGGGCGGCACTGTCTGGATATTCTTCCAATTTGGTGTCATATCGATCAGGAGATCAAGCTGCATCAACAAGCTGAGATATGTCCCATCTGTTTCTGAAAAATACTTATTCCCCTGTAGCCCACTTCTAATAGTAAACATCCTACTAAATGCCCCTCAGTAAATAGTGCTATATCCTGCCAACGCGGAATCCATAATTTCCACTTTACTCTACTACTCCATGATAAAGTTGATTTATATCTTATCCCCCTCCGCTCTCCCCTTCCACCACAAATACAATTCTTTTTCCATCTTTTTTTAAAATGTACTATGCAAAGACTGATGCTGTTTCAATCACCAGTTTAAAGATATTCAGTCCAAAGTTTACCTAATTTTTTGTGTTCTCGCTGTTAACATCCCCAATGAAAATATCTAGTTCCTCATCTTTAAATACATTAAACAGAAGTGCAGCATTTTCCTCTCACAATTTTTCCTTGGGGGGCTGCCATTTTGATTACAATTCATGTCCGCGTGAAAATATCGGCCAGCACACAAACACAGCTAGCCGGCCGGCCGACCACAGGGGAGGGGTGCCAGTACGATCAAGATGCCTGGCACAACTGGGGAATCTCTGGCTAGCTTGCCACATCTCCGCTGCCTGCTGACAGTTGCAAATTGTGCATCCGATACCGATAGCATCATAGCTCTATATCCTAAACGATTTCTATACCATGAGGCTATAATATAATAATTTTGATAATAATGATAATAGAGCGCCAACTCCTCTCTGTAGATATGGCAGATAAAAATCATTGCGATGATGAAATGCTCATTTCACGCTGTTCATTGGACTGTTGTTTACATATGACGTCATAGATATAACTTCAAACGGCAAGATCCTAGAGGCTAGACTAAAATTGCTAAATTGCTCAACAAAAATATTAACTAGGTCAAAGGACATCATGGATGTAGTGATCTCATAACTCGATGCCACACTATCATGACTTGACCTCTAGATCTACCAAAGGCACTCCACAAATGCCTAGCCTTAGATAATAGTAAAAGTAATTAACAATAACTGTAACAACTAAAGTTAGGACCTCGGGCTAGGTCAAGGTGTCCAGTTAAAAAGGGACTCTGGGAGCATTTGAATAGGATACATGGCCAAGGTCTCCTTTTGCTCTACATGTAAGTCTACATGTATTATTGAAAGATGAACAGTATGTAGGCCTATTATCAGTTTGCAGATTTTGACTTCCAAATTAATTTGGATCAAGTTAGTCTATTCTGTATTCATTGGATATCAATGAGTAAGCGTCGCATTAAATGTCACATTAAATAACTGTTACATCACATCTGTTTTGTTTTGAACAGTATGTCTTCCAGGAGAAAAAGATTTTCTCCGGCAGCCGAAGCAGAGCATTTCTGTAGCCTGGGGAAGGACAAGAGTGGATTTCAAAAACAATATATAAATGATGTGATCGGTAAGAATAACCTTTCTTTGAGTTTAAATAAGTGCTGCCAAGAACTGTAAATTTAGAATGAAATATGGAATAATTTTTACAAGTGTGTGTAGTATTATTACGTATGTTACAGATACAGTTACAGTTCTATCTGCTTCTAGTAAAGTCTGTGTTTCAAAAGGGAGACAGTGGATCAGGACATTTTGGGGAATTTGTATCTTTTAGTGGGTGAGGGCTATTTGTCTTTATTATGGGTGTGGATCACTAAATTTTCTGATAATTGCTGCCTATATCATTGACTTTGAATAAACTTGGAAAAGTTTTATTCAATGTACCTTTCCCATCGGGCTCCTCAGGACAGTTTCCAGACCAAAAGATCTGCCATCTGATTCTTTTGGCCGAGAACCAGAATTGTCTCTCACAGTCACAGCTTTCCTTTCTTGCGGGGACCATGGATCAGTATACACAAAGTAGGATTCTCATCTTTGGTAATAATCACCTGATAACAGTGCAGAACTGTGAATGGATTCCATCAGCATTGGATTTGGTTAAGTTTGACTGGATGGAAATGATAAGCTCTAATTGGTTCGTGTCTTTTGGTTTGGTCAGTGTTTCATTTTGGCTAAAGTGAAGACACAACAAAAAATGTGTTTTAATGATCAGAAAAAGAAAAAAAAAACTGGTTAATGGTACAAGGCACGTGCTGGCAAAAGAGTAATACTTTTTCTAGCATCTAATGTTACTGCATGATTTTGTAGCAAAACACCAGCTGTTTGGCAACAGTGACCCCTCACGTACCTTTAGTAAATTTGTACGTCATTTTGTTGAAAGACAAAAAAATTGATAAAATACTTTTTGAGTTGCGGTACAATTATGATTTCTGATTTTTCCTTTAACCTTCAAAATCACAAACATTTGTATTTTCCAGGATATGGTCTTTTTACATCAATGACTTTCGAGAAGGGGAGCTTTCTCCTTGAATATAGAGGCGAGCGGTCTTTAGTTTCTGATGATGAGGAGATGACCAGTGAAGACTCGTATGTTTTTCACTTTAAACACTGTGGTGTAAAGTACAGGTAGGCAAACCGAAGTTCAATTCTATTCTTTGGTCCCAAGGCTCTCCCTCTGGTCAACTAGCGAACTCTAAAATTTCTTGAAAGTGCTTGCTAATATTCTGAAATTTTACATCATTTATTTTTTTCAGGGATTTTGTTATCAACTTATAAATAGTTTTCAAAAAAGCTAAAATGCTGTAACAGGAGATATTTTGGTCCCTTCATTATTCAAAGGTCTGATAAATTTGAATGTCATCTTTGTGTGTTGCACATTATGCACATAAACTTTAAGGAACATCTGGGTCATTTCACGTTAAGTGTACACTTTTTGAAAAATGGGGTTTTCCCCATTTTGGCATCTTTTAAACAATTATTATTTAATGTTGGCCATTTTATTTGATGGACCTTATCAACAGCAACCTACAGTTCAATTTTCATAACACTGCAAACATTATTTCTGTTAATTTCAGCATTTTTAGTGCATTTTTAACGGAAAAGGGATTCTCATTTCATAATTTTGATAATGTTCATTGATATCTTACATGAATCTATTGAGAGTTGTGTAAAATTTTAATGTTTTAGTATCAGCACAGCCACTATGTAACATCATAAAACTTATTTGACCAAATTTGACCAATAAATGTGAAAATGATGAATATTTTTGTAAAAGGCATCTTTTCCGTTAAAATTAAAAAACATGTCCTCTCCATAACATTGAGGCCAGCAGCAGTGACTTAAAATTATATATATGGGCCTAAACTCTATTTAAATAATCTTCAGAATGTTTGAAAATGAGGACATGTCTCAAATCAATGAACAAAATATGTGATATATATTTTATTGCTTGGTTAATTTGATGACTTTATTTTCCGTTAAAAGTGTGTCCTCTCCATAACAGGTATTTTCTTCATATATTAAAGCACTGAGGCTTGCACTATCTATGGCACTGGTATACAATAATAATATGCCTCCATTTAATATCATGAAATGTGATTTTCCATCTACATATCTATAGATGGTCAGTATCTCACACTAATGCAATGTTAAACTGAATGTCCTCTCCATAACAGAGTTACCCATTGTTAACAATGTACAGAAACAATTATTTTTTTTATAGTATAATCACTTCCTTCATGTAAGAAAACATTGATATGTTGTTCCACTCAGTATAAGAATTCATTAAATATCATGTCAACAGCTATAATTTTATTTTGGTATTGATTTTCATTAATTCCTCTATGTAATTGGGTAATTTCTGAATGCAAAGACAGAAATATTCTCACAACATAGTCTGATATTAAATACATTTTAAAGTGCAATATTTGTAAGTGTGTAACTGACAAAATCTACTGATCATTGCAATCATTTACCACCCTGGTAGCAATATAATGTATGCCATTAGGTTGTTAAGGAGAGGACACATTTTTTTAACCAGGCACTTCAAGTAGGGAAAACAAATCCTCTGACCTTTGCCCCATATACAGTATCCATCAAAATAAACTATACGTTCGCTGTAACGTTTAGCGCAGTAAACGCAGGTGCGCGTTAAAAGGCCCATTATTGCACTTATCGCACACAGGTGCGCTAGCTGCGCCTGGGTCCGATAGGGCTTATTGCACTTATTGCACTTATCGCACCTGCGCCTGGGTCCGATAGGGCTTCTTGCCGGTGTGGTAGGCGATTTGTTCCGGGTTCCGCGGAACAAATCGGCGCGCCGATTTGTTCCGCGGAACGAATCTACTGGATCGACTCGTTCGCAGATACGTTCGAAAGCCGCTGTTCTTATCCGACATTGGCCGAACGTTTCTGCTTATATAATCGCATATATTTTTATTACTTGTGTCGAATAAACATGGTAAAAATAAATTTTAGCTTTATCTTGATACTTTTGTATTTATTGTTGGAATGAAAACCAATATTATTTTTTTTGAAATATTACTTAATAATAAGGTTTATAACCTCGTACGGAATTACCCGCGCGGTACGAAAAATAAATAAATAAATAACCTACTGACTAGTATATGCGCATAGAGTACATGTATATCATATGCATGCACGCACGTGCATACTCGGCACGATATATTGCGACACAGCATGCTGATCTGGGCGCAAACTCGATAACGTCAACGTGAATTTCGACAGCATCGACCTTCAGCATTCATTGTCATCGTAGTCGTAGGTCAACCTCGTAGTCGTACGTATGAGCGCGATAGTCATATAGGCTTATTAATGGGTGTCTATTTTGCACTTGAAAATCATTTTCTTTGAAATCCTTAACTTTTAAGTGAAGTCTAACGTTCATTGTTTAAAACTAGAAGTCTCAGGTCCCGCCCCCCCCCACCCCACCCCGCATCTCTTTCATTTAAACTACATGTACATCATGCATGCAGCCCACATGCATAATTAGATTCTGTGATGAAGCCCGGTAATAGGTGGTTGACGTAACACGATATCATATACATGTAAAGCAGCATTCAAACCAAATTAGAAGGCCTGATTAGAAAACACCCCGACATCAGTTACAGGAAAACTATGCCTATAGCAACAACTGCCCTTTTTGCTAGACCACCCAGTCCCCGTCGCGACGGCGCTGTCTATAGTTACTGTTTGTGGTCAATCATTGGCCGCAATTATCAACATATTTGAACAACGGGAATCTGCATTTCTATACAAAGTTCTCAAATTGGCAATCGTTGGTGTAGCTAATTTGGAGAAGTTTGATTGGTTGCAAAGGCCGACCAGAATAGTTCATTTTGCTTTAGGGGTGTACCATATGGCGTGTATTCAATAATACGTGAGCACGTACGCACGCTCTCCGATGAGATTCGGAACGGATCGGCGGCTAAATATCCCGCCGATTGGTTCCACGGAATGAATCGCCTGGCCGGAACCGATCGCCTGTGAGTAGCGGAACGAATCTACGAATCCGGAACAAATCGGCGGGTACATATCCAGGCGATCGGTTCCGGAGGAACCGATCGCCTGCACGGAACAAATCGCCTATGACACCGGCCCTCTTGTTGCACCTCTGCGCTAGCTTCGATAGGGTCTACTAACCTACTAGCGCACCTGCCTTGCCCCTCGAACTGCACTGTTGTATAGAAAGAACGAAGGGAAAACGAAATGGCAGAATTTATGGTACGGCATTAATAAAAGGAAGAAATATCAAATGAAATCGTGAACGGAATGATGATTTTGAATTTCATTCCCCCGTTGAAGTACCGTCTTGTTGTCCTTGAGTACTAATATTAATTCACAAGGACCGATTTAGATTTGAGGCGAACGTAATTTTAGGTGAATGTGGGAGAGGACTATTTATACGTCTCACTATTCTGATTGGAATTATCAAACTACAACTACAGTAATTTGTTTTCCCAGGTCCACGATCGAGAGTCCCAGATCCCAGTACAGTATGCACTCATTTGCATACAGCCAATCAGAGCAATACGCTGTCTGTGTGTAGAGCTTCGCACCGTTTCGCATGGTAACCGTTTCGCATCACGAACAATTGTTTATAGAAAAATCAGTTCTCAACAGTTCTCAACCTTTACAAATAAAGTGCGTTCGAGAAAAAACAAAACTTTGAATTGTCGATGTTTTATCATATCTTAATCTCAATTATAATTAATAAATGACACATATTTGTAAAGCTGAGATCCCCTTCTTTCATTTGATTCACATGTTGCAAATTTAACACACGAGCGCTTTAAAACAATTTGAAGAAAGGTTACCAAAAAAAAATCATTTGGCGAACTGTATCTGAATTTCAAAGAGAAAATCACATTTCTAGAAATTTCATTTTCTACCTCTTTATATGAAACCTTAATCAGGAAAAATGAGCCAGGAATAAAAAAAAAGTTCTGTTTGTTTAATTAAATGCTTGCATTTCCATAATGTTATTAAACGAAATCGTTTTCACTTGCTGCAAGCAAGTGCCTTGTTATCTGTGAAGAAAAAAAAGTTGTTAAAGACAATTGTTTTGTTATCTGTTTAAAAAAGAACTGTATTAAAGACAAGCAAGTGCCTTGTTATCTGTTAAGAAAAAAAAAGTTGTTAAAGACAAGAAGTGTCTTGTTACTGTTGAGAAATAGAACGGTTTTAAAGACAAGCAAGTAACTTGTTACACTACCTGTTATTCATTTATCAGTTAGGACTTTCTGATCAGTTATACCAACAATTATGGAAACCTATATTCTCATATTGTTTTTGCAGGAATTTAAAGTAAGATGGTTTTTTTTGCTTATTACTCACTATAAATACTAGTTTAATTGACAATATGCATGGTATCGGGACATTTCCTACCTTATATTGCGTTATCTAACTTGGTATATGAAAATCAAAAATAAAGACTGGTGAATGTATTGATTACAAAAAAAGTAAATTGCATTTAAACATTCAGATGTCACTGTTAAACAAAGTGTCCTCTCCATAACATACAATGTATATCAACGAGTCACTCTTTGAGAGTTTGGATTATAGAAAAAATAAATAATAAGACTTGTATATAAAAACTGGTGTATCAATAGACAATATCAGTATTGTTTTTATTGTAAAATACTGTTTAAATAACATGAAACAATGTATGAATAACAAAACTTTCACGCCATATATTCTGAGATAAAGTTGGAGTTGTAATGATGGTGAATAATTTGAAGTTTATCCTCTCCAATATATGTCACTTGGCTCATATACATGTAATGTTCCAATAATCTATTGGCATGTTCTTACAGAAATGTTAGAAATGAATGATGCATAGCAATTTACATATCAACTAATATAATAAGAGTTCATATTGCTAAGATTTGTTGTTAAACAAATGTCCTCTCCAAAACACGTCAATGAATTAAGTTTGGAAGCTCATATTTGATTAAAACTTGCATTCACTTGTTTTTTTTTACACAGCATCAAATAATTTAGACATAAATGCAACACTGTATACCAAATTTGAAGTCTATATAAGAAGAAGGACAAGAAATTCTCATATCATTAAATATATTCAAACTCCCCATAATTCAGTTTCCTATAAAATACACTAATTTTATGGCAAAA
Source organism: Strongylocentrotus droebachiensis (assembly GCA_035222895.1). Taxonomy (NCBI): domain Eukaryota; kingdom Metazoa; phylum Echinodermata; class Echinoidea; order Camarodonta; family Strongylocentrotidae; genus Strongylocentrotus; species Strongylocentrotus droebachiensis. The sequence goes on from JAVYIG010001068.1 coordinate 155,463, forward strand.
TATGGCTTAAGTGAATAGGAAATAAGTGCATCAACATCTGATAAGTATAAAAAGGCATATAAAAGTACAGAAAACTATGTGTATACCATTTACAGGTATAATAAAGCTGATGTGTTCTTTGTTAAACAAAATGTCCTCTCCAAACGCCTATTTTTGTTACTGTATTTCAATCGAATATTTCTATATGTAAACATGGACTTGACGCTCTATAATTTTACACATTTCTGACATATACCCCAAACTTTCAGAATCTGTGCATCTTTTGCTCTAACAACAATTTTCATTTTTGACCCCCAGTGAGAAAAAAAGTGTACACTTAACGTGAAATGACCCATCTGCACATGTAATTTACAGCATTGTTGACATGTACAATGTACATGCATTTTATGGTCCCATTGTGCTCTCTTGTGAAAATATTTTTTTCTACATTTATATTGTACATAGTTTTTTTTTTTGGGGGGGGGGGTCTATTGCAGCCATTCTGAATTTAAAAAAATTACTGCAAATGACATTAATGATACAATCTTTAAAAAAAAATCTTGTTTTCAGACACTAATTCACTCACACGTGTACATCATAATTACATGCACTTTGTGGTCAGACAGTGCTAGTTCTTTCATATTATATAGTAAATTAGTATATTAGTTAGCAGGCCTTAAATTTCAACATTTTTAGGGCAAGGCCACTTTTCTGTAGGGCACATTCCTATATTACAGCACCAATGGGAAGAATTGGAAAGGGCACAAAAAATCTCCAAGGCCAATGAGAGGGGCATTGAGGCCAATCAAAGGGGCATCCAAGGCCTGGCCTTGGATGGCCTTGGATTAATTTAAGCCCTGAGTTAGGGGCTTATGTTGGCATTTTGAATTTCAAAATGCAGCATTCTATCGTATAAGAAATTCAAGGTTTAGCTAAAAAAATCATGTTTTCAGACAGTTTCATTCATCCATCACAATTACAGGCATTTTATGATCAGTGTGTGTGTAATTTTGTGATTTGTATGGCTAATTTGCATATTTTGGCGGCTATCTAGGATTTTGTCAATTTGCAAAAAATGTTGGTTTTTTGAGTGGCATCATTTAGATTTGGAATCAGCATCCTCAACTTAACGAACCATCAAAAAACATTGACTTACATGTATTATTTCATTCCTACGTGGACAATTCGCGTAAGTGGACATAATTCCAAGGACACTTTTTAGCAGAAAGCCACTGCTATGTTTACTGACAAGGGTTTCTTGGTGATGGTGATGACGATTTTGATGATGATGGTGATGGTGGTCGACGTTTACGATGATTATGGTGATGGTGGTGATGATGATGGTGATGACGATTCCGATGATGCAATACACACCCCTTCTTTACGAACCTACAACAGAGGACTCCTGTATTTATATGCTATTTCGCCGTGGACATTAGGGCTGGCAATACACACCTCTTCTTTAAAGGGGAAGTCTATGCGATAATTTAATTTAAAATTGAAATAGAGCAAAAATCAAGCTTTCAGAAAATGTCTTACTTGACTCTGTAGACCCATGAATAACCGAGTAATCACTGGAAAAGCGATATAAGCAAAAGTGCTCGCACGAGCCAGTTTTACCCGAAATGCATTTCGCTACACTGTCCGCATGACGTCAGTGTCGCACTTTTGTTGAGCAAGCAGTCAGAAATCCCACGGCTTGAGGTTCAAACACCAATATTTCTACATTTTTACATCAAAATTGTCAGCTCAAATATCTAGAATCTATTGAGCATATATCGCCCTATGTGTCAAGGGCTTCAGAATTGGAAAAGTGGTCATTTTCCCCAAGAACTGATAAAATTTGTGCAGCTATACACTTGACACATCGATATCTTGCATCCAGTCAATGGAGAAAGTTCGCACATGCGCAGTTATAGTGCCACAATGACGTCACACGGCCATCGCACTTCGGCAATGCGAGAACTATTTTAGAAATAATTACCATCACAAAATTGGAGCTTAAAAATCACAAAAGTAACGCCCGTGGATGAAAGTGGTATCAAAATGCTCCTTAATTTTCAAGCCATAAAATAGATTTTATTGGAAATCGTCTAGACTTCCCCTTTAAAGGGATCGTTTAACAATGATAAATCTGAGATACACGGCCCTACGTGTTATCAGTGTCTGTGATATGGTGTAATATTGAAGCCCTAAAAAAATCGCGCTTCAAAATGATCAAGAAGTGCCTCAAAAAAGTAAAAATCTGTGAGTGACCGGTTTTACCATACTCGTTTCCCCCAATAGACTGTAGTGTTATGAAAACCGTCCGTCGAACGGTTTTGAAAATTTGTAATTTCAATCATAAATATCTTGATAATCAGACAGGCGATCGGCTTGTAAAAGTCATGGAGTTCCTGACTGACATAAAGGTTTATAATTATCATAGCAGCATGAGCTAAATCCCGGATTTTGTTTCAGAATCTGAGACAAAGTTACCGGATCCCTTTAATACAAACCTGCAACAATGGACCTCTGTATTTGGGCAGGTCCAAGCTAATCCGCACATTAGGTATGTAACATTTCAGAGATTTCGGACTATAAAAAGACAATGAGAACAAATTGTGATTTAAGAGACAATCATGTCTATCATTGTACCTATGGGGAGAACATTTGTGCAAAGTTTCGCGACTCTCGGTCTTTTGGTTAGTGAGTTAGGTGGAAATTTAGGTGTGTTACGTATGGGACGCAGAGAAAATGAGATTTTTTAAAATAAAAGTTTGAGCTTAAATCTCTGTGAAAGTATTTTAGTTATCATTCTGAAACTTACTGTGCCTAAAGGTAAACTACATGTACTCAATATTTTAAATCTGAAGTTTCAGCCAATTCCATTGAATAGTTTCTTCATAGTGATTGATTAATCTCACAAAAGTTATGTTACGTATGGGATGTTTTGTATGGGACACTTTTGGACGCATGCATTTTCAATAGGAAAATCTGGAAGAAAAAAAAAATCAATTTTCTGTGAAAATGTAAGGTTGCCTTCACACTTATATCAGGTTTTTGGTACCATTTGGTGATAATTAACATACAGAGCTTATCCAGGCAGAAAGAAAATGAAATCCCACCTTTTTTCATCTGCTGCTGTATATATTTTTTTTTCTGCCATTGACTTTGTACACACATTGCCCAGAAATTACTGTTGATATGTGATATTTTTGGAATATTATTTTTCAAATTCAATTTTGTTTGTTTATTTCTATTTTTCTATAAATATCTTGTAAAAAAAAATTACCACAAAAAGAGATCAAATAAAAATTAATTGCAAGTATTATAGCACACTATAATTCGTAATTTCGGAAGAATCATAACATTTGTAAAAAATATATTTTTTTGTAAATAACCGTATGTTAAATAACTAATAATATAATGATATTATCATCCAAAGGTATTTTTAAGACAGTAGATTATGATCAGATTGAAGTGCAGCTGTAAAATTTCCCAATAACAAGGTTTAAATTTTGTATTCTTAGCTATATGGCCATCGACTTTGTACACAAATTTCCCATACGTAACACTTTTTTGGAGTACCTCTCAAATCAAAGTGGAACGATTTATGAAAATTATAATGATGCATCTTGTCACATTTGTGATAAATTAGAACTTTTCTAAGTTTGGTTAGAATAGATAATGAACTTTTTGAGAAAACTAAAAAACTTGACATCATAATGTTATGTATGGGACAAATCGGGAGAGGACGCAGCCTCATTGAAAAATAGACATGGTCATGATTTTTTTTATTTGCCAAATTAATTGGGGGATAAAAGGAATCTGTTATGTGAGTGTCAGTTTCTAACTTTCATTCACTTATTTTATATGATTTTTTTAAATTGTCCCATACGTAATGCCTGAATTTCATTTCATGCAATTTGGGCCCGAATAAATTTGCATATTTACAATTTTTTTTTGATTCAGAAACTTCAACTCATGCTATTTGATGATGTGTATCACATTCCTTTCCTTTCAAAATAAAAATTTGGTGTTTGAGAGGACATTATCTTGGACCTGCCCATTTACAGACCGTCACCATGTCACCATGGACGTTAGCCATTAGGCCTGGCAATGTACACCTCTTCTTTCCAAACCTGCAACAGTGGACCTCTATTTACAGACTATACTGTAGCCTCTTGACGTGGCCCACTTCGGATTTGGGTGTGCGAAGCACACCCTTCGGGGTGCGGAGCACCCCCGGAGCAGCCGCAGGCTCTGAAGGGGCCTCTTAACTAATGATTCGCGCCATTTCTGCTGTCATTTTTTTTTCAAGTAATAAGTTACTAGGTAAACCCTATTTTCACAGAAATTTTTTTTCGGTGATATTCAAGCCAATGAGAGCGTTATAACCCGATCACATGACATCAATTTTAATATTCATAAGTCCTTCGTTAATGATATGCACGATTCACAAATCCGAAAATGGCGTCCGCCGTCTCAGTCTCAGAAGGTATCAAGTATACCTCAACTTTCTTGAAAATCGAAAGATTTAAGAATCCACAAGTAAAAGCGAGTAAAAGCATTCAAATATGCCTTGTAAGGTTGTGATGTTTTTGTGAATCTGCCCACAGGATTCGGAAAAAGTGTCATATTTCATGCATTACCGCTGTGCACAGATTATCTTCGTCACGCTGCCTAGGCTCCGAAACAGCTGAGTGCAAGCGCAGCTAATCAACCAATGTTTGTTTCAAGAACAGACGTTTTATACTGAATTCATTGATCGGGTAGTAGAAAAGTATGCAACTAAGAACAGATATATGAGGGAGGCGAATTATATTTAGACTAATCAACAAATGGCTCTACGAAGAATTTCATTTGACAACATCGAGTGCTTTATAAATATATATGAGTATGTGTTTTATTCATTATACGATGAATAATTCATAACCGACAACAGAAATGGCGCGAATCACTAGTTAAAAGGCCCTTTAGGTGCTTCGCACCCGGGGTGCTCCGCACACTCAAAACCGTAGTGGGCCACGTCAAGAGGCAACAGACTATGTCACCGTGGACGTTAGACCTGGCAGTACACATCTCTTCTTTCCAAACCTTCAACAGTGGACCTCTATTTACAGACCATGTCACCGTGACCGTTAGACCTGGCAATACACACCTCTTCTTTACAAACCTGCAACAGTGGACTTCTATTAAACAGACTATGTCACCGTGGACGTTATACCTGGCAATACACACCTCCTCTTTCCAAAATTGCAACAGTGGACCTCTATTTACAGACTATGACACCGTGAACGTTAGACCTGGCAGTACACACCTCTTCTTTCCAAACCTGCAACAGTGGATCTCTATTACAGACCATGTCACCGTGGACGTTAGACCTGGCAATACACACCTCTTCTTTCCAAACCTGCAACAGTGGACCTCTATTTACAGACCATGTCACCGTGGACGTTAGACCTGGCAATACACACCTCATCTTTACAAACCTGCAACAGTGGACCTCTATTTACAGACCATGTCACCGTGGACGTTAGACCTGGCAATACACACCTCTTCTTTTCAAACCTGCAACAGTGGACCTCTATTTACAGACCATGTCACCGTGGATGTTAGACCTGGCAATACACACACCTTCTTTCCAAACCTGCAACAATGGACCTCTATTTACAGACCATGTCACCGTGGACGTTAGACCTGGCAGTACACACACCTTCTTTCCAAACCTGCAACAGTGGACCTCTATTTACAGACCATGTCACCGTGGACGTTAGACCTGGCAATACACAACTCTTCTTTCCAAACCTGCAACAGTGGACCTCTATTTACAGACCATGTCACCATGGACGTTAGACCTGGCAATACACACCTCTTCTTTACAAACCTGCAACAGTGGACCTCTATTTACAGACCATGTCACCCTGGACGTAAGACCTGGCAATACACACATGCAACAGTGGACCTCTATTTACAGACTATGTCACCGTGGACGTTGGACCTGGCAATACACACCTCTTTTTTCCAAACCTGCAACAGTGGACTTCTATTTACAGACCATGTTTTAAGATAATTTCATGTCCAAAAGTCACTCAGGATGTAGATGAAAACCAAAATGAAAATTTGAACGAAGTGAAATGACCCAGAATTGGCAAAAATATTAAAAATTTCAACTCTGAAAACTAACCCGTCGAGGCCAGTGCAGGTTTCTTTTTCACCATTCCTCTCTCCCTCAATCATGCTTTATCTCTCTCCCTGTCAAGGTCGCTTCTCCATTACATTGCCCAGCGCTTTTGTTTATTCTAGGTTTACTGCTATCTCAGATGTCTGGTAGAGGTGGAGAGCAAAAGGGGGTTTGAAGTTTAAACACTGAATTTTCGTCATGTTAATAAGGAATTCAAATCTGCACTCAGAAACCCATTTAGGTGGAAGAGGAGATTGTTGGATGACCTTGACTTTGAAAAATATGATTTTTTTTGTGTTGTGTTATTGTCCCGATCATAAAAACTTTGCACATCCTCACATGGCCCCCAAAATATCATATTGTTTAGAAGACACTTAGACCTTTTCAACAATATATAATTGTCTTGGTTTTTCTTCTTTTTTTTTTTTACTGTAAACCCAGAAAAATAGATGATTCAATTTTTCAAAAAATGCCATAAATTTATAGTGACTTGTACACAGAATGCAGCTTTCAGCTGTTCCAACCCTTGAAAATGGCATTAATTGGCTATAGAACACCCTAAATCTGTTAAAACCTATCTCTTTGATATTAAATGAATATAAGGTTTTGGTTTGATAGCAAACATGTCTGAGAGAAATTTCTTAGTATATTGAAAAATAGAGATTTTGAGCCAAAAAGTTTAAGTGACAACACCCTAAATATGCAAGTTTAGGGTGTATTTCATAAATTTTGGGCACCAAGATCAGACAAACCTAATGTTCACTGATTGATCAATAATAAAGAGGGACATGTCGGCTTTTATATAAAACCATATTTGCCTTCATACCTCATGTATTTACAAAGATATTAAGGTTTAAAAAAATAGCACAAAAGTTTGAATTTTGCCATTGACTTTGTACACGTGGCACCGCTTCCGGCACTACCCTTGATGTTTCTTATTAAAAATGTTATAACTCCACCGTAGAACAACATATGACTTTGAAACTTCCTTTGTAGATACCTTTGTAGATAGCCAATTAACTAAGCTTCAGAATGATACCGAACTTGTTGGCAAAGCTTTAATTGTTCAGAAATAAATTAGTAATTACATCAGCAAACAACAGAAAAGTGTAACAGCACCACCTTTTTAGTGGGCAACCTTATGACACATGACCTACTACATATAGTGCCCCTATGGTGTCGGATGTACGCGGTGTTGGATGTACATTGTACCTCAGACACCATTATATCTCAATTTTAAGGAAACGTGGAGTAAAGGTTTGGTGGTTGGTACATTCCTTTTAACAAACTCACATTTTATTCTAGTTTATTTAATTACCTGGTAGACTTGCTCTGGATTTTTTAAGAAAATTTAAAGATAGATGTTTTCGGTGTCGGACGTACATTGGTATTAGTACCCCACTTTGTACAAGCTGTCGTATCAAAACGAGAGTTTGGTACTCAAAGTTGTACTTAATTTTAAAACCTCTACATTGGACATAAATGAAAACATGTTTATAATAGATTTCATGTTTGTACTGGTCAGAAAATGACTAACATACATTTTGCCAACTTTTTCTAAAAATCTGTGAAAATTTCACACCATTTCAGACACTGGGTTTTCAATTAAATCTCATTACAAAAGTCTGTTTAATCATATATTTATGTAAATATAAGTCCTCTACTTTAGTTTGAGATAATATTTGAACATATTTGACGCATTTGAAAATTTGAGCTCTGGGTTAACCATTTTACGGAATTCCCCAAAGGAGACACAAAAAATGAGTGTGTCACAAATTTATGGAAACATCCATCTGTTATATGGCAAGGACTAGTAATTATGCCATGCTTGAGAGCTGGACTAGGATAAAGCAAATGGATATATGGATATTTTCAGTATTGATTACGCAAGCGATATGTGATCCTTTCATTTAACAGTTTGCTTGATCCAATGTTTTACATCATGGGCCATTTTTAATTTTCAGAGTTTTGAAATTTTGATTTTTTTTTTTCCCATTACTTTTGGGGAACCTCACCCACCCACCCCATTTCTGATTAAACAAGATTAATTTGTGTTTCCTTTTTCACCCCTTTTAGGAAAAAGGGGGAATTTAGATTTTCTATTTTTTGTATTATTAAGCTACATGTAATTTCAGGTTTGGCTAAACTGGGGCAAAAAAAAAGATTGCAGCATATATTTTGTCTCATATGTAACAGAATTGATGCATCAAGTGAAGGGAGCTGCTTGGCAAGATACATCAATGATGAAGAAACCAAGCCCAACTGCAGAATGAAGAAACTTGTATTCAACAATGTTCCCCATCTGTGTTTGTTTGCACTGACTGACATCAATCAAGGAGCTGAACTTAGATACAACTATGGAGAGGATGACTACCCATGGCGCAAGGTACTGGCACATGTTTCAAATCCGTATGTTGTTTTGAACCTCAACAATGCTTATCAGTTGAAGCTTGTGAAGCCCTAAATGCACTTTCCTACAAGCTCTTTGAGATACATAATTGTTTTATCACCCACTTTGCTTGCCTTCACCTCTATAATTATTCTAAATTCATAATCATTTAATTCACTAATTCATCATCTTCCACTTCAAACTGCTAGGTTTCGGTCTGTTTAATTAACCAAAAGTGCTAAAGACGGCATTGGAGAAGAGGTAGAACTGCCCCCTCACTTTCAAGGGGGGGGGGGGTGGCAAGAGTTTCACAACACTTTTGTATCACATGGTGGCACTGAAACATCTTATGTGGTGTTCTTTGCCATCTGAAAAGGCCCTATTACTGGAAATGAAAAAAGAAGGTTCTCACTTCTCACTTCTCAAACTATTTTTGCCCTTATTGCAAAATGTTTGCCGGCGGTCATTGCCCATAGGAAAGTTTTGCGCTTGCGATATACTCCTGCTGCTGACTTGTGGCAGGTCTGCGTCAGACCTGCCGCAGGTTTTAGCTGCAAATTAGTTGTTGTGGCTGATTTGTGGCAGACCTGCGGCATACTTTTAATCATGAATATTTATGACTTCCATGCCTGTGGCTGACTTGCGGCATACTTGCTGCAAACCTGCGGCACACTTTTAATCATGAATATTCATGACTTCCATGACTACAGCTGACCTGCAGCATATTTGTGGCAGACTTCTGGCATACTTATGGCAGAACTCTGACTCTGACATACTTGCAGCAGACCTGTGGCACACTTTTAATCATGAATATTCATGACCTGTGGCTGAGTGTGGCATACTTCCGGCATACTTGTGGCATACTTGCGGCAGACCTGTGGCATACTTGCGGCAGACCTGTGGCATGATTGGGGCAGACCTTCGGCAAACCTGTGGCAGACCTCCGGCATACCTCCGGCAGACCTGCGGCATATTTGCGGCATACTTGCAGCAGAAGTCAGTATTCTTTCTGGCTCATATGAGGATATTATTTGACTTTAATAAAATATCCATTCCATACAGAAATTTTTTAATGGTTGGTCATACAATGTCACCCAGGTCAGCTTTCTGAGTGAGGTATGCTGCACAGTCTTCCACAAAGTTTTGTTCTGGGACTCACTCTGGCACAGTGCTTGCGGCTGACTTTGAGTCTGCAGCAGGCCTGCCGCATACTTTTAATTTTCCTATGGTGGTCATTTGCCTCCCACCCCCTCCCCCCCCCCCCCCTCCCCCAACTCCCCCAACTTTTCAAGTAGCTGCTGTGCCTGTAAAGGATTAACCCTAATCCCATTGGGCTTTTTGAGGGTCTTGAAACCATTGGGGGGGGGGGGGCTATTTTTGCCCCCCCCCCCCCCCTCTGATCTCGGCCGTTGATCGCGCGTTCGCGCCGAAATTCGGCATGCACATAGTCTGTGACGTTAACTCTTAGATTGCATAGTTAAATTTGTCAAAAATCCCTTCATTATGCTAATTAGGCACTAATTATGCATAATTATGCATGAATTCTAATTAAGAGTAATTAATCACTTCATGAAGCTCTAAATGTGCTGAATTTTGGTTTAGATACTCTTAGTAATGTTTCAGACAGATTATTGAGAAGAAAAAAAATGCCATCAAATTTTTTTTCTTATGTATTTTATTGTTTTTGTGAATTTCTTATGTATTTCTTTGTTTTTTTGGCCTTATTATGTCTATTGTTTTTCCGAGGTAAATTGTTGGGGACATTATTAGAGTCATAAAAAGTACATTTTTTATCAATTTCATCCATTAAAATGAAAATTAGACAAGGATTTATGAATATTTAGTGAAAACACAATTTACTTTGACTTTGTACATAAAATCATGTTTTTTACTCAAATTTGGCTTGGCGAATTTTTTTCAAGTGCGCATAGCGTCGGTACCGTATACCCGGTCGTCGCAAATTTGGTCTCAAAAGTTGCGCGAGACTTGAAACTAAAAAGTCAAAAAAATTCATGGCGCGAGCTTTTCACGTTTCAGAATTATCGTGAAAAATGTCGAGGGGGGGCCAAAAAAAGCCCCCCCCCCCCCCCCCAATGGGAATAGGGTTAAGCCAAGTTTTTGGCAAAGGGAGCAACAATTTTTGTACAATTACACAAAATCCGCTTGCACTGTAATTTTCCATAGAAAGAGTGTAATTTGCTTTGTTTATACAGTATTGAATTATCCTATTGTTATATACAAAGTGGTCCCTTTTTCATTCAAACATGCATTTTATAAGAAATACGTCAAATTCTTTGGCATCAACATCATAATCAGTACAAATGTCCTTTATTTTCCTTTTTATCCACTTTTGTAGGTTGATGTTACAACCAAGCCTGTTACAACCAAACCAACTAGTCTAGGTGAAACTAGTCCTTTGAACCTAGCTATTAGACATGGTGAGTTGTCTAATGCTGCCACTCCGGATCTTCAGCATAAGGGAGAAAGGCAAAGTAGGAGTGTCCATCACGAAGACAGTGATCCATGCAAACCCAGTAAAGCCCTCAGACGAGTTGAGTTTCCACATGCCACCTCTACTTTTGCAGACACTGAGGCATATTCGGCTGGTAAAACAAGTCCCCATCTGGAGGAATGTCAACCACTTAAATCCAGTCTCTCTGCCGATGTTGAGCCAGCTGCCTCTGCCAGTCTAGGTGAAACAAGTCCCTTGGACCAAGCTGTTAGACATGGTGAGTTGTCTAATGCTGCCACTCCGGATCTTCAGCATGAGGGAGAAAGGCAAAGTAGGAGTGTCCATCACGAAGACAGTGATCCATGCAAACCGAGTAAAGCCCTCAGACGAGTTGAGTTTCCACATGCCACCTCTACTTTTGCAGACACTGAGGCATATTCGGCTGTTAAATCAAGTCCCCATCTGGAGGAATGTCAACCACTTAAATCCAGTCTCTCTGCCGATGTTGAGCCAGCTGCCACTGCCAGTCTAGGTGAAACAAGTCCTTTGGACCAAGCTGTTAGACATGGTGAGTTGTCTAATGCTGCCACTCCGCATCTTCAGCATGAGGGAGAAAGGCAAAGTAGGAGTGTCCATCACGAAGACAGTGATCCATGCAAACCCAGTAAAGCCCTCAGACAAGTTGAGTTTCCACATGCCACCTCTACTTTTGCAGACACTGAGGCATATTCGGCTGGTAAAACAAGTCCCCATCTGGAGGAATGTCAACCACTTAAATCCAGTCTCTCTGCCGATGTTGAGCCAGCTGCCACTGCCAGTCTAGGTGAAACAAGTCCCTTGGACCAAGCTGTTAGACATGGTGAGTTGTCTAATGCTGCCACTCCGGATCTTCAGCATGAGGGAGAAAGGCAAAGTAGGAGTGTCCATCACGAAGACAGTGATCCATGCAAACCCAGTAAAGCCCTCAGACAAGTTGAGTTTCCACATGCCACCTCTACTTTTGCAGACACTGAGGCATATTCGGCTGGTAAAACAAGTCCCCATCTGGAGGAATGTCAACCACTTAAATCCAGTCTCTCTGCCGATGTTGAGCCAGCTGCCACTGCCAGTCTAGGTGAAACAAGTCCTTTGGACCAAGCTGTTAGACATGGTGAATTGTCTAATGCTGCCACTCCGGATCTTCAGCATGAGGGAGAAAGGCAAAGTAGGAGTGTCCATCACGAAGACAGTGATCCATGCAAACCCAGTAAAGCCCTCAGACGAGTTGAAATTCTACATGCCACCTCTACTTTTGCAGACACTGAGGCATATTCGGCTGGTAATACAAGCTCCCATCTGGAGGAATGTCAACCACCTAAATCCAGTCTATTTGCCGGTGTTGAGCCACCAGTCACTGCAAGTCTGAGCATGCAGACACTTCCAATTGCCAGTAATTGTTACAGTGCCAACCAAATAGTGACGTCATCTAATGCCACAGCTGTGATTATTGACAGTGATTCTGAAGAATCAGAACCCGATGATCCCGATTATGTACATGACCCTGATTATGTACCAGACTCTGCAAGTGATGGTGATGTTAGCTGTTCTGATGACATCTTGCAGATTCCAGAAACTAGACGCAGAAAAAAAAATTCCCCCGTTGTTGATAGTGATGATGGTAGTGTTGAGTTTGACTGTGAGCCTAGAGAATCCAATGGGGCAAACAATCAACAGGCTGAATCTTCCGATTGTCAAAATCCCAAGGTCTCCAGCTCTTCATGTGAGCAATCTGACATTGAGGTCCTCTGCACATCAAACGAAGAGGAAAGACGCAGGTGGGATAAGCCACAGTTCTGTCCCTTTTGTTTGGTGGGGCAAAAGAAGTTGCCTCGACATCTTACTACAGAGCACAAATATGAACCACAGGTCAATGAATGGCTTGGAACAAAAGAGCCAAAGAAACGTGCAAAGCTCCTGACGCTCATGAGGAATTACGGGAATTTTCTCCATAATCATAAAGTTCTAGAGGAGGGAAAAGGTACACTCATAGTTGTTTATCGGCCAAAATACAAGGCTAATGCTCGAGACTATTTGCCTTGCACAAGATGCTACGGCTACTTTGCGAAAAGTGACCTGTGGAAACACAAATGCAGCCAGGCAACTGATGAATCAGATGCTACTGATGAACCCGTTAAAAAGAAACGAAGGACTGGACTTGCAAAGGCAAGTAGAATGATGCTGCCTATCACTCCTGGAGTAAGCAAGAGAACACATGAAATTTTAGCCACCATGAAGGATGACAACATAGCTAGGGTGGTCAGGTCGGACAGGCTAATACAATTGTTTGGTGAAAAGCTGACTCTGAAGCATGGACACACCAGGGACCAGGAGGGGTATATTAGGCAGCGATTACGTGAGCTGGCACGGATGTTGTTGGAATATAGAATTCTCACAGAGCAGCCAAATGCTCAAATGGAAGACCTTATATGCCCAAAGAAATTCCATGACGTAGTTAAGGCTACAAGACAAGCTTCAGGATTCAATGGAGACGATAACATCTACACAACTCCAAGCCTGGCTCTAAAGATTGGGCACAGTCTAAAGACATGCACTGAGATACTTCGAGGGGAAGCTCTTGTGTCTGGTGATGAAGCGGTTGAAAAGAAATCCAGAGCAGTTGCTGAATTGTACAGTTTGCACTGGGAGGGGGAGGTGAGCCACCACGCTCTGAGAACCCTTGAAGAAGCCAAACGCAACAACCCCAAGATACTCCCATTGACAGAAGATGTTGTGAAGCTATCTAGGTACCTTCAAAACCAGGCAAAGACAAATCATGAAGAGCTACTGAGGTCGTCTGGGTCTGAAATGCAGAAAGCATGGGTGAAATTAGCTGAAGTCCTGCTGTCTCAAGTAATCGTCTTCAACAGAAAACGATCAGGCGAGGTGTCAAGAATGACACTGAATGATTACAACAAATGTGCTAGAGGGGAGACATGTATAGTAGATGGGGCCCTGTCTGTAGTTGAGAAGGCACTGTGTAAGGCACTATGGAGAGTAGAAATAATTGGGAAACGTTCCCGCACTGTTCCTATTCTCTTAACCACCAAAATGAAGGCAGATCTTGACACTCTAACTGAATGTAGAAAAGAGGCAGGCTTAGATCACAACAAGTACCTGTTTGGTATGCCGGGAGGTTCTGGTCATCTGCGTGGAACAGACACTCTTCGAAATCATTCAGCAAGGTGCGAAGCAAAAAACCCGGAACTTCTGCGAGCTACCAGACTTCGGAAACACATAGCTACAGTATCTCAAGTAATGAACTTGCAGGACAACGAGCTGGACATACTCGCAGGCTTTCTTGGACATGACGTACGGACACATCGAGAGTATTACCGCCTACCAGACTCAACTCTGCAGGTAGCTAAACTCTCCAAAGTACTGCTGAAGATGGAGAGTGGGGACATCAGTGGTCTAGCTGGAAAGAGCCTGAAGGATGTGCATGTGGGATCTGATGAGGGTATGAAATTTTAGCCAGTGTTGGAATTGAGAACTTTGTTCCTAAGACAAATATCAAGATGCAGGATTTTATGGCTTAGACAAAATTTTTCATTAGGGGATGACATGTACCTGCAATAGATAAGCAACAAAATGGTGTCAAATATAAGTATGACAGCCTTTTTTTTTTCTAGCCGCTTAAATTCTTATCTAGCAAACTGGTCTTGACTCTGCACCTCTGTATCTTTGTACTGTCCGTGAACACAAAGTCTCAACTCCATCATGACCAAAAAATAAGATTCACTAATTGTATGGCCAATGAACCAATAACAGATTGTTTAGCCTGATTAACCCCATTGGGCGGAATGTATCTAAGGGTATGATGCTCAGAAAATGTCCCCAAAGTAGAAATTATGCTTATTTTCTGGAAATTGATATGTACTTTTCAGAAGATGATTTCTTACATGCAAAAAGATCTTTTCAGGAAATGGTATGATACATAATCTGGGGGACATTTACGTTTAGTAAACACTGTATGGGTATTTATGTATAGCATGTCATGAACTGATTCTTGACAAAAGAAACCCATATTGACAAAGATAGTCATAGTACCGCTTAGGGCCTGTTTCGAAAGTGATTTTTTTCTCTAACGTTTACACTCTTGGTTTTTTTGGACGGGTTCACATGTACATGTACACTGTAATAAGATCTTCTTATTCGCTCATAGTTATCACTATCAATTATGACAGCTAAGGCTAGTATTAAAGACTGGCTCCACTCCAGAAAAATCTTTTTATTGAAAGCAGAAAAATCAGACGAACAGATTAAAAAAAGTTTGAAGCAAATCGGAAAATGAATAAGAAAGTTATGACTATTTTAATGATATTGAAAAATCCATTTCGACATTGATTTTTCACGCAAATTGGCAACCTTTGGTCACGTGTGATGACGTACATCATGCACTTCTCGACTGTTAGCTTACGGATATTCTATTATTATCATCATTGTTTTTAAGAATCCGTTTTAATCTTTAAACGTAAAGTCACTTTTCTTATCGATGTGTTCATGAAGTTCAAAACCATCAGCGAACTTAACTTTAGCTAATGAATTCCATGTAGAAAAATAAAAGGTATTATGTAAATTTTATTATTTTTATTGTTTATTAAAATCATTATCCATCATAATTACTTTTATTATAATTGCTTTTCAATATTTGAACAATTGAATTATTGCATGCTAATGAATCCGTGCATTAATCGACGGAAATAGACTTTTGTTTAGCATTAAAGTGTTAACAAAGGATGGTATAAAACAATAAGGTATAATAAGTTGCTTGCAGAGAAGTGCATGATATACGTCATCACACATGACCAAGGTTTGCCAATTTGCATGAAAGATCACTGTTGAAATCAATTTTTAGATTTCATTAAAAAAATCATAACTTTCTTATTTATGGTTGGATTTGCTTCAAACTTTTTTTGATCTGTTTGTCTGATTTTTCTGCTTTCAATAAAAACAATTTTTTTTTGGAGTGGAGTCAGTCTTTAATATGATAGCACTGGGTGGGGGCTTCGAAACTTCGACATAGAATTTTGAAACTCATTAAATATGCTAATTTATGTGCATATTTCAAATATTACAAAAAATGCTGCTTCTTTATCATTTCTTAACCGAATTTAATTCTGTTTGCTTTATGATAACACTGCTGGCTGGCAGATTCCCATCAAAAATTTCCATGTAAAAAAAAAACTTAGTTCATGAATGCATAGCAATGATCTGATGTATACATTTAGGGCAGTTGAAAGTGATCTTGCTTTTTCTTCATTTCCTCAGCTCCATGCACTGCATTAGATTTTGGATGTAGGAGGTCAAAGGTCACAGGGCCTAAAAACTTGTAAAAAATCAGCAAAAATAGATTGTTACCGCGATAAATTCAGAACAAATGAATAGATTTTCACCAAACTTTGCTCAAGTATGCATAAGCATGTGAGGATGAACTGATTAGATTTTGGGTTCATGAGGTCAAAGGTCAAAGGTCATGGGGCCTAAAAACTTGTAAAAAAATCAGCAAAAATAGCTTGTTACCGCGAAAACATCAGAACGAATGAACAGATTGTCACCGAATTTGGCTCAAGTATGTAGAAGTAGGTGAGGATGAACTGATTAGATTTTGAGGATATTATTGAACTTTTTTTCAGTTGCACGTCGGTGTATATTTTTGATCCCTTGGTGTTAGTGGGGCTTTCTGATCGCGTGATGGCGGAGGCATAAATTTCGACCGTGCGCGGACGAGGATTCATCTAGTTCTGGAGTGGATCCAGTCTTTAACTGCCCCTATCCCTGGAAGTGGGTGTGGTATGATTTATTTACAAAACTGGATTGTTACTTTGGTGATTAAAATTCTTTGGGTTTGATAAGCTCATTTTACGGTCAATTAATCCCAGTCACTTGCATTTCACTTTTTCACCTGTATCATCCTTGGTCACTCAGAGCAGGGTGGGCAAAGGTTAAAGTTTAAACTTTTGTTTATCATAGGGGATTTAGATTTATTATTAGACGTTCAGTGACATCTGTTAAGTATACACGTTAGGTGAAATGTCTACTCTAGTTTCACTTTTATGGACATGTACACGTTTACACATATTTTCGAAACAGGCCTAGTACTGATAAGTGGTTACAAGTTGTAGTACCTATCTTCCCTAGATAGAACTTGCAACATAAGTAATGTCGACTTGTATACTTTTGAAAAATTGTTTATAGAGTGCCTGTGCAGTTCTGATGATGGAAGTGAAGCAAGTGATAGTGAATCCGAGTTGTGCACACCCGTGGTAGAGGATAAAGGTAAGATTAGAGAATTCTAAGAACTTCATGAGCATTTTAGCAATTTAATGTAAATTTACTGAGTAGTGAGAAAAGAGCTTGTTACATGTACTGAAATGCTTGCCTGTTTATCTTTATTACCTCCACCAATGGAGGAGGTTATGTTTTTTGTTACGGTTGGTTTGTGTTCGTTCGTTCGGTAGTTATTTAGTTAGTTTGTCCTTGTGCAAAATAACTCCAAAAGTAGTTAACGGATTGAGATGAAACTTGCAGGAA
This sequence comes from Strongylocentrotus droebachiensis, assembly GCA_035222895.1. NCBI lineage: Eukaryota > Metazoa > Echinodermata > Echinoidea > Camarodonta > Strongylocentrotidae > Strongylocentrotus > Strongylocentrotus droebachiensis. The sequence goes on from JAVYIG010001068.1 coordinate 173,019, forward strand.
AGGTTGGGAATGACAAAAATACCAATCTATTGAAGCTAAAATTTAGTTTTTAGTAAACCTCAAAAAAACATCAGCATTTCCTATGAAACCAAGTAAATTATATGCTGTGTTACCATATATGATATATTGCAGTCTAACACTTGTTTTAAGCAATACCAAAACCAAATTTGGAGACAAAAATACAGCACTCTGAATCCATCAGTTTCCGCAGCTCAAATAATTTTCTGGAATTTATTGCCTTTTCCTGGAATCTTCAATACTTGACATTCCTGTGATAAATGATGATCAATAAGCCTCATAATGACTCTGCTAGTTTATGCACTTATTTCAAAATCACAAAAAAAGGCTTCTTTGCGTGAGCAACGTTCTGGACGAGAAATAGGTGCCACTTTTGGTGTAGTCTGGTTGTCTGCTTCTTCTTCGCCATTTCTTGCCCGATTTCAATTCCGTTTTTGCTTAAAGACTGGCTCCACTCAAGAAAAATCTTGTTTTTAATGAAGCAGAAAAATGAGACGAACAGATTAAAAAAAGTTTGAAGCAAATCGAACAATGAATAACAGAGTTATGGCTACTTTAAAGGGGAGGTCTATGCGATAATTTACTTTAAAATTAATATAGGGCAAAAATCAAGCTTTCAGAAAATGTCTTACTTGACTCTGTAGACCCATGAATAAAGGAGTAATCACTGGAAAATCGATATAAGCAAAAGTTCTCGCACGAGCCAGTTTTACCCGAAATGCATTACGCTACACTGTCCGCATGACGTCAGTGTCGCACTTTTGTTGAGCAAGCAGTCAGAAATCCCACGGCTTGAGGTTCAAACACCAATATTTCTACATTTTTACATCAAAATTGTCAGCTCAAATATCTTGAATCAATTGAGCATATATCACCCTATGTGTCAAGGGTTTCAGAATCGGAAAAGTGGTCATTTTCCCCAAGAACTCATAAAATTTGTGCAGCTATACCCTTGAAACAAAAGTCACAGCAATATCTTGCATACAGCCAATGGAGAAAGTTCGCACATGTGCAGTCTTAGTGCGACAATGACATCACATGGCCATCGCACTTTGGCAATGCGAGAACTATTTTAGAAATACAGTCAACTCTGCCTAAGTCGAACTTGTCTATGTCGAATAATTGCCTAAGTCGAAATAAATTTCTGGACCAAATGACAACAAACCTGTGTTATTTACTTCTTCTAAGTCGAAATTCGCGTAAGTCGAACAAATTTTTGTGGTCCCAAGAGATTCGACTTAGGCGGAGTTACCTGTAATTACAATTACAAAATTGGAGCTTAAAAATCACAAAAGTAACGCCCGTGGATGAAAGTGGTATCAGAATGCTCCTTGATTTTCAAGCCGTAAAATAGATTTTTTAGGAAATCGTCTAGACTTCCCCTTTAATGATATTGAAAAATCTATTTTGACAGTGATTTCTCACGCAAATTGGCAACCTTTGGTCACGTGTGATGACGTACATCATGCACTACTTGAATGTTAGCTTATGGTATCTTATTATCATCATCATTGCTTTTAGCAATCCGTTTTAATTATTAAACACAAACTCACTTTTCTTATTGACGTCTTCATGAAGGTCAAATCCATCAGTGAACGTAACTTTAGCTAATAAATTCCATGTAGAAAAATAAAAGGTATTATGTTTGGATTTATAATATTTAATATAATACATTTAAGATAAATTATAATAAATAATAAGAAATATTGTTTTAACTGTTGATCTATTAATAATTACATGATAAAATAATGTCTTATTATTATTTACATATTTCCACTGATTTTACGATTGCAATCTTGAAGAAAAAAATTGATTTTCACTTTTATTCTTATGTATTTCTTTGTTTTTACAATTTCTTATGTTTTATATTAATTATTTTAATTGTTATGTATTTCTTTGTTCTATGATATTTGTGTCATTATATAAATCTTCAATGAGAAATATTTGGATACCAGGCTTATTTTATAAAGTTATTTCAAAAGAGTAGCCAACCTAAACTTATCAATGAAAGCAGAAAAAACATGAAATATGTAATTTTATTATGTTTATTGTTTATTAAATTCATAATCCATTATTATTGCTTTTATTATTATTGCTTTTCAATATTTGAACAAATGAATTATTGCATGCTTATGAATCCGTGCATTTATCGACGGAAAGAGACTTATGTTTATCATTGAAGCGTTAACAAATGATGGTATAAAACAATAAGGTATAATAAGTTACTTGCAGAGAAGTGCATGATATACGTCATCACACATGACCAAGGTTTGCCAATTTGCATGAAAGATCACTGTTGAAATCAATTTTTAGATTTCATTAAAAAAATCATAACTTTCTTATTTATGGTTGGATTTGCTTCAAACTTTTTTTGATCTGTTTGTCTGATTTTTCTGCTTTCAATAAAAACAATTTTTTTTTGGAGTGGAGTCAGTCTTTAATATGATAGCACTGGGTGGGGGCTTCGAAACTTCGACATAGAATTTTGAAACTCATTAAATATGCTAATTTATGTGCATATTTCAAATATTACAAAAAATGCTGCTTCTTTATCATTTCTTAACCGAATTTAATTCTGTTTGCTTTATGATAACACTGCTGGCTGGCAGATTCCCATCAAAAATTTCCATGTAAAAAAAAAACTTAGTTCATGAATGCATAGCAATGATCTGATGTATACATTTAGGGCAGTTGAAAGTGATCTTGCTTTTTCTTCATTTCCTCAGCTCCATGCACTGCATCCACCCTCCCCCCTACTCCTCCCTTTGCTCATTCTCCATCTTCTTCCATCCACTATTCTTCTATTCCACTTTGCACTTATATATTCCCTTCTCCTCCTCCTCCTCCTCCTCCTCCTACTCCTACTCCTCCTTTCTCCTCAACTTCTCATTCATCCTTGCCTTCACCTGCTTTTCATCTGTCTGATCCTCTTCCCCGTCTTCCTATTGTTCTGCATCCCCATTTTCGTTTTATGATATATTTTTTTCTTACTTCATTATTTGTCCTCTTGTTCCTCTTCCTCATTCTTCTTATTTTAGTTTATGTTTAGGAATATATGAATAAGTTCTTGTGCATTTTCATTTTTTCCCCTATTTTTCATTTATGGGGTGGGGTGGGGGGGGGGGAGGATACTCATCAGGGGACTGACCTCTTAGTAAGTACATCAACTCATTACTCTGATTTGTCTATGATGATTTATAAATAGCCCTTTTTTGTCATATTAATGCTTAATTCTTTCTGTTAGTCAAATAACTAACTCTGCTAATTAAAAAAAATCTGGCAAAACTTCAAAGGCACCCCAGGAAAGTACAAAGTATGCGGACACCTTCCGGCAGACCTTTGGTAGACTTGCCGCATACTAAAAATAAGCGGGAAATCTACCGAAGGTCTGCCGTTAAAGTTTTTGTTTAGGAAGCTCTCATTTCTCTATTTCTCAATCAACTTTTGATACAACTTGATACAAATGATCCTTGGGTAATACAAGATGTGACGTATTGATGATTATGATGAAGTCAAATGTCATCTGTTGGTCAAAAGGTCAAGTGAAATAAGGTTATGTGGTTACAAAAATGTTAGATGCACTCATTTCTCTATTCCTTAACCCTTTGAGTGCTGGCCTGTGCTGCTGGTATCAATGAATCTGGTAGTATTCTTAAATGAGAAGGCTAATTAATCTCATTTAATTATTTGTTTGGGTTTTTATTCAAGGTACAAGGAAATATGATACCTTACTTCTTTGGATAATGTAAATATTTTTCTTGAAAACGCCAATTAAGAGTCTGTAATTTAGAGGTGAAAAGCCAACCTCATTTGCCAAAGCCTCATTATTGGGCTTCTGTAGAAGCCCGTCGCATCTTTTATTTTTTTTACTTGGTACAAATGATCCTTGGGTAATACCAGATGAAGAGTGATGATGATGTCCAAGATCATCTAGGGGTCAAAAGGTCAAATTTGTTAGTACATTAATAGTCTGTTTTAAAAAATGTTATAGGTTTTCTTTACTTCGGTTGCAGTTCTCTATTTCTCAATTATTTTGAAACTTAGTTCAAATGATCCTCGGGTAATACCAGATGTGGGGTGATCACAATGAGGTTAAAGGTCATCTAGGGGTCAAAAGGCCAAGTGATATAAGGCCTTGAGCCTTTGAAAGTTCTTATACATGTTTTAATATTGATCGCAAATTCAGGCGAGACTCATGGTCCGCGAACCACCTTGTTGATATCTCAAGATCTGCAGGTATATCCTTGGAGGACAATACTTTGATTTGATTTGGGGGTCATGGGGTCAAAGGTCACAGAGGTCAATTTTTGAAAAAGACAGTTTTTTACAATATGTTGCACACAATTTGACATATGAACTTGTAACTTGGTGGGATGATAAAGTATAAGAAGAAAAAAATTTGGCTAGTAAATTGGGGTCAAGGAGCCAAAGGATAATTTATTGTAGAAAATAAGATTTTTTGTCTACATCAAGAACCGTGTGGCGGTTGGACCTCAAGTATGGAGTGAGAGCATATCCTATGGGGACAATAATTTGATTCCATTTTGGAGTCACAGGGTCAAAGGCCACAGAGGTCACTTAGTGGAGAAAAAAAACAATATCTTATATATAAAATTGTGACTCGGTGTTGAGGGTTGTGTATGACAAGACAAAATTATGCTGATATTTTGGGGTCATGGGTTAAAGTTCAAAGGTCATGGAGGTCAATATATTGTAAAAAAAAAATTATGTTGATATCTCAAGAACCGTGTGGCAGTTTGACATCAAACTTGCTGCTACATGTATATGGTTATTGTATAGTAATTTTCTTTTTTATTGATCATGCACTCGGCGGCGGCATATATTTTGGTTGAATATGGTCGAATATCCATCTATTTTTTATTTATTTTTTTAGTTTTATCCATCCTTTTTACTGTTCTACTCTGTTGCAAGTACAAATTGCATCCATTTCTTTGTTGGATGCCTGATGAGCATCTTATCATTGATGTGCTAGTTACAACAGAATTTGTGTAGGAATTTCATGAATTTCATCTTCTATATCCTTTTGTTAAGGTGATACAGATGTTGCTGAAACAGTAGGCACCAGCAAACGCCAGACAAAGAAGATGTGGAGTGATGCTGAGAAGGAAGCTGTCAACAGGCATCTGGGGATTTTCTTAAGAACAAGAAAACTTTGTGGAAAGGATCCAATCATCTCTGCGATGAAAGCTGATCCACGCATCTTCAAGGGTCGCACATGGACAAATATAAAGGATTTCGTGAGAAACCAAATTAGAAAACGAGACCCTTTAGGATTTCTTCAGAAATTTTAAATGAATGAGGTGTTACAGTCAGGCATGTTACCACAATTATGAGGTTCTTTGTATGTTCTTGGTTGAGCATTGCTTGTAGGGGAAGCTGTGCTTTAATGCTGAACTGATGTGCTGGCAGGTACAGTCTGGCAATTTTTCATTGTCTGCAGTTCACTAAGTTCACGAATGAAGGCATTTGTTTGAAAGACAGTAACTTTACCCTGAAATGCAAACTGTTATGCTGAGGGTTTCAAAAGTACAGGTATATAATATGATCTTGAAAGAAGAGTCGATCAAAAATAATTTCTTACAAGAAGCAGAAAAAATTGGCAAGCAAAACAAAAGAGTTTGCGGAATATTGGACAACTAATAACAAAGTTATGATTAATGACTTGAAAAAACGGGCAAATCACTGAAAATTTTCAGGGATGTTGCCAATTTGTTGATGTTATGGGTGCACAACTCACCATTCAATTCATATATATTCACAGTGCAAAATTCATCATTTTTACAGAAAGATACAAATCTTGTACTAATGCAAACATGCAAAAAAGGGGGCCACATACCTACCAAGAAGATATCCTACAGTTAGAGTTTTGAGGAAATCATAATTTGGGGGTATAAAGTTACATTTTATAACATTGATATCAATATGATAAATGGTCAATTGTGCACCTATGATGTCATCAATTGCCAATTTGTCTAAATATTCAAACATTCATAACTTTCTTATTAATTGTCCGATTTCACTCAATCTTGTTTTGTTGTTCTGCTCACAAAAATTTTCTGCTTCTATTGAAAAGATATTATTTTTGGGTGGACTCTTCTTTTAAGTACTTTGAAAGTTGTGTAACAGTTAGAGCTGTTGGCAATCGGGCTTTTCTGCAGTATGTAGCATTGGGGGAGGGGCAATCCCCCTGTGGGAACCTATCCCCTTTGTTGTCCTGTGTTGAATTTAAAGTTTGTAGTGTTGGGGGTAGGGCTACCTTCCAGCCAAATCCAGTGTTAAATGTAGAGGGGAAAAACTAGGTACAAAGTTTGAGGCTTACGACTTGTAAAATTACATTGTGAGGAAAGTGTGAAAAAAACAAAGAGTCCTTGCTTGTCAGTAGCACATTTTTATACAAAATTGTTAAAGGCCCCTGCACCCTATCAAAATTACCTCTTCAACCTTATTAATAGCCAAGTTCCCCCCCCCCCCCTTTCAACGAAAGAGGCTGTTTTGTAGCTTTGTAGTTGACTTCAACTCAGTAAATAGCCAATTTCTCATTTACATTTCTGATGACATGTTAACATATTTTTTGTCTCCGGCGAACAAGCAGGGGACTACGAAATGGGCTCCGTACCTTTGTGTGTGTCCATCTTTCTGTCTGTCCGTCCATGTTTGATCAAAATGCTACTTATTCGCCATTTCTCACCAGATTTTGATTCTGTTTTCTTTATGGGATGGCTCTAGGTGAGATCTTCAAAACTTTTGCCCCAAATTTTGACCTTTTTACGGGCCATTCGTAATTTTCAATGATTTACAATTTTGATTTTTTTTTTTCTTCATTTTTCACCCATTGGTTTGAAAGTGAAATAAATTTCAATTTTCGAATTTGTGGTTTGACACACACCCACAATTTTGTTGGAAAAAAAAAAATCGAAAATTTAATACATTGTGAATTATGAATGTTTTTTATTTCAAAAACTGTTCATGTTTATGAAATTATTATATTATTTATTTTTCTTTTCAGCAGAAAGCCACTGGTATGTTTACTAGTGATATTATTTATTTTTCTTTTCAGCAGAAAGGCACTGCTATGTTTACCAGTGTTATTATAGCAGAAAGCCACTGCTCTTTACAAGTGTTTATTATTATTTTTTATTATTTTTTTTCAGCAGAAAGCCACTGCTTCATGTATGTTTACTTGTTTTCATTTTTAGTCTTTATTGATAGACAACATGACAAATTTTAGCTACACAAACAATGAATGAATGTTACAATATATGTTTACTTTTTAGCAGAAAGCCACTGCTATATGTTTACTTGTTATATTTACAAGCTGGAATCCATGAATCTCTATACATCTCATCAGGAACATTTCAGTATACCTTGTGTCAAATATTGTATTCTTCAATGACCTTGCTATGCCATCTCTCATACTGGATTTTGTCAAAGAAATAAAGTTTATCCATAAAAATATAATTCACAAAATGAATACTGCATCATCATTAAGATGATCGTGATACGGTTGATGACGATGATGATAATGGTTGTGGTGATGATGATGATGATGATGATGATAATGAAGATGATTATGATGGTTGTGATGATGATTATGATGTTTATGATGATGGTGACGATGATGATGTTTATGATGATAATGGTTGTGATGATGATGGTGATAATGATTACGATGATGTTGACGATTACAATGATGGTGATTATGATGACGGTAATGATGGTGATTATGATAATGTGATGTTGATGACGATGAGGGTGATGAAGGTGATAATGATGCTGATCACTATGATGATGAGATAATGTTGATGGACTTGTGTGTGTGCGTGCGTAATATTCTCGAGATAATCCAAGGAAGCGGAGCGATGGTGGGGGGGGGGGGGGGGGGGTGAATACTCAATCAGAGTTTAGGCCTTCCTGTATATTCTATATATTCTATTCTATATAAGTGAGCAAATGAAGCTGGAAATCCCCCCCCCCCCCGGCCCCCACCTCTTTCCTGCTTGTAATTTTTTTTCGGATGAATTATGCATAAACCTACAAAACCTGCAACAGTGGACCCTATTTACAGACCATGTCACCGTGGACGTTAGACCTGGCAATACACACCTCTTCTTTCCAAACCTGCAACAGTGGACCTCTATTTACAGACCATGTCACCGTGGACGTTAGACCTGGCAATACACACCTCTTCTTTACAAACCTGCAACAGTGGACCTCTATTTACAGACCATGTCACCGTGGACGTTAGACCTGGCAATACACAACTCTTCTTTCCAAACCTGCAACAGTGGACCTCTATTTACAGACCATGTCACCGTGGACGTTATACCTGGCAATACACAACTCTTCTTTCCAAACCTGCAACAGTGGACCTCTATTTACAGACCATGTCACCGTGGACGTTAGACCTGGCAATACACACCTCTTCTTTACAAACCTGCAACAGTGGACCTCTATTTACAGACCATGTCACCGTGGACGTTAGACCTGGGCATACACAACTCTTCTTTCCAAACCTGCAACAGTGGACCTCTATTTACAGACCATGTCACCGTGGACGTTAGACCTGGCAATACACAACTCTTCTTTCCAAACCTGCAACAGTGGACCTCTATTTACAGACCATGTCACCGTGGACGTTAGACCTGGCAATACACAACTCTTCTTTCCAAACCTGCAACAGTGGACCTCTATTTACAGACCATGTCACCGTGGACGTTAGACCTGGCAATACACAACTCTTCTTTCCAAACCTGCAACAGTGGACCTCTATTTACAGACCATGTCACCGTGGACGTTAGACCTGGCAATACACACCTCTTCTTTCCAAACCTGCAACAGTGGACCTCTATTTACAGACCATGTCACCGTGGACGTTAGACCTGACAGTGGCAGTACATACACCTTCTTTACAAACCTGCAACTGTGGACCTCTATTTACAGACTATTATATCAATAATAATAATAATAATAATAATAGTAATAATAGTGTTTTTATACCCAGGGTTGCCCCTTCAGTTCTTCGAACTGTTATCCTAGAGGGCCCTGCTATTATTACCCCTTGCACATTAGCCGTTAGGCTACAGTTGACCCCTGTATTTTAAGACTATGCTACCGTGGACTTAAGGCTTGGCAGTACACACCTATTCTTTACAAACCTACAACCGTGGACCCCTATGCGACTGATTATACCACCGTGGTTAAAGTGCCCTATTAATGTAATTATTATGTATTATTATGTATTATCCCTCCGTTCATCGTCCTCCTTACAATTCACTCTCGGCCCACGTACGAAAACCCGATATGGGGACTGCCTTCTCCCCCATTGCCCCTACCCTCTGGAATAAACTTCCACCTCACATCCAAAATGCCCAATCTGTTGAATCATTTAAATCCCTTCTCAAGACCCACCTATTTAAGCAGCTATAATTTAATTTTGTAGTATATTGTTGGAGGTGCACACCAAGTTAGTTTATAATTAAGTAGTTTGTTTATTATTAATTATGTATTGATTTTTTTAACGGTATTATGATTAGACAGACCACATGTGCGCTTTGAAACACCCGTACAAAGCGCCTTATAAATGTTATTATTATTATTATTATTATTATTATTATTATTATTATTATTATTATTGTTATTACCATTACCATTATTATTATCCTTATTGTTACTATTGCCATTATTATTAGTAGTAACATTATTACATGTATTATGATTATTATTGTTATTATTTTTTTTCTCATAATTATTTTTTTATATTGTTTTCTCATTATTATTATCACATAAACATCTATTATTGTTTTCCATCATCGTCCGAAACGCATACTTAAGTCACATTCGTTTGAATTATGCATAATTGCCTGAATTTTCAAAATGTGTCCACGTTAGTATGGTCTTCTTAGGTCCGTGTTTTGTTAGGAGTCAGGGTCCACATTTGGATATGATGGCTATAAGGGTATGTGCATACATGTACGTCCACAGTTTGGATGTGGAAAACATATCTCTCCAGAAGGCCCGCAGAGTTTCTTTCTTGGTGTTTTCGTAATGGTCGTACCAAATGTAACTATAATCTAGCATCTGGTCCGCATGCGCCATTGAATAAAGATGTCCACGATTGTACAGTAAGAAATACATGTCCGCGTTTTAAGGCCTATACAAGTACGTGTGCGTGTGTGTGTGTGTGCGCGAGTGGTATCAGCTTAAAATTAATTAAGATTTGTTTTTTTCTCCACCGTGAGCCTGTTAAAAAGGATAACCCTATTTTGCGGCCTGGAAAACTTATTTAGTATATTGTTCTTGAGTTGAGAATGTAAGCAGACATCCACTGAGTGAGTAGTGTGGGTGTGTGTGAGGGGTAGGTGGGTGGGTGAGTGTCGTATCTTATATGTCCATAAATACGAAGGTAACACAGCTAGAAGTATACTCCATTTGGCTCGTTGCTAAGCTTACTTTATTCTGCCGGAGAGGGCAGTATTTCACTGTTTCGTACAGACAAGTTTCTGCTGGATATACATAGAAAATATCACATTACTACACCTCTCCCTTCTTTGAGATAGAGTTTCCTATAATGTTGGAGAAGGTGCATTAAGGGTGTTGAGCGTGGGTTCGCATCCCATCCTCGTCGCCAAATGTCGTATCTTATATGTCCATAAATACGAAGGTAACACAGCTAGAAGTATACGCCATTTGGCTCGTTGCTAAGCTTACTTTATTCTGCCGGAGAGGGCAGTATTTCACTGTTTCGTACAGACAAGTTTCTGATGGATATACATAGCAAATATCACATTACTACCGTGAGTATTTGTGTGGGTGGGTGAGTATGTTTGTGTGATGGAGGGGGGCAGGGATGGGGCAGGATTGTTCCAGTAAAATTACCTCCAGATTTGTTTAAGTTTTTTTTATACTTTATATAAGTGAACAACATTTACAATTGACATATTATGTTTAGGTACTTATACGTTTACTTTGTTGCTAAGTTATATTTATTGCAAATAAGTTTGTCTTTAATTATGTTTATGTAAAAGCATCAATATTGAACACGTTTATTTTATTCAATTGTATGTTATGGTTTGTGTCACACATTTGGAGAAATAAGAATTGTTTTTAAAAAAATATTTAAAAAAGTGTGTTTGAAAGCTTGAATGATTCATCCATGTTGAACATTTTTGATTTACATACTTTAAGCTGTATTTCGGTCATAGTTCTTTTTATTATCCATTTTTTTTCCCCCTTTTTTCTCCAAAAATTGCAGATGTTTTGAAAAAGTTACCAAACCATCTCACTTCATTTCACTTTTCCCAGCATGAAGATCGTCTTGTTGTGTGTCCTACTGTGTGTGGCAAGCATCGAGGGTCGTGGTGCAAGACAACCGTCGGCAATGAAGGATGATATATACGACATAATAGTCAAACTAGTTCAGGGAACATTCAGTGTACCATGTGCTGAAAGAACAAAGACTGAAAGAGCTGCCATTGTTCATTACCATCGCTACAGAGAGCACTTCACCGTTGAAGGGGTGCCTCCAGTGTTATATCAAGATGGAAAGAAAGTCATTAAAAGTTCGGAACTATCCAGTGTAGTCAAAGAACACTTCCATGCCTTTAAAGGGGGCGGGGGCAAGATGCTTGAATTACCGTCTGAAAAATCTATTTCACAGGGTTGTCAGAAACGTCCATACATAAAGTACTTTCACATAGTCAATCATACGGTCGTCTTCATGTAAAGTTCACAAAGAAAGCCCCAATTCACCCAATAACAGCAAAGCACGTGATGGGCCGTATTCAAATAGATCTAGTAGATATAAGGGATAAGATCAGATACAGGGGGAAATGTATCGCTATATACTTAGCGTACTTGATGTGTTTAGTAGGTACATCTGGCTGAGACCCCTGGAAAGGAAAGTAAGCCATGTGGTAGCAAGAGAACTAGACAACATATTCAATATTTTTGGCAATCCGCAAATAATTCAACACGATCAAGGCTCTGAATTTCGCGGCGAAGTGTCTACTCTCCTGAAACAGAGAGATATAACGGACATAAGCAGTTCACCCTATCATCCCCAGTCCCAGGGCAAAGTCGAACGTCTTCATAGGACTCTTAAGTCCAAGATTCTATTAGATTTGCTTGTAAACAAACAAAAGGGTATCAACTGGGTTAAAGAGCTTCCCTCTTATACAAGACTCCTAAACGAGGACCCGAAAGAGGTCCTTGGATGGAAATCTCCTTTCGAGATTTTCTTTGGTAGGAAACCAGAACAAAATTATATATCCCGTCAAAAAACAAACTATACTATCCATGGTTGGGAAAAGAATGTACAAGCTGTTCGAAGAAAGGCTTTAAGGCTTCGCAGCGTGTAAACAAAAGAACGATTAGATCCCAGGAAATAAAACTTAATGTACCAAACTACCATATCGGGGACAGGGTGCTCGTTAAATATAGCTTAAAGAAATCGAGAGTTTCAAACAAAATTGTTGTCTTGCCAGGGTTGGTCACAGACAGAAATCTAAAGAAGTACAAGTACAAAATTGCCTATTTACCTCCTAACGGTATCACACAAACCGAAAAATGGTTTTCAGTAAGCAAAATTACAGCTGACACGTTATCTTCTCAAAGGAGACGCGAAAGAGAGAATGAACAAAAAAGTAAAGGCAAGGTCCATCGAAAGCGTCATTTTCAAACATTCTATATATCTCTGGACCATAAAGGCCGGATCAATCAGCTTGGAAACGAGTTTGATCTTGATATACATCATGATCCCAAAGGCGACGACAATTGCCAGTTTGATGCTGTCTCAGACCAATTACAAACCCTCGGTGTATTTAGGTCCCATGATACGCTAAGACAGGAAGTGGTGCACTATCTTGAAAACCACCCATACTTGGGTAATAGTCACACACAGTGGTATTCGTTTCTTACTGAACAGCGAATAAACTAACTAAGTCGTATGTCTGAAGACGGTACATACGGGGACCAAGTGACACTGCAAGCCGTTGCTGAAATGTGTAACCTCCAAATCCTCATCTTGTCAACGTTAAACGGGGGGACGACTTTGATCCGTCCGGATGGCACGAATGTTTTTTCTCCAACCATGCCATACATTATTTTAGGTCACTTTGCTGAAGGTCATGGAGATCACTACGTTTCACTGACACATCATCACAATCAAATACGTAATATCGATGCAAATAGTATTCAGGTTGTTTATGGTGGTGACGTAAAAGACGGTAATGAACTAGAGGAATCTGAAATGAAGCTGGTATTAATATTGACGATGAAGGGTGTCACATCAATTTCATTATTCACACATTTGATTGACCCTTTTAAGTAACCGACGTGCTGAACAGAGGTCAGTAACGGACAGGAGAATGGGAAAAGAGAGTGGGAATGCAAAGGAGACAAAGTCACAGAGAGAGGGAGAGAGAGAGAAAGAGAAAGTGAGAGAGAGAGAGAGAGGGGGAGAGAGAAAGAGAAAGAGAGAGAGAAGTAGAAAGAGAGGGGGAGAGAAAAAAAGAAATAAAATGAGAGAAAAAGCAGGCACGTAGCCAGAGTTTTATGTTTGGGAGGGCACATACATGTAATTGATCGAGGTAAAAAAAACGTTCATTTTGGGGGGGCACTCCCCCCCACCCCCTGGCTAAATGCCTGAGAAAAAGAGAGAATGCAGACGGACGAAGATATCCGCATACAGGAAGAGAGAGAGAGATTAATATGACTGTCATAAATTGTGTATGCAAACATTTTCTCTTAACATTATCCTTTTGATCTCTTACCTTAAACAAATTTGATACTGGCGCGTATTGGCGGAAGCTGAGGGCCGATTGTACGAGAAAACCTTTCCTTGCCCCTTTCAGAATATATATAATTCCGTATAATAATCCTAAAGGAATATATCCTGACAATGAATGGCGACAAAAACGTAGTAGCCACCATTCTCATTACCATGGTAACATGCTCCACAGTATTGATAGAAAATTTGTCTCCTAGCTATGATGCAGGCCAAGACTTTCTTGCTTAGTGTATGCTAATCGGGGTTGATATGTCTGTATTAGAATTCCAACTGTCTTTGGCTAGCTTGCAGGTAAGTGCCATCTGAAAATTCAACATCAAAAGGGAGATGACGCAAAGACAGCATCTGAAGGCCACGGTGGAAGAATCGTCACCCGCCCGTCTGAACTGAATCACAAATGAAATTGACGATAAAAATTGTTCACCGACGGTCTTTTCTGGATACGGGTGCAAATAATTTTCACTCCGCAAAATGATGACGTCACAATTTACAGGCATTTTCTAGCAATTCTTAGGCAGTATAAAATGTCAAGGTCATGATACCATACTTCCTACGTGCTTTTGTTTAGGAGATCCTTCAGTCAATGAGGTAGATTCATGGGTATACTAAAAATCTATCATGGGATGGGAGGGGGTCGTCTCTTTCTAGAATATCCCCACACAGACTCCAATATTTAACGAGCGGTATTTTCAAGGTCATCTCTTTTATTCTTCAAGGTCACGGTAACGCTCTCTGGTGGTGCATTCTTAATGCCAATGCATATATAACATTGTAGTCACAGTTACTACATGCCTCATCACTTAGGGGCAAGGGGGCAGTTAGGCACTCCTAAAAGATTGCTGGCTATTTATAACCTAATAGATAGCAGGTTAGGAAATTATAATTTGTAAGCCAAAAAGGGGGGATGCAGTCACCATGGTCATATTTTCAAAGTCATTTTGGGTAATACCCCCTCCCTCGACCGGTGACAGCAAACCATACACTCAAAAAGTGAATTTCTGTTGGAAAGTATATAGATCTCAGCCTAAGCTCAGATGTTTTTGTCCCTCCTGGACGAGACCAAGGTCCGGGATACGCCACTGTGTCTCATTGGAAAGGAAAAAGAAAACTCGTGCTTGCAGGGTATGAGCTGACTTTTGTCTTATACTCGTCCGGGAAGTTAAAGACGTTTCAAATAAAGCCTTGATAGTATACTCAAAGCCTACCAGCTCAGTCAAAGGCAGAGTTCAGCCCGCCGGAAGAGTGAACATGGCCATGACCGTCGATACCGGATCGAGTGTGTCCATCATCCCACAGACCGTCCTCGAGAGACATCTCGTCAAAGAAGCCATTCAGCCAACTTGAGCAAAGTTATCCGACTACTCTCAAGCTGACATCCCAGTACTTGGTGCACTGCACACGTCCTTCAAAGTAGGCACTCGACAAGTTGATTGCTACATTGTACGTCTTACGTAAAATATCAACACTCCTCGGGATCGATGGACCTGATCAACAAACTGGATTTATCAATCCAGTGCACCACCGTTCACATCGGGCGCGTCGAAGCCGACAACAGCGAGGTTTCGTTATCAGCGAAGTTTCGCAAGCTGATCGCACCAGGTTCTGGGAAAGCGAGAAAACTTCAGGATACAAGCATCAAGGTCAAACAAATTACATATATCAGAACACGAAATAGAGTGAGACAAAGAAATATAGAGGAGAAGGAAAAGAAAGGAGGAATGAAGAGAGAAGCGAGATTAAAATTAACTAACCTTTCATTCGAGTCGTCAACTCGGAGAAGCTTGATCCTGTAGGTACATTCATCCTCACTCGTTCCTCCCATCCTCCTGATTCACTATCACGAGACTCAGAAGCAAACCTGAGAAGAAAACTTTCACCAGTTTTCAAAGTTCACGCCTTTCTTTCACAAATAATTTGCATCATGGATTATCGCTCGATGCAGTCTGATCCTTAATCTTGAGAAAGGTTATACAAAAGGTAAGGGGTACTTATCAGAAAGCAAAAGGAACACGTGCCACAGTAAAGGGGTTAGTATTATAGTTAGCTTATCTGTAGTAAACATGGGGTACCTAAGGGAAAGGTATTATAGTTAGCTTATCTGTAGTAAACATGGGGTACCTAAGGGAAAGGGGAATTTACTACAAAGGAAAAGGGTTTTTTTCAGAGTAAAACGGGTGTCTTTCCGAGCAACGCGCCTCTGTCTAAAAGTACATTTAAAAAAGCATATTATCGTAGTCCTCATTAAAAAACTAAACCCCCAATCTTGAATTTAGACAAATTGTCGTTTTTACTCATTTTTTGTGTTGAAATGAAATTGAAATGGTTAATATGTACAACTTCTCAGTGCTGGTTTACATGTTGTTCAGATATAAATACACATTGTACACATTTCATCTCGCATGATAATCATAGGTGTCGTAGTAGTGAAGGTGTGGTACACTGGTTCATGTTCTTAACACTCAGTCTAAGAGTTGATGTTTTGAATTCCTCTTTAATAAGAACAGGGGTGTTTCACAAAGACGAAGATCGACTTTAAGTTGGGTCTAACTATTGCAGGTCGTTCATGCAAATATTTGCTCTCACTATTTAATGTCATTGGTCTCTCAAGGGACGTACAAATCATGATCACAAATCTACAGAATTTACATTTTTGGATAATTCATTATTGAAGGAAAAACATCATCTAAAGATCAGAAAGGTGAGAGCAAACAGTGACAAAAATTGCCTGTCATAGTTAAGTCCAACTTGTAGTCGATCTTAGTCGTTGTGAAACACTTCCCCTCCCCTCCCCCCCCCCCCCCCATGAATCTTTGAATTGAATTAAATTGCAGTCATATTTTTAATCAGGACAAAATCGGATATAAAGATATAAATAGGATAGTAGGCTGTTTGAATATTACGGACCTGTCATCGGGTGGCAGTTACACGTGCCGAATATGTTATTTTCAATTTTAAAATACGAGGGGAGGGAGACACTGCCGCCTCTACCCCACAACTTGTAGGCCTAAGTAATGGAGGCGAAATAGCCCCTACACAACCCGAAAATATAATAAATCGAACAACTTATTAGCTTTTCCAACTAGATCGACAAATGGTTAGACCAGTAAAGGTAATGTTCTAAGATCTAATATCTTCTTTATGGAGCTCTCACACTCTGCCGTGTAGGCCTACCGTCCACCTGCCGGGCTATTAAAAAAACAACAGAGTCCAGAACGTTGGGTTTTGAGCGAACTTGTTCCCGGCCGAATAAAAAAATCATAAAATTAATCTTTTCACTGTTTCGTTGCCATCTTCTGACCGTTCTCACCGGTCGCATACCGGGTGTTGAACGTGCTTCTACCGTCTTCACCGCCCAGATTGACTTTTGTTGACAATTTTGGCCGTTTCCATACCGGGCCCATACCGGGTCTCGAACGTGTGCACCGGGTTTGTAGCAGCCACCTACCAGTAACTTAGCGTCCCCTCACCGCTCGGAGCGTCCTGTGAGCGAGTCCCCGGACTGCTGACGTCATGACACGACTGCCATAAATACCCCGATTTGAACGGCAACGGTCAGTCCGCTCTCCATTTTTTCATCACCGTTCTGTAACGGGTTATGAGCGTGTTGTGAACGTGTTCATACAGTGTGACCGTTTTCATAACGTATTCATACCGTCCTCATACCGTTCAACACCGTCCTCTTGCCGCTTACTTGCGGCCGGTGGCAGCCGGCCAAAGTTTTGAACATGCCCAACACTTTCGCCGGGTCCCACCGGGTGTAAATAAGCGCCAACGCCCTATTAACGTGTTGCCCGCTTTGATAACGAACCACCGTGTGCCCTCGCCGTTCTCCACCGTCCGCAGACATTTTCGCGCACGGTGGCACACGGTAGGCCTACACGGCAGAGTGTGAGAGTCACTTTACTTCTCTCTAGCTGTCCGGCCAGATGTGTTTTGCATCAGAGCCATCTATACACAGAGTTTGGCCAACTTGCTTTCACTGGTTTCAACAGGCCGTATATTCTTTTGCTTTGTGCTTGCCTAACAAAGCAGTTGTCGCCATCTTGAGTCCAACTCAAACCGGGTTGGCCAAACTCTCTTAATCAATGGCACTGTTTTGCATGTATATATAGTGCCATCTCTAACATTCCAATCACTGCGTACTGATTGAAGGGGATGGGGTGGGTTCATTTCTAACCAGTGATTTACAAATGTTGCTGAAATGACATATTTTCCGGGATTTTTTCTCGATTATTTGTAAATATCATTTTATTATGCGTTTGTTGGAAAATGACAGATTCACAAATTTACAATCAGGCAAAAAGTATGCTTATTTAGAAGCCTACATTTCAGGGCACACGGAACGAATGGGCTTGAGGGGCTCGAGCTCACTCCCTCATTTTTTGAAAAGTTATGTTAAACAAAGAAATAGAAAGAAAGAAATAAAGAAACATCAGTGACCTGCCAGTGTCACAAATGAGGTATCAAGATATGCTCATCTGACCGTCATTAATTGCCTAAAACACCTGAGCTTCCGGGGGC
Source organism: Strongylocentrotus droebachiensis (assembly GCA_035222895.1). NCBI lineage: Eukaryota > Metazoa > Echinodermata > Echinoidea > Camarodonta > Strongylocentrotidae > Strongylocentrotus > Strongylocentrotus droebachiensis. The sequence goes on from JAVYIG010001068.1 coordinate 191,365, forward strand.
TTCACCCCCTGGACACGACCAGGGGCCCTAAGGCAGCCTCTGAATGCTCATCTGACCATTATTAAATGCCTGAAACCCCTGAGCTTCATGGGTGATGCGGATTTTTTTTTGCCCTCCCCTCTTACGATTTTGCCTATTCCACCACTGATTCCAGCTGTAATTTCGAAGGAGCACCGTTCCACAAGACTTTTAGCAAAAGCATTTCGACTCTTACTTGACAGTGTTTTTGTTATGGGGGATGGGGGTCACAGAAATAGAATTCAAGTTTGACACGGGAACATGTCGGCCCGACAGACGCTTGACATACTGAGATCGATGTTCTATTGGGCGATTTCAATCTGGATGTCGGTCAAAGGTTACTGGGAATTCCCATTAACTAAAACTAGAATGACAAGCTAGATACAAACATGTATATTACCACGTATGATCAGTGCACCACTACATCGTAAAGGCCAAGAATATACATGGTTAATGATTTCATATAACACCTAGACCGATACGTATACTGACAGAAAAAGACGTGAGTAAATTTCAATGTACACGTATGTCGTTTCCAAAAGAAATGCAGTGAATTTTCCCAATATTTTCGTTTACATTTTCGTATATATTCATGTCATTATAGGCCAACTCCCAGACATTTTCGAGACTTCGTTTGCATCTGGTTCGTAAAATTATTATTTTCATGACTGAAATAGTTGGGTCTGGGTCTAGATGTCTATGAGTTGATAAATTGACAGCGATTGAGCCAAGACTAAGATGAGAATAACGGGTGTTTAGGAAATTATATCAGTTTAGTTAACAATGAAAAAACAGGTTACAAAATTAAAACTTAACAAAACAAAGCTTTGAACCAGACTATAACAGTGTAATGTCCTTGATCGTGAACCCGGAAGTAATAATTGTCGCATTAGAAAAATTGTAAGCATATTGATATCGTCCATAAGTATACATTTTTAGTGTTAGTTTGTCCTGGGGGAAAATGTGACGATTTTGGTATGTTATTGTGAATGTTAATTATAAAGTTGCCATCAATTATTATTCTAACATTTTGTGTAGATATGAATACACATGGGAAATATTTCAGGTTATTATACGATTTTTAGCAGAGCTAACATTTCAGCTAATGATTATGCCAAACTAGAGAAATATAATTTCCTCTTTTAATGCTTAACATATTTTTTAAATAGTATATTCCCGTGTGCATAAGTACATACTGCTTTTAATACTTCATCAGCTTTAACATTAATACAAAATGTTTCCTGCTGAGTTTTAGAGTTGTTCAAAGCCTAATAGCTCAATGTTAAAAACCGTGTTGGAAGTGTTATATAGATAAATTACATACATATCAAAGGAAAGCTTAAAAGAGTACAATAATACGCATTATATGCTACTTTCTGTCAGACGAGTAACAGCTCTCTGAAAACTCGAAATCTAAAGCTTTGAAAATCGAGAGTTGTCGACCTAACAACTAGCTATCGAATAGAATTGATATCATCTATGTGGAGTACGCATATTCACAATGACTTTGCACAGATCGGGTGCACATATTACGTCGTCACTGTAACTGCGGCAAATTTGACCCCTGTTGACCTGTAATTTGTAGAGGTGCGGAAAATAAGTTTACAATACACCAGTTTACGGTTGTGTGAGCCATTTTAAACAAAGCCAATGACCTAGAGGTCATGTATTTACGCGTAAATTAAGATTGCGCCCATGCAAATTATGATGACATCACTGCCTGCGCGCTGCGTTGTGCGCGCACATCATCATTTGCATGGGCGCAATCTTAATTTACGCATAAATACCACTGACCTCGGATCATTGGCTTTGTTTCAAAGCCAATGACCAGAGGTCAACTGTCTGCGCATGCGCACTGATCCAACCGTAAACTAGTGTATTGAAACTGGCGACCAATACACCAGTTTACGGTTGTGTGCGCCATTTTAAACAAAGCCAATGACCTAGAGGTCATGTATTTATGCGTAAATTAAGATTGCGCCAATGCAAATTATGATGATATCACTGCCTACGCGCTGCGTTGTGCGCGCACATCATCATTTGCATGGGCGCAATCTTAATTTACGCATAAATACGCATAAATACCACTGACCTCGGGTCATTGTCTGCGCATGCGCACTGATACAACCGTAAACTGGTGTATTCGCTTTTATGCTTTTTTTTAATTCCTTTTTATTTGTATGCTATGTTCATTCAGCTTTCCATTGATAAAAAGTTGTAAATTCCAACGGACAGTGTAAGGTATGTTTATCTGCATCATATCTGAAGGTAGTTCTCGGATCATATTTGTTTTTTTCGAATTTCATGAATTCGTAAAACTTGGTGTTATGTTCTCTTAATTAAAGGTCCACAAATGTATACTCGAGACAGATAATTGAAACCCGTTTGATATCCTTGGTATGAGATTCCAAAGCAAGTTTATTTCGCTCGGCGCATGCGCAGCTATACAATTTTGACTCATGGTATGACATCATCATCAATATATGACACTTGGTTCAGATTAATGAAGAAATAATGTTATGATTATTTTTTCAGATAACAAAGTGTTAAAATGTGAATGGTAATCTACATTTCTGAGACACATATCTAATTTTTTTGTTTTGTTTTCCACGGTTTTCCTTGAACCATAGGCTTCAACTGATGCAATGTATTATGACTTGTATACGTCAGATTTTTACAAAATTTCTGCTAGCATGACTAGTTGCGATACATGGTAGAGGTGTTGTGGTCTATTTTAGTGGATAGGTTGCTTGATTGTAAATCACATGGTTCGCGGTCCGATTCCCACCACAGCACTAATGTCCTTTGGTAAGACAGTTCGCTACGTACCTTTGCCACTCTCCTCCCATCCCAGGTGTATAGTGACAGTGAATGCTTATATGAGCACATTAATTATCATGTTAGGTTGGCTAAAGCCGGGGTAGTAATAAGATTGCTGGGCCCTTGGGGAGAACAGTAGGCCTATGTCTATTGATGAGGACAGGGTAAACAAGGCATCATCATTATTATGAGGATTATTGTTATTTGTGTTAATATAATAATAATTATCATTATCATTATTAATATTAGTAGTATTATCATCAGCCTTATTATTATTATTAGCATGATTATTATTATCATCGTCATTTCCCCCCAGATGATAATGCGCATAGGCTGAAGAGCGACAAAGGAAACAGTTTTTTTTTTAATTCCTTTTACATTACTCCATTCAGTTGATGAATGATATAAATTAATTTTTAACAAGATATAACGGAAAAACAGATTGTGTACGCGTTATATTCTGTAGGGGAAGGCGTGAAGAAACTAGTAAAACACTCCTCTTTAATACGATCAGATTGATCCGTGTTATACAATGAAACTATGTTAACATTTCTTGAGGGATTTAACAAACCAATCATTCTTATGGGAGACATCAATTTTGATATTTTAAAACAACCTCAAACAAGTGGATGTAAACGATATAACCAATTAAATGCTATTTATGGTTTGAAACATGTAAATAAGTCAGAATATACAAGAGTTACTAAGGAATCTTCAACACTTGTTGATCATATTATTACAAACTGTAATGAGAATGTAAATTCTTTTGGTGTTATTCATAATGGTCTCAGTGATCACTCCATGACTTTTTTGATCTGGAACACTCGTCAATATGATAAGTGTTCTGATCCAAATTTCGTCACATTTCGTAAATCAAAAGGTGTAGATTTGAATGCTTTTAAAAGAGAAATCAATGAGCTTGACTGGTCTGATGTTAAAGAAATGAAGAGTATAGATGACGCCGTAGATGGATGGCAAGAGCTTTTGTTGGGTGTAGTTAATAGGTACATGCCACTCAAAACTAAAAGAGTAAGAAAGAAACATTCACCATGGTTGAATGAATGGATTTTTGAATTAATGAAGAAGCGTGACAAAATGAAACAGAAGGCAAAAATTGATAACAAAGATGTATATTGGAAAGAATATAGACAATTAAAAAATAAAGTTACATTTGAAAATAGAAAACTTAAAAAGAAATACTTTATCGAAAAATTAACTGAAACTATAGACAGAAATCAAACATGGCCAACTCTTAAATCTCTCCTACCCAACAAGAGCTCTAAATCACCTATTCCTGTGTCACATGATATTTTTGAAACTGCAAATTATTTTAATAATCATTTTGCCAATGTTGCTAATGTCTTACATGCATGTAATGGTGTTAATGTCTCGCATGTATGTAACGAGGCAGGTCTGGATAATGATATGCAAACCTCACTATTTGAGCTTTCTTTAGTTTCTGAAGCAGATGTGTTAAAGGAAATATACAGCCTAAAGAATAAGAAATCGGTTGGTTTGGATGGGATCAGTTCTTACATATTGAAAACTTGTGCAAAAGAAATCTTTAGAATTATAGCATACCTTATTAATAAGTCAATAACTGATGGGGTAGTTCCTCGCCAGTGGAAGATTGCAAAAATTATACCATTGCACAAAAAAGGTGACAAATGTCAGCCAGATAATTACAGGCCAATATCATTACTGCCCTGTGTTTCGAAACTTTTGGAGAGGGTTGTTCAAAAACAATTACTTAATTACTTGAATGACAATGATGTATTAGTGAAGGAGCAATCGGGCTTTAGATCGAAACATTCCACAACTACTGCACTTATTAAAGTAACTGATGAATGGCTTGAAGCAATTGATCAAGGGAAATATACTGGGTGTGTCTTTGTCGATTTACATAAGGCATTCGATACTGTCAATCACCAAATTCTAATTAAAAAACTTTCTGATATTGGAGTACAAGGTACCTCATTAAGATGGTTTCAGGATTATCTAATGAAAAGACGTATTAGAACTTCCATAGGACAAACATTGTCAGAAGAATTATCCCTTGATTACGGCGTACCTCAGGGCTCAATACTTGGGCCACTGCTATTTTTAGTTTTTATAAACGATCTGCCTAGGTCTTTCACGAAATGCAATTTGCACTTTTATGCCGACGACACGGTTATGTATTATTCCCACAAAGATGTAGATATGATTCAATCAGTTTTAAACGAGGAGCTAGGACATCTACAATCTTGGATGAATGCAAATAGACTCTCTGTGAACTCCAGTAAAACAGTATGCATGCTTTTAGGGACAAAGTTTATGCTTTCTAAGCATGATATTCTCAATTTAGAGATAAATGCCACTAAGCTAATTCAAGTAAAATGTTTCAAATATCTTGGAGTAAATGTAGATTGTGAACTTAAGTGGAATATTCATATAGAGCAATTGAACAAAAAAATTGGGAAAATGATTGGTTTCTTGAGGAGATTGAGGTATTTTATTAATGAGTCAAATCTGAAACTAATTTATACATCTGTTATTATGCCTCACTTTGACTATGCAGATACTGTTTGGCAAACTGCAAATAATAATCATATTGATCAACTTCAGAAACTTCAGAATCGGGCAGGAAGAATTATTCTTCGGGTTAAACCTGGTGAACATTATCTATTCAGCAGATTCACGATACCTTGGATTGGGAAACCCTAAAATCTCGACGTCGGAGACATATGTGTTCGTTACTGTTTAAAACATTTCATGAGCTAGCACCTAAATATATGACTGATAAATTTGTATTTAACGAAAAGTGTTACGGGCTAAGATATAATGACAATTTAATGCTTCCGAAACCAAGAACCAATCAGTGTAAACGTACATTCTTATATCGTGGATCCGTGTTATACAATGAACTACCTATTAAGCTCCGTCAATTAGGCACACTAAATTTGTTTAATAAACATGTTCAAAAATACTTCAATTATTTTGATATCTAAATTTCGCAATCCCATTGGCTTTTGCCATAAACATAATCAATTTAATAACAGACTAAATTAGATAATGTGTAGAATATTTTAAAACTAATTAAGTTAATTGTTAGCTGGGTGGGTGATAAGGGTGGGGTCATATTTTGTTACATTAGGGATGGTAGGGGATATTTGAATAGATTTTAATGCTTTTTGTTAGTGTTTTTTGTTTAATTTAATTTAATTTGATTTAGTTAAGTTAAGTACAAGTACAATGTTTTTTTATTTATATATTTTTAATTACGACTTACTATTTTGTTATATCATTACTTATTATAGTATCATTATATATATATTGGACTCCATGGAAGAACAGAGCCATTAGGTTAATGGCTCTGAAATGGACTATCCAACCGTTTTATCATTCTATCATTGTTATATAAGTCTTTGATTTTGTTATATTGTGTTATTGTTTTTTATGATGATTTTCGGAAATAAAACAAACAACAATCAAAGCTCACTAGCTAATCCTTATGTTTTTTCCCTTTCTTTTATCTCGTATTCCTGTAGAATTCGAATCATGGCTGGTGCATTAAAGAATGCCATTGCTCAGAGTCTGGAGTGTCCTGTATGTCTGAATACCTTCAACGATCCTAAGATCCTGTCTTGTTCTCACACCTACTGCAAGACCTGTCTGGACAACCTCTTGGAATGCCATGGTAACGACCAGATGCTCCGATGCCCTGTCTGCAGAGCTGAAACCCAGGTCCCTAACCAAGAAGTCAGCAAATTACCGGCAAGTCTAGCTTTGAAGTGTCTCATAGAGGACATGAACAATAAATCTCAGCTTTGCACCAGTTGTAAATCCGAGGACAAGCCCCAATCTGTTGTCTACTGTCAAGACTGTGGCAAGTATTTCTGTATCACTTGTCACAACACACACTCTCAGTGGCCAGACTTCATCAGTCATGAGGTATTAGCCATGAGTGAGATCGTATCAGGCAAGGTGTCAGTACGTAGATCCCGTAAATGCAGGAAACACCCTAAAGAGGATGAGGAGTGCTTCTGTCCCGACTGCAGGAGATTTGCCTGCTTCAGGTGTGCTGTCATGGAACATACAAACGAAGGACATCGGGTCATCGAGGCAGCTGTTTATGAAAGCAGCTATATGAAGAAGATCGAGGACCTCAAGTCCAAGGCGGACAAAAAACGCTCTTGCTTTCAGAAATACGTTGATTTCATTGATGAACAGAAGGACCTTGTGAGCAATGTTCAGAAGCAGTGTACAGATGATATCAACAAGGCATATGAAGAATCAGTCCGGCAGTTGACAGAAAAGAAAGAAATCCTCATTGGCGAAGTCAAGGGTAGAACCGAAGGAGTCAAGGAAGAACTGGACGAAATGAAGAAATCAGTTGTGGAGCACATCACTCTCTTGACCACCATAGCTGACGTGGTAACCAATAAGACAAAGGTACCGTCAGATATGGATGCGTTGGCTGCACACGACACACTATGTCAAGACTTACAAGAGGCCTTGAAACAAGAAAATCCTGACTACGATCAGCCAAGGCAATCGAGCAAGAAAGTAAAAAGTGTCAGTTTCATGAGAAACGTTGAAATGGACGATCTAGGTCTTGGTAAGATCGTAAATTTAGTTGCAATGAACATCGCTTTGCTCACTAAGAATAGCATGAATGCCATGGTTATTACACCAGACGGTAGGATGGCAGTGGGATGTAGTAGTGGTGGCGTGGAGATCTTTACTGCTGATGGTCAGCACCACCAGAACGTTTTCAAGGGTGTTAAGATTCGTGGATTAGGGTTCCTCTCTGATGATCGGTATGTTATACTTGATTCCTCAAACAATATCACACTGTACACACTAGAGTACACAAAGTTGAATGTAATGTTTGAGACTCTGAGTCAAGATGAAGGTGGATTTGCTAACCTCACTGTAGACGGTGATGATCAGATCTATGTCAGCTACAGGAAAGCCAAGAAGATCCAGGTATTCTCACAAGCAGGTGGAAAGGCGATCAGGGAGATACCATGTGATGGGTATATACCTCATCAGATTACTAGTTATAATGATTACCTGGTCATCAGATCTCATGATGCAATACGATTGATTGACAAACAAGGTGTTGTAAAATATGACGTCAGGGAATTGGCTAATTTCCCATACGCCGCTGTGTCTCAAGAGAATACAATCCTGATAGCCACCGTGAAGCACGATATTGGTATGGTCAGCATTGATGAGTACACTAACGAGCTGAAGCATGTCCAGAACATCGTTCTTGATTACAAGATTGAGAAGCCTAAGAGAAGAAACTGGTACTATATCCAGCAGTACCGATCAGGAGAGATCGCTTTCTGCACTCCTGATAGACTCTATATATTCCACTGAAAATAACGGATGACTCATCCTTATTGGTTGCACTGTATATGACACCACTGTCGTCAGGCCAGTAGAGGAAAAGGGGGTGGGGTGATGTGTGCGACCGGACATGTTTTTTAGGTATAACCGGGCATGCTGAAAAATTTAGAATGACATAATATTTCGTTAAGAAGGCCTGTTGTTTCTATGACATCAGAAAGGAAATATAGCATCTTGTGGATCAGTTATATTTGGAACTGTGAATTGGAGCTTTCTTGACTGTGTCAGAAATGACATTCCTCGATCATGTAGATCAATATGAATGATTGAAATTTTCTTTAAAAATATACAATATACAAAATTAACTTGTGATACTTTTGATGTGTTTGTCTTTCAAGATGTTGTTGTTGATGACTTGTTTACATGTGAGTCTGATTTTTTTTTGGTAGCTGTTGTAATTTATAAATGATGTATAGACACAATCCAGATGTGGACTATTTTATAGTCGGAGATACTAATCCTAGTAATGGACACTATATGTGTTGCCGTTTAATAAAATTAATTTTCTTTTCTTCATTTACTACAATGAATTTCAGAACACTGTACGATTAATCATATATGTACTAGATTTTATATTGTACTCAGAACCATGAAAGGAAATGCCACCTTTCATAATAATATCTATTTCTCACAATTTCTCGAGTTGTGCACTAAAGAGTTAAGAGTTTGAAAGTCGACCTATTGAACGTATGATATTTGTTGCAAATTAAAGTATTGTAAAAGCAAATGTCAGACTAAGAGTTTATGTTTTTATCTGAAGGACTGTGATATCTTGTTTTCTGTTTTCTATATTTACTTTCCGTCTGGTAAAGTACATTGGAGAAATGACATAGGACTTGTCGTAAATACCCGATTCATTTATTCACTTTTTTAAGATATTTTGTTTTATCTGTGTTTCAATTTTACAGTTTCTGTCCTTAATATAGTGTCGATAGATATTTGTCAATTCTATCAGAATCCAGTAAAATGAATTAGAAAGGAATCTTACTTATTTAAACGAATGCAGAAAAAATAGAGGAATTAGTTTTCACATGATTTCGAGAAATCTTGACAAATTTTGATTCTAAAGCTACTCTATGTTCGCTTTGTACTGTAGATTTCATTAGACACCACCCAGCAATTTTCTTTGTCATAGCTATGGCCGGAATATGAAATTGTGAACATGTTCTTATAGGTCCTCCTGTGTTTAAAATAAATACACTATCATACCAACTTTTTTTTAAAGAAGATATTTTTGTGACATTTTCCATATTAAACAAATGGAGAAGCAATCGCATTTAGAGTTGCCTATCTATATAGGGGCCGAACCGATTCCAAAACAACCTCACAAACCTTTATAAAGCGACCACTTTTTTCCATTCTGTGTATTAATGTCATTTCATGTTCGGTCTCTTGATGGGCTGGGTATCAACCAAGATAATGATGAACCAAGATTTAAAACTAAATAAGTAAGCAAACATAAAAGGCAATTAAAACAGAAACAACTGAAAGTTACTCTTGCAAATCACTAATTTAATTTGAAGTTTTTTTCTTTTCCTTGATCTATTTTATAATATCGCGCACGGTGATGTGTATTTTGTTGTGGTAGGGATCTTGTGTTTTGTCATGTCATTAAAATCTGGTACACGTATTTAACTGTTAATTATATCTTATTTAGGTCGGCCACTCACAAAGGTAACTTCCTTTCTGGCTGATACCTACCAAGTAATGTTGATAGTTTTGTACCAATGCATGTACATGTATTCTATCATTTTGTGTAACAATGTATTATTCCATTTACACGTATATGTATGTTATTTTTTAATTGAAATGATGAATTAAATTGGATTGAAACAAAATTATAGTTATTAATACGAAATTGTATATAGTACAATAAATGTGTTGATGACATGTATTTACAAAACATAATATGAAATATGTGTTGTCTATGGGATTATTTGCAGTTTGCAGAGGAGGGGCGTGTGCAAGTGTGTATAAAAGGGTAGCAGTTTTTACGCTAGATGGAGCTTGTACTGTGTAACATATAGTTGTACCACTGTTATATATGAATGTGTACTCCGAATTCTTATGCAGGTATAATGTCTTCTGTGACCGAGTTGTTATTCCATCTTTCTCAACATTTAGCACGAATGTTAACCTTTCTCCCAAAGCAATACGGTAGATACTAAAACTTTCATGAGGTATTGTAAATACTTGTATTTTGATTACGAAATAAATTTTGATTCACATCAAATTCAGTCTGAATTTTACATCAATTTCACATATCGCACAGTTGAAAGAGGTTTTGTGCAAGAGAGTCGCATTAAATCCACGCTATTCTCAGTCGAAATCGGTAATCCCGGACTATATTACCTGATTGGATACAGCGTTTCTACCTTCACGGATTAGCTCCGCTTTTCCAAAGCCCCGGATTATTTTGACTTCTGTTCTCAATAAAGCTCTTAGCACCGCATTTCAAGAGTTAACACCTCGATTGTGGTGCTGACCCTGCTTTTGCCGGCGCCAAATAATCCCGTATATGATGTACTATCGGTGGGGCTACCCCACTTTGGTAAAAACGAGTGTGAAAACGAAGTGGGCTAAGGAAAATGTTACCAGTGAGAAAAACATATCTTGCTCTCTCTCTCTCTCTATCTCTATCTCTCTCTCTCTCTCTCTCTTTCTCTCTCTTTATCTCTCTCTCCCTTTCCCTCTCTCCAATCTCTCTCTTTTTCTCTCCTTTCCAAGCTCAGTGAATACTAAATTTTGATTTCACTCTGTCACGTTATTTACCACCAAATGAATGATGTTTTTTCATCCCTTAACACTGCTAGAAAACCTTTGTCTTGGAAATAATAGTCTAACATTTTCATTTCGTTCAAAATTATGGTTAAAAAGCCGATAAAACGTTTCAAACGGCGTTATGTACAAATTTCATTAAACCCTTTTAAATAACCTGCATGCTGAACAGAGATCGGGAATGGAAAGTCAGACAGAACTGCTTCTGCTTCAAACAGGAGAATGAGAGAAAGAGAGTGGGGCGCAAGGGAGACTGAGTCACATAGGAACGGAGAGATGGGGGGGGAGAGAAAGCTAGAGAAAGAGAGAGAGAGAGAGAGAGAGTAAAAATGGAAACAAAATAAGACATAGAGAGAGAATATGGAGACCGACACAGATATCCGCATATAGCAAGAGAGATCAATTACTATAACTGTAATTGAATTTGAATGCAAACATTTTCTTTTAACATCATCCTCTTGAGTTCTTACCTTAATAGCATGTAATATCGGGGCACATTGGCGGATGTTGTTGGCCGATTGTACGAGAAAACCTTTCCTTGCACCTTTCAACATATCATTCCATATCATAATCCTAAAGGGATATATCCTGACAATGAATGGCGACAAAAACGTAGTATCCACCATTCCCATTACCATTGTAACATGCTACACAATAGTGATGCAAAACTTGTATCCCTATGATGCAGGCCAACATATGGCTCCGGTTAGTCTCATTTCACAACGCCCCCTATCGTCAGAGCATGATCTGAGTCGGCAGCCTAACATGTTAGTCTATGGACGTTTTTTTTTTAAATCGTTAAAAATTCATTTTTTTGTTTAAACGAAAAGCACATCCACCCCGACGTACGTTATCACTAGCTCTTTCATTGGAGCCCTCATGTCTCATTGACTTTTGAAAGTTCACCCACCGTAATTTTTCAAAATAGGTTGCAAGCTCGTCATTGCCTATAATACACATGTGAAACAAGTCTAACTTTGGACTCAGTTTACCAAGCGATTTGAAGATTATAGGTCGAGCACACGAAACATAAAAAGCATGAATTATCATAGATCACTTCTGCCTATTTCATTATGTCCATTTCATCCAACCCCCCACCGTAATTTTTCCATTTAGTAAAAGCAAACATTTTGCTGAGTTTAGCAAAAACATGAATATTCAAGAACGGTCAGACAATACAGCCTTTATAGTACGTAACGTATAGTGAATGGAATGGGCGATGATCCGTTCAGGAGGCAGAGGTCAGTGGTTTGTGCTGGCAATGTTCACGCGAGCGAAAATGAGACAATCGGAGCAATATGGGTTTTCTTGCTGAGTGTATGCTTATCGGGGTTGATATGTCTCTCTTAGAATACCAACTGTCTTTGGATAGCTTGCAGGTAAGTAACATCGGAAAGAAAACAACATCAAAAGGGAGATGACGCAAAGACAGCATCTGAAGGGCATGGTGGAAGAATCGTCATCCGCCCGTCTGAACTGAATCGCAAATGGAATTGACGATAATAATATTATTGTTCGCCGACGGTCTTTACTCGGATGAAAAGTATAGGATTACAGTAATTAAGCTGAGATGTTTTGCCCCTCCTGCACGAGGCCAAGGTGCGGGATAAGCCACTGCGTCTCATCGAACATTAAGAAGAAAACTCGTGCTGGCAGAGTATGAGATGACTATTGTCCTAATCGATAGGCCTGTATTGGTCCGGGAAATAACGTTGCAAATAAAGTCTTGACAGTAAACTCAAAGCCTACCAGCTCAGTCAACTGCAGAGTTCAGCTCGCCAGAAGAGGGGACATATCCATGACCGTCGATACCGGATCGAGTGTGTCCATCATCTCATAGACCGTCCTCGAGAAACATTTCGTCAAAGAAGCCTTTCAGCCAACTAGAGTAAAGTTATCCTACTACGTTCACGTTGACTTCCCAGTACTTGGTGCTCTGCACACGTCCGTCAACCGAAGGCACTCGACAAGCCGATGCTACATTGTACGTAGCCTTTGAAAAAGTCCACATGTCTGATAGACGCCGAGCGACTAAAAAGAGACTAATCGCAAAAGCCCGAGTGAACGACAGAGCGAGAATCACAGCCAGTTAGCCTTTGGTAATCTGGTTTGGATTTCTTATGTTAACCTTTGTTTCCGACTGGAATTCTCTACCGAAATGGTAGCGTCCAATCACCGAACGTATCCTCGCATTACGTCAGCATATAGTATCCATAACACACACACATACACACACACACGCACGCACACACACACACACACACAGAGTAAACTGTACGTATAGTACAAACATGGACCTACTAACTATGAACTGACGTTCATAGCTCACACACACACTGACGTTCGGGCTAAGACCACTGACCTCTACATGGAACGAAAACGAGACTGGTTCATTTTATATACAGGGAAAGTCCAATTATCTCACTTATGATTGTTAGCATAAGTCATCAAATGTTTCCTATTTCATTGTAATTTTGCATTTAAATTAAATTTGAATGTGATATTTTGTATCTATCAAAAATATTATATGTTCATCTCATAAGCAAAACGTATTTACGTCTTTTACCTTTTCTTACATGTTTTGATAATGAACGAATCTAATTGGTCAATATATCCAATGCTATGAATAATTCATGCGGAGCAGTAATATCTAGATTGCAAAAGGCTCTCGTGGCGGTCGCGCGTTTACCCCGGATATCTAGACTCATCTCAGCCGCTTAGCCAGAGTCACGAGGCCTTGTCAAAAGGCTACATTGTACGTCGTACGTAAAGAATGAACACTCCTCGGGATGGACCTCATCAACAATCCAGGGCAGCACCGTTCACGTCGAGCACGTCGAAGCCGACAACAACGTCATTGCTGAAGTTTCGCAACTGGCTGTTCCGACCAGTATGGGGACAGCGGGAAACTTCAGGATACAAGCATCAAGATCAAACAAATGGATTATTGAAATATATCAGATCACGAAATAGCATGAGAAAGAGAAATATAGAGGATAATGAAAAGAACGGAGGAATGAGGAGAGAAGCGAGATTAAAATCAACAAACCTTTCATTAGAATCGCCAACATGGAGAAGCTTGATCCACTCGTTCCTCCCATCCTCCTGCTCGACTACCACGAAGAAGAAAACTTTCACCAGATTTCCAAGATCACGCCTTTCTTTGACATGAAGCATTCTCTTCAGAAGATACTTGCCTGTATAGCAAAACTGTAATCCTTTGTTTGTCGTCGCGAATAATCTAGAGATGAATCGTACATAACCATATTCTCATCATCAGTATTTCATTCCAGCCGGATTCAAGATTCAATCTCCAAGATTCACGTATAATTGTTGTCCTATATAAAACAGCAATTAGATTGTTATCAGTCTGAATAATTATGATCCTTTTGAAGAGCAATTCGACCTTCTCTTAAGAAGATGACAATGCCTCGGGCGCTACATCGAAGTCTCAAAATAATGATAAGAGATTCCATGAACACTATCATCGCTAAAATATTGCTTCATTCAAAGGGAGAGAGAAGAGAAGTACATCGCAGATACACCAAGAGAGATGTGAGTTGGTCTAGTGGTATAACGCTCATCTTTCTGTCTGTCCACAAACTGAATCTGATAAACCTCAGTTCGAAATTAAGTCACATTTTTCGGATGGTGACGCTAAAGCTCGCTCGTTATCATAATTGCATGTATAGATGATTGATATACGTCTGTACACATCCAGTTACATATTACACACACAATATACACACACCCACAAAAAAATGAGGCAACATTAACATTAAGCTCACTGTTGGTGAATCAAAGGGGATGGAAGACTTGGATTCCGTTGACGCTTCTGGACCAATTATGGATTATCAGATCAAAATCACTGGCTACTAGGGGCGGCTCCGGGATTTTTAAAAGAGGGAGTGGATCCTATAAAAAAAAAAGGGGGGGTCATCCTGTTTAGGATGTTGACTTGAATTTCATCAGGCTGAAATATATATACAGAAGTCCAACCAAAGTGTGTGTGTGGGGGGGGGGGTTCCAGGAGACAAAATAATGACGAGCAAAAAAAGGGAGAGGGGACGGATACTAACGACTGTGATCTCCGTCACTCGCGATCCTCCCTTTGGGGGTGTTTCATCAACTATAATTGATTTCGATTTTGAAAATCAATTTTAAGGCCGAATCAGTTTTAGCTTAAAGCTGATGCATGTGAGCTGTATCAACATATCAATTAACCTTTGATGCAGAATAATATCAATATTTCAAGAATAGAAACACTGACATGTTCTATAAACTTTCAAGTGTTCAAAGAAAAAATAGAGTAACCTTTTTCCTTAATGTAAATTTAGTACCGCTAATCCTATTCATTTTCGCATTGAAATAAAGTAACAATGGTGCAATGGTATCCCTAGTAACATCAACATTGAATAGCAGAAATCATGTGCTGTTGATAGTAAATTTTCAATTGTTATGATTCTTTACAAAATATGCAATTACTGATCCATTGTGATTTGTTACCTGGTAACCAACATACTACATTTACTGTAGGTTCAAATAATCCTCAGGTAATTGAACTATAATAAATGTTTAGAATGTTTAGCGCCATCTCCAACAATCCAAATGAGATCGAGTTTGTATTGGGCGATCACTTTTAGGACGATTCAAACCTCAGTCTGTTTGTCTGTCAAAGGTTGCTGGGAATTCCCAGTACCAAAAGTAGATCGACAAACGAAATGCATAAATGTATATAGTACTCATTATATACCTCATTTTAAGATTCTTTACTAATCCTGTCTTCTGATTGGTTGAAAATGCAGTCATGTTCTTAACCATGCCCGCTAATTGAAATTCATAGTAATTTTGCCCGGCTCTACCGGTTTATATCCATTTTTCATAGCACTTTTTCCATGGCTGTGAAACGTGACGTTATTTTGCTGCGATCGATCCCCATTTTGGTTTACGTGTTACTGTTCGTGTAAACGTGTTTGGTATTCCCTGTTCTACTGGATCACAGCTTGTTGGATTTCATACTGTACACAAGTTATTGTTGGTGTTAATATTCATGACTTCAAAGAGATGGAAACCTAAATGGGTGAGTCAACATTTTCCTTTTTTTCGGTATATAAAATATATATTGACTGCTTTTAATATTCGAGGCATAATTGTTTCTATAGGGTCTCGGGAAACTCACAACCTGCTATGACCCCGCGGCGCAAGCGCCTTGGGGTCATAGCAGGTTGTGAGTTTCCCTTGACCCTATAGAAACCACTATGCCTCTCAAAGCAGTCAATATATCCTTATTATGATCAGTGCACCACTACATCGTGGAGGCAAAGAGTATACATGTACATGTTTACCAATTTCATATAACCTAGGCCGATACATATAGTTACGGAAAAAGAGGTGAGTGAATTAAATGTCAGTGTTATATCCGAGAGAAATTTGTTAAAATTTTTCAATATTTTCGTTTTACATTGACGTATATATACAATTCAAGACAGACTTTCAGACACTCTCGGGTTTTATTTTAAAATCTGGTATGTAAAATCATCATTTTCTGAAATAGTTGGGTCTGGGTCTAGATGTCTTTGAGGTTATAAATGGAGAGCGATTGAGCTAAGACCAAGATGAGAAAGATAGGTGTTTAGTAAACCATGAAGAAACAGGCTAAAACGAAATTTTTAAAAACAGAGCTTTGAAACCAGACCATAAGAGTTTAATGTTCTTGATCGTGAACCCGGAAGTAACTTTTGTCGCATTAAAAAAACCGTACTTGTGATCATAGTAATATCGTTCATAACTTTTCAGTATTTGTTTGTCTTGGGGGGAAATGTTACGATTTTAGTATGTTATTGTGATTTGAATTACGAAAATATGTCATGAATTATTATTCTTACATGTTATGTAGATATGAATACCCTTGGGAAATATTTCACGTAATTTTGCGATTCTTAACATAGCTTACATTTCAACTAATGATTCTGCCAAACCAGAGCAATATAATTTCCTCCGTACAATCATTATATTCTTTTTTAAATAGTATATTCAAGTGTGCATGAGAACATGTTTATAGTACTGCTTTTGATACTTCATCAGCTTTAAAAGTAAAGCTAATCAGTATGTGTAAAGGAGGGATTATACCACACTGCAAAGTCACTGGACAGGTGGTTATCTCCAGCTCTCAAATAACATAAGAAAAAGAGGATCATGGGGGACTAATGGTCACCGATTAGGCATTGTTTGTTATATAGAGGGCGCAAGTAGCTACATAGTGAAGTGGGCCTTTAATACAAAATGTTGCCTACTAAGTTTTAGAGTCGTTCAAAGCCTATTATCTTCATCATGTCTCAAGGTAAATCACGGATCATATTGGTTTTCGTTCAAAATTACACATTTCGAATAATTGGCGTTTTGTACTTTTAAACACAGATGAATACTCGAGACAGATAATAAGCACACGTTTGATACTCGTTTGGTATAAGATTCCAAATCAAGTTTATTTCGCTCGGTGCATGCGCAGCTATTATTAATCATGGTATATGACATCATCATCATCAATATATGACAGAAATAATGTAATTATTATTTTTCCAATGACAAATGATTGCTAATTTGTAAATGGTAAACTAAATTTCTGAGACTCATGTTTAATTGGTTTTGTTTTGTTTTCATGTGCTTCAACTGGTGCAATGTAATGTATTATGACTTGTAAACGTCAGACTTTTACAAAATGTTCTACTTGCATAACTAGTTACGATACATGTAGATAGAGGTGATGTAGTCTATTCTATTGGGTATGTTGCTTGATTGTGAATCATGTGGTTCGCGGTTCGAGTCCCACCACGGCACTAATGTCCTTTGGAAAGACAGTACTATACCTTTGTCACTCTCCATTCATCTCAGGTATATAGTGAATGGGTAACCGGTAGGAAGAAATTCCGTGAATGTTTATATGAGCACATTATCATGGTAGATTGGCTAAAGCCGGGGTAGTATTATGATTGCATGGCCCTCAGGGAAAATGGTTTGTCTATTGATTAGGACTAGGAAAACAATTATTTTTATTTTAATGATTATTGTTCATTTGATTATTATCATTATCATTATTATTATCATTATTAGCATTATTATCATCATCATTATTATTATTATCAGCATTATTATTATTATCATCGTCATAATCATTTTCCCCACGTTATAATGGACATTGACATTGTACAAGAGCGACAAAGGAAACAGCTTTAAAAAAAAAAAAAAAACCTTTTTCAGTACTATATTCAGTTGATGAACTAAACATAAGATATTTGTTATCACGATATAGCGGAATATAATATTTTGTACGTGTTATATTCTGTAGGGGGAAAGGCGTGGAAAATGATAGACGGTGTCCATTAATACGATGAAATGAATCAAAGCTAAACTAATCTTCTTCTTTTTTTCCTTTTTCTTTAATTTCGTATTCCTTTAGAATTCGAATCATGGCTGATGCATTAAAGAATGTCATTGCTCAGAGCCTGGAGTGTCCTGTATGTCTGAATACCTTCACCGATCCCAAGATCCTGCCTTGCTCTCACACCTACTGCAAGGCCTGTCTGGACAACCTCTTGGAATGCCATGGTAACGACCAGATGCTTCGATGTCCTGTCTGCAGAGCTGAAACCCAGGTCCCAAACCAAGAAGTCAGCAAATTACCGGCAAATTTAGCTTTGAAGTCTCTCATAGAGGACATGAAGGATCAATATCAGTTTTGCACGAATTGTAAATCCGAGGACAAACCCCAAGCTGTTGTCTACTGTCAAGACTGTGGCATTTATCTCTGTATCACTTGCCAAAACACACATTCTCTGTGGCAAAACTTCATCAGTCATGAGGTCTTAGCCATGAGTGAGATCGTTTCAGGGAAGTTGTCAGTACGTAGATACCGTAAATGCAGGAAACACCCCAAAGAGGATGAGGAGTGGTTCTGTTCCGACTGCAGGAGATTTGCCTGCTTCAAGTGTGTTGTCATGGAACATACAAACGAAGGACATCGGGTCATCGAGGCAGCTGTTTATGAAAGCAGCCATACGAAGAGTATTGAGGACCTCAAATCCAAGGCGGACAAAAAACGCTCTTGCTTTCAGAAATACGTTGATTTCATTGATGAACAGAAGGAGCGTGTGTGCAATGTTCAGAAGCAGTGTACAGATGATATCAACAAAGCATATGAAGAATCAGTCCGGCAGTTGACAGAGAAGAAAGGAGACCTCATTGGTGAAGTCAAGGGTAGGACCGAAGGAGTAGAGAAAGAACTGGACGAAATGAAAAAATCGGCTCAAGAGCACATCATTCACTTGACCACCATAGCTGACGTGGTAACCAATCGGACAAAGATACCGTTAGATATGGATGCTTTGTCAGCACACGACACTCTATGTCAAGACTTACAAGAGGCTTTAAAACAAGAATATCCTGACTACAAGCGGCCGATTCAATCGAGCAGGAAAGGAAAAAGTGTCAGTTTTAAGAGAAACGTTGCATTGGACAAGTTAGCTCTCGGTAAGATCGTAAATGCAGTTACAAAGAACATTGCTTTGCCTTCTAAGGATAGCATGGATGCCATGGTTAGTACACCAGACGGTAGGATGGCAGTGGGATGTTACACATGTGGCGTGGAGATCTTCTCTGCTGATGGTCAGCACCAGCAGACAGTTCTCAACCATGTTAAGATTCGTGAAGTAGGGTTCCTCTCCGATGGTCGTTATGTTATACTTGATCCCTCAAACAATATCACACTTTACACACTAGAGTACACAAAGTTGAATGTAATGTTTAAGACTCTGAGTGACGATGAAGGTGGATATGCTAAGCTCACTGTAGATGGTGAGGATCAGATCTATGTTAGCTACAAGGAAGCCGAGAAGATCCAGGTATTCTCACCAGCAGGTGGGAAGGCGATCAGGGAGATACCATGTGATAGGTACGAGCTTCAGCAGATTACTAGTTATAATGATTACCTGATCATTGCATTTAGTGATGCAATACGATTGATTGACAAACAAGGTGTCGTAAAATATGAATTAAGGGATATAAGTTATTTCCCATACGTCGCAGTGTCTCAGTGGAATACAATCCTGATAGCCAAGGTGAATCACGATGTAGGTTTGGTCAGCATTGATGAGTACACTAACGAGCTGAAGCATGTCCAGAACCTCGTCATTGATTACAAGATTGAGAAACCTGAGAGGCACTGGTACTATCTCCAGCAGTACCGATCAGGAGAGATCGCTTTTTGCACTCCTGATAGACTCTATATATTCCACTGAAAATAATGGATGACTCCCTCTTACTTGCACTGTATGATACCACTGTCTTCAGGCCCGTGGTGCGATATCATTGGGTACTGGTGTTTATGTGACTTAATAAAGTGATTATAAACATCCAAATGGAATCAGTTATATCTTGAACTAGGTGAATTTTCGTGACTGTTTCAGAAATGATATTCCTAGATCATGTATATACATCAATTTTAATGATTGAACCTTTCTAAAGAGTAAACTTTCTTTCATTATACCTTACATGTGTTTATCTTTCAAAGTATTTTTGTTTATTATGACTCTACATGTGAATCTGATTTTTTAACTTTGATAGCTGGTGTAAATGATGTAGACACAATTTAGTTGAGGACTAAAAGATTGTTCCACATTAGGAGATAATCATTATATTAATAGACTCTATATATGTAATGCCGTTTAATACAATGAACATATTTGTCTTCATTTTCTACAATATATTTCAGATCACTGTCCGATTATTCAAACTAGTTATTATATTTTACCCAGAATCATGAGAGCAAATGCCGTGTTTTTATAAAAATGTCTTCTTCTTACAATTTCTCTCTTGTGTACAAAGAGTTCAAGAGTTTCGAAAGTCGACCTATTCATTGGTTATGTATTTTGCAAAAGTATTGTAAAACCTATCGTCAAAATAAGGTTTATTAATATTTCATCTGAAGGACTGTGATATCTTTGTTGCCTGTTTTCTATGTTTACTTTCCGTCTGGTAAAGGGGATGGGAGAAATGACATAGAACTTGTCGCAAATACCCGATCCAGTTATTCCCTTTTTGGAGATATTTCGTTTTGTCTGTGTTTCAATTTTTTCAGTTTCTGTCCTTAATATATCGTCGATAGACATTTGTGTCAATCCTATCTAAACTTAGTAAAAATGAAATAGTATGTATTTGAAAGGAATATCACTAATTTCAATGAATGCAGACAAAATAGAGAAATTATTTTGTATAAGATTTCCAGAAATCTTGACAAATTGTGATTATAAAGCTACTCTATGTTCGCTTTGTGCTGTAGATTTCATTAAACATCAACCAGCAATTTTCTTTGTCATATGGATCCTGCTGAGTATCGTCGTAGAAGTAGAAGTAGAAGTAGCTTTGGCCAGAATATGAAATTGTAGACATGTTCTTATAGATTCTCCTGTGTTTAAAATAAATACACTATCATAAAAACTTTTTTTTTTTGTTAAGAAGATATTTGGGGAATATTTTCTTTATTAAACAAATGGAGAAGCAATTGCATTTAGAGATACCTACCTATAGGGAGCCGAACCAATTCCAAAAACAACCTCACAAACCTTTATAAATCGACTATTTTTCTCATTCTGTATATTAATGTCATTTCTTGTTCGGTCTCTTGTGGGTCTGGATATCAACCAAGATAATGATGAACCAATATTTAAAACTAAAATAAGTGAGCAAACATACAAAGGAATCAAAAGAAAAACAGCTGAAAGTCACTCTTGCAAATTATTAATTTAATCTGATTTTTTTCTTCTTTTCCTTGATCTATTTTATAATATCGCGCACAGTGATGTTTATTTTTCTGTGGTAGGAATCTTGTGTTTTGTCATATCATTATAATCTGATACATAAATTAAAATATTGATTATATCTTCTTTAGGTTGGCCATTTTAAGAATAAAGGTCACTTTCTTTCTGGCTGCTACCTACCAAGCAGTTTAGATATTTTTGTACCAATGCATATACATGACATTGTATTATATTGTTTTGTGTAACAATGTATTTTTCCATACACACGTATGTATGTTATTCTTTAATTGAAAAGATGAATGAATTGGAATGAAACAAAACTATAGTTATTGATACGACATTCTATATAGTACAAATTACTATTTGTGATGATGACATTTATTTACAAAACAGAATATGAAATATGTGGTGTCTATACGGGATTATTTGCAGGGGAGGGGACGTGCAAGTGTGTAAAAAGGGGGCAGCAGTTACGCTAGATGGAGCTTGTACTGTGCAACATTATAGTTGTACCACTGTAATATGTAAATGTGTACTCCGGTTTCTTATGCAGGTATAATGTCTACTTTGATCGAGTTGTTATTCAATCTTTCTCAACATTTAGCACGAATTTATGCGGTAGACACCAACACTTTTATGAGGTATTGTAAATACTTTTATTTTGATTACCAAATAAATTTTGATTCACATCGAATTCAGTCTGAACTTTACATCAATTTCTTTAATCGCACAGTTGAAAGAGTTTTTGTGCAAGAGAGTCACATTAAATCCACTATTTTCTCGCTCGTAATCTGTAACCCCGGACTATATTACCTGATTGGATACGGTGTTTCCTTCTTCACGGATTAGCTCCGCTTTTCCTAAGCCCCGGACTATTTTGACTTCTGTTCTCAATAAAGCTCTTAGCACCGCATTTCAAGAGTTAACACCCCAATTGCGGTGCTAACCCTGCTTTTTCCGGGGCAAAATAATCCTGTATAAGATGAACTATCGGTGGGGCTACCCCACTTTGGTAAAAACGAGTGTGAAAACGAAGTGGGCTAAGGAAAATTATACCAGTGTGACTTGAAAACATCTCTCTATCTCTCTCTCTCTCCCTCTCTCTCTCTCTCTCTCTCTCTCTCCTTCTTTCTCTCCAATATCTCCAATATCTCCCTTCTTCCCTCCTTTCCCAGCTCAGTGAATATTTTATTTTATTTCACTCTGTTACGTTATTTACCACCAAATGCATAAACTATAGGGCGTAATACTGTAGTGTTTTCATTCTCGTTCAAAATTATAGAAATGAAGGAGATAAAACGTTTTAGACGGCATTATTTACACATTTGATTGAACCTTTTAATAAACAACCTGCATGCTGAACAGATCAGGAATAAAAACTCAGAAAGAACTGCACCTGCTTCAAACAGGAGAATGAGAGAAAGAGAGTGGGGTGCAAGGTAGACTGAGTGTCACATAGGAACAGAGAGATGGGGGGGAAGAGAAAGCTAGAGAAAGAAAGAGAGTAAAAAGGGAAACAAAATAAGACATTTAGAGAGATAATATGCAGACCGACACAGATATCCGCATATACAGCAAGAGAGATCGACTATGACTGTAATTGAATTTGAATGCAAACATTTTCTTTAAACATCATCCTGTTGAGTTCTTACCATAATAACATGTAATACTGGGGCGCATTGGCGAATGCTGTGGGCCGATTGTACGAGAAAGGCTTTCCTTGCCCCTTTCATAATCTTAACGATGCATGCGACAAAAACGTAGTATCCACCATTTTCATTACCATGGTTACATGCTCCGCAATATTGATACAAAACTTGTCTCCTTGTGATACAGATTTTCTAGCTGAATGCATGTATGCCTCCGTTATAATAACAACTGTCTTTGGCTAGCTTGCAGGTAAGTGCCATCGGAAGTAAACAACATCAAAAGGGAGGTGACGTAAAGACGGCATTTGAAGGCCATGGTGGAAGAATCGTCATCCGCCCGTCTGACCTGATTCAGAAATGGAATTGACGATAATTATTGTTCACTGACGGTCTTTTCTCGATACGCGTGCCACTAATTTTCACTCCGCACAATAATGATGTCAAAAATTAAAGGCATTTTTCTAGCTTTTTCTTATTGGCAGCATAAATGTCAAGGTCATGATACCATTCTATCCACGCGCTGTTGTTAGGAGATATTTCAGTCAAGATGGTAGATTCATGGGCATACTAAATCTACCAAGGGGGGGGGGGGGCGTTTCTTCCTAGAATATCCCCCTTATAGATTCCAATATTTAGTGAGCAGTATTTTTAAGGTCTTCTTTTCTTCTTCAAGGTAACAGTCTCTGATGGCGCATTCTTGAAGCCAATGCATCTATACACATGTTAGTTAATACATCATGCCTCATCCACTGGCGGATCCAGGGGGGGGGGGCTCCCCTGGGAAAAAATACAGTTAAAAACACGATAATTTTACCTTCTTTTTTTAGATGGGCCCCCTCCCCTGGCACTTAAGGGGGGAGGAGGTGTGATTTTTCAATTTTCGAGGGCCAAAAAAAAAGATAGTGCTCCTTACAAACTATTACCAAAAAAAACAAGATACTACTTCTACTGCTGCTGCTACATCTTTTACTATACAATTAACGTTGCATGACTAAAATAATAATGATAATAATAGTAACACCAATAACAATAATGATAATAACAATACTTAGAATAATAGTAATAATGATTTAATGATAATAATAATAAAAGACAATTGTAAGGCAAACCTAAGGGTTGATAGTAAGTGACGTAGTAAGATACGGTGCAAAGGGGCCGGGTGACAAATGGTGACAAAGAATGGGAAGACGGGAAAAGTAATGTTTAGCTATAGGGACGTCGTCAGTCTGACCATTTTGGTGATCATTTTGAATGCGTCGATCGGGTGCACCAATTAAGTAACCAATGTCAGCCGACAGTGATTTCAACAAATAAGAAAAGGGAAGGGTTACCTTCTCAGCCTTTTCAAAGGTCGAAGAAAGTAGGTAAAAATAGACCTTTAGATTTGCCGGTTCCAAAGGTTATTTTTTAAACGAGCAACTAATCCCTCCCCGCCCCCCCCCCCCCCCCCAAAAAAAAATGTATATAGATCTAAAAAGAAAATACAACTAATTATGGTGTACTGAATGGGACCTACCTTGACTGGCATTTGCTATTTGTTGGCTTCATTTACCAAATCCATATTTGTTGGCTCCATTTACCAAATCCATATATTGTAGTGCTGAAATGCAACGAATCTGAAACGTTGGTAACAAATAAAAAGAAATTGAAAAGGAAACAAAAATAATGATGTCATTATTTAGCTGCATGCACAACGCATGCGCAATTCAATTTGTAAAATCTCAAGATGGCGGCGCCCAGTGGTCAAACACACGAGGAAGGAGGAGTAGGGTTAGTGGAAAATGAATCAGATCCCGGAGATTTACGGTTATTACATGTGATGGAAGCGTTAGTAGGGGAGAATAAGAAGCGATTTAATACAGAAATGAGGCAATTCGGTCTTCCTCTTCCTCCCAAATCGCCGGAAGAACAGACGATCGAACGGGTTATGGAGAGCTGCACGTTCAAGACAGTCATCAGCGGTGTCCTCGGTACGTGTCTCCCTAAACCTCCGGCAGCATTGCCCCTGGTCAGGCGGGGGTAATGATAACATATGTACGATCTCTTGATGAATCGGCTTAGATCTATGCCGAAATAGACCGAATTTTTCTGTCTCTTTCGTTCGTTAGCCTCTGATTTAGGTAGGGTCCATGGGCATCAATCCTTACGTAATACGTATTATTGTTCAGGTGGGGGGGGGGGGGGATGAATGAATAGATCATCCCCCCCTGAACTAGGCACATTCATGGGACACTAGAGGGCGCTTCGCGCTCGTACGAAAATCTGAATGGCCTTGCTGCGGTGGGTCGGCAATAATCAGCCCAAAACTTGGATATGGGAGAGTGGAAGGATATATCTTTTTTATAATGTTATCTGGTCTTACCCTTAACCATCCTATGTTTAATCTATGTAGAAATAACATGCGAGTACGATAAGAGAAACATCGGGCCCATTACTGATGCAACTTTTGAAATATTAGCCTAGAAATGACCACCAAACGGAAAAAAATGACATTTTTTCCCGACAAATCTTCATAAAATCTGAGTTATAAACAAGTCACATCTAGGTACACTAATACAAATACGATTTTCTGAAAATTAAGTTATGATTTATTAAGTTTCTTTCAAGTATATTTCTGCGCATTGCAGCGCCAATATTCTACACTGCTTCAAAATCACCCTTGAAATTTTTTTTTGCAACGAATTTGTTACGAGGTCCGCGGGTGTTCCCCGTTCCTTGCGTGTTGAAAGTTTGGTAATACATAGTTTCCATTGACTCGCGCACGAAAAAATGGTCGAAAACAAAATGTCAAATGAAGAAATAAACAAGCTTTTGTATAGTTATAAGAGTTCTACTGAGGTTTCTTTGTCGATTTAATTTATTATATAGTCTCAATTAGAATTCAGAATTATCTCACTGAAAAGTTAAGAAACCGACGATGTTCTCGATCGTAGATATTTTCATTTTGCCAGCAGCCGATCTAGCGTTGTTTGGGCAAAAAGCTAGGCCGCTGCCTACCCACCGCGAACCTTTCCGAGTCCCGCTAAAATGGCGCTCTGCGGAGCTCCGCGGCTGCGTTGGTATCGCTGCAAACTCTCAGCCGGCTAGCTCCCCACGACGGACCATTCGCGGTATGGCGAGAGTGTGTGTGCGAGGTATGATTTTGGATTCGAGAACGCACGTAATGCAACCGTGTGCGTCATTTTCAGCTGTCGAATGTATACGACCAATTTTACATGTACGATTTTTAGTACAGATACTTGGTCAGTTTTCTTCTTATATCTTTGGTTTTACAACATTTAAAAATATAATTTCTTCAAATTTGCTCCTGACTCGGTTCAGACTAATTGTATGATGTGTTTTCAAGTCAGTTTTTTGAATATATTTTTTTGCATGAATTTGCCTACCTGAACAATATTAGGATTGACGCCCATGGTAGGGTCGGCTCTCTCTTTAGAGACAGAACAGCCCTATACGCTTTAGTGTTCACGCTTTGTGTAAAGAAACGTTACACCAAACTTGGCAAAAGTACCGGCCAAATTCCATATTTCACAGGTTGCATATCCGGTGCATTTCATTTTGACGATTAGGTCTAGGCTTAACTACTTTGGTTCCACTTACCAACTTGACTGAAATAATCTGTTTAATGGTCCCTTTTTAGGAAATTATGGATCAAAATCGACATCCATGATAAAAATCTTGCAGCGGTAGTTTGAAACTCTCGCTGCGCATGACGTCATCTAAATCTCATCCCTTCTACTTTTCTAGTCTACGCCGAAGGCAAAATGATAATGAAGGAAAAACTGTGCACGAGCTACGAGTTCGTAATGACATGCTCAGTTTTTCCGTTTAAATTTCATATCATCTGATTTTACACTTTCTTATCAACTTTTGCAGAACACAATTCTATAATCAATTTTTTTTTAGGCATCCGATTCAAGTGCCATTCTATTTCTTTATTAAAATCTTTCTGATGCAGTAGTTCAAACTTTGTAATGGTCTAGTACAAGATTAGTATCTTAGGAATTCTTTTGAAATATCAATCTCAAATTCTGCTGTCAGACTGAAATGAGCATTGCAGTGTGAAAGAAATTATGTTACTGCATGTGATTTTACAGATGATATTAAAGGTATACTATCGGTATGTCCCATTTGCAGGCCCCAAAAATGGGAGGTAAAATTTCAATGGCATTTAAAAGATATATGTAATACTAATTTAGAACTTCCCTCAGAAGAACAAAAGGGCTAGAAAATGTCTTTTTGTGGGATATTGACGACCGTTAGATGACGAATCAAATTTAGCTAGAGCGAGTTTAATTAAATAGTCTAATTTTCAGACCCTGTATCAAATGGTTGTTTTGTGCTGTGCAAAGATTCCATTGGTTATTTTTTATTACCAAAGAAAAGCAGAAGTGAGTCAGTCACTCAATAGTGTCTAAAAGTGAAGTCTAGAAAAAAACAGGTTTCCTTGCATAATTTGAATACTAGGACACTGCTAACGTTTAAATTTCACAGACGTGACATATTCATAATTCCTGCAAAGTTCTACAGAATTCATTATTGGCTGCAAAAGGGTAAGCTACATGTACCTATAGTTTAACACACGATTTCCTTCCAATTCCAAATGCACTTCAATAACTTTTCAACTGAAAGGCGAATGATACAAGCTTACTCAGCGTATAGGCTAAGTCATGAGCTATTATAACACATGAGAAGAATGTGAAAATATTCTTTTCAGTTTGAATTTGTTATATTTGAAATCCCAATCCAAGATAGTGAGGTGTTAAGCCTTCAAGTTGCAGTTTAAAAGGACTTGGTAACATTGTTAAGTTGAGAGAAAATGGTGCTAAGGTAGTGACTTCAATGCTAGATGTAAAACTAAAGATAATCTGAAAATTTGAGTAAAAACGGACCATTATTAATGATAAAAATTGGAAAAAGCTGATCAGATCGATTCCTTAATTCTCCCAAATATATTATTACACTTTAGGTGAATGTAAAACGTCACAAAGCAATGAATTTGCTCTATATACCATTCCAGACATTTCAGTGTTCAAAGATTTTTAAAAGCCTGTCCTATGTCTTATTTTCATGGAAAAACGGTTGGGGAAAATTCAAAATGTTTGGGAGAAATTACTGGTTAATCAGTGTTAGAGGGTGTTGCACAGTGACGCCTTCAAAGAAAACCATGAATATCTTTGTGGTTTGAGAATTTTTTTCAGGATTTTTTGCCTGTGATAGGTTTAGTATAGTAGAACTAGAAGGATTACATTTCATTACACAAATTACACATTTTTTTTCATCAACCTTCAACAATGTTACTGAGTCATTTTAAGGACAGCATTGTTATCTCACGGTATCGATTCAATCCTTTTGCTACTTCCTTCAACAGGTTTTGCATTGGGTGGTGCTATTGGCCTGTTTGCATCGAGCGTTAACCCGGTAGATCCTGAGCTTGCAGCCAAACAGAAGGCCAGAGATGTCTTAAAGGACATGGGAAAGCAGTGCTTATTTCACGCCAAAAACTTTGCCATGATCGGAGCCATGTTTGCTTGCACAGAGTGCCTTGTAGAATCGGTGAGTTGCACTAGAACAAAACCAGGCATGCATAAATGTAGATATTTAGAGGGGACAGGTACCGGGTAAATGAAATAATATTCCTAGTTTCTTATCCATCCACTTTTCTGACCACCTTCCCCATAAGTTCAAGGTACAAGTTTGGTTTATTTTCATATATTTTATATTTCACATTATACATTGTCGGCTCTGTTTACAGAAAGTAGTAATAATGTTTGTTTGTACGTTTGTTTTACCTGACTGCTAAATAAGAATGTGTATGCTTGTAAGTAAGCCACCAGGGGACCAACAGCTTTAAGTGCTCTCTGAAGGACTTTTTAATGGGGATAAGTACCATACAAAAGGGCACAAGCGCATCCACTTGGTTTCAAACCCGGAACTTCCTGGTTACGAGACCCCTGCTCTACCACCGAGGGAGGGAGGGAGTGGGGAGAGAACTAATTTCAACTCATTGAGGCAGCGCACACAATAACGCCAATTCATGATTACATGTTGAGACATACGTTGTTTGGACACACTAAAGATACACTTCCTTCCTAGTGTCATCAGCCTGTGGCATATACTTCAGGCATCTACTAGAGAAGCCCCCCCCCCCCCCCCCCCACCCTTAGGCAGTTCAAAAGGGGGCAAGAAGGAATCACACTCTGGCCAGAGTAGGCAGTACGCAGGGGAACTTTTTTACGTGCACCACCACAGTTTTTAGTTTTGGGATATTAGAAGGACAGTTTTGCAGCCACACCCTACACACGGCACAAAAGCACCACACAAAGTATGAAAATACTTTATTTAAGAGGCTGGTACTCAACTGGAAGAAGAAGATAAATTTAGGTAGTGTAAATATGCACAGCAAAATCAGCTGTTCAGTGCAGGGTTTTCTGTCTCGTGATCAAGTTTTTTTTTTTTTCCTTCCAGAAAAGGGTGATTTTATCTCTGGGAAATATCTTGGCTTTGGGATTTAGAATCTGTGGTGCTATTGGTTTTAAAATCAATAGCCAGTGATGCTGGGACTCCTGGGAGAGGTCAAACAATAAAGGGGTTGGCTGTAGTCCCACTGGAAAACAGCATCAAAGAGGGCTATGCTAACTGGTGACTGCATGTACATTACCATCTGAGGACTACTATACTCAGACATCAAAACGCTATACGATACTAATAATGTTTTAAATTTGAGTAAACAGTTAACATTATAAGCCCCTGTGCAATATAGCAGCAATGTAGCTCAGTTGTATGCAGAATATCAGATATGCATCATAAATCTCCCTAACAATATTTAACCCTAGGACCTAGATGTCAGTCGGGTGACCAAAGCCAAGTTAGATCACATGACTCGGATAACAGCTACAGCATAATAAACATGGCCTTAGTGGAGGGCATTGAGGCCTGGCTGACCATAGAAAGTGAAAGTGATGTGCAAGGACATCTTGATTAGCCCTCACAGACTCACTATCTATCTAGTCTAGTGCAGTGCACTTGGATCCATTTTCTGACAATCTAGTATCCTGAAGTACCTGGCGTAGAACACCGACTATGTTAGTGTTTGTGAATGTATTAAAGTGACTCAGTAACATTGCCTCAGATTCTGAAACAAAATCCTGGACACTCAAAGATTTTTACCTTTTTTTAAGGGCTTCAATATTACACCATATCACAGACACTGATGCATCTCAGATTTAACATTGTTAAACGATGCCTTTAAGTCTGTATTTTGGGCCCATGAAGAAAGATTGCCCATATACGGTACATGTAACTAGTGACACATTGCAACAAGTTTGTGTGGTTTAAGGATAGAAAATATCAGTTACCTAAAATGAACTGTTAAATATCCCCCTTCCAATCCAATCTAATCCAGGAATTTGCATATCAAGTTGCCTCATTTAGAGGCGCTGATGTGATGAGACTGAAAAGCTACTGAATATGCCGTTCATGGTTCACAACATGGGAAAGACTGGGATGGTGGACAGATGTCAGCATTGCAATGACCATTTCAATTTATACCTGCAATCATCATCATTTCAAATCTTCACACAAGTACTTCCCACCTTGCACTTCCTATCTAGCATTTAAGTAAGAGCCACATTGTTGGCGTCTCCCAGGTCCCTCCCACTGCTTGTGACAGCCAGCATGTCACAGATTAGTACATGGTCCATGGTCTGATGGCCCGGGCCACACTCACAGGCCCGAATTCACAAAGGAGGTTTGTCGACAAACCTCCTTTTGTTTTTTACAAACCAAGGTTTGTAAAAACTCGTCAATACGCGTCGTATGACGCACATAAACCTTGGTTTGTCGACAAACCTCCTTTGTGAATTCAAATTTCTGAATTTCATGTAGGTAAACCAGTATACTTGTAAAAAGGAGAATATAACAGTTCTGTGTACTAGTAGCTGACTTTTATCTTTTTTGCACCACTAATTTCATTATTTTCATATCATATTTACAGTATAGAGGAAAACATGATGCCAAGAACAGCCCCATAGCAGGATGTATAACAGGCGGTCTCATTGGTTATAGAGGTTTGTGCATCTTTCTTTAATATACAGTCAAACCTGTCTATAGCAACCCCCCAAGGGAAACACAAAAAGTGGCCTTTTGTAGACAGGTGGTCTTTGTAGACAGGTTCCTTTAGTACATGATTCAATGAGAAACCATTTTCAAGGGAAACAACAAATGTGGCCTTTGTAGACAGGTGGTCACTAAAGCAGGTTTGACTGTATTTGCACTTTCTGTCTCCCACTCTATCTTCCTGTCGTGATGCCTGCATCTTTCTTTCATTTTTCCACTCTCGATTTCTTCAGCATTGTTATTCTTATTATTCTCTCTCACTTGCTCTCTCTCTCCCCCCCCCCCCTTTCTGTTCTCCCCTACCCCTTATTATGAATTGTTTTGTCTTATTCTCTTTCTCTACATTTCCCTTTTTTTCATTAATGATGTTGGGTCCTTGTTGTTTTTCTCTATATATTTCAATTTGCTATGATTTCAATATTTGCTTTGTCTTTCTGGGTCCTCCTTGCAATTTTTTCTTCCTCTAGATAGATTTGTGATACGATATAACCTAATAGAGGTTACATCATTGGTCTTTACAATTGGCCTTTACAACAACATTTGCATGCCTGTACAAGAATATACTTTCCATAGTTCTGTTACTGTTTAGTTGATGCATCACAGAAAATTTGCTTTGGAGGCATTATTTTTATTCAGAAGGTAGATCCCTCTTCCCCCTTTAGATCCATCTATACATTGAGGAATTAAATGTTATTAAAGAGAAAAGAATAGGTCTCGTCGTCCCCCGTCCCCCCCCCCCCCCCCGCCCTTTTTTTTTGTTATCTTCTTGAGATTTTAATCAGGGAAAACAAATATCTACGACTGATTGCTATTGTTTGATTTATATTTCTTCTCCAGCCGGACTGAAGCCAGGCGTTGCGGGGTGTGTCGGATTTGCAGCTTTCTCTGCGGCCATTGACCGCTACTTCAGCTTCCACTGACACTGACACAGTGGTCAAGCGATCACCAACAGAATCGGAATGGACATCCTGGTGGTCAGTTCCAGAATGATCTACATCTTGACCGCGGTGGTTCTCTTGTTTGTTGTCATTGGACATTGGCAAATCAGTGAAGACTTGGAGCAAATATGCTTTCATTGCAGATAGAGCATACCAGCGAGGAACCTCAGGGAACTATCTTTTTGATGCATGGAGGAACATCAGTCAATGCGTCGGTGATTAACCCATTGACCGCTGAATTGTCTCATTTCGGCTTTGATACAGGACATTGGACATTGAATCTCCATAAGGACTTGGAGCAAATATGCTTTCGCTGCGGCTAGAGTAATTTGTCTGTTTAGAGCCAGAAGGGTGTTAAAGATAAACTTGAGTCCTGGTAAAAAAAGAAAATGAATTCTCACAGAATCTAACGAAACTTACACTGAATGTTCAAGATTACAAATAAATGTCATGTGCCAAACAATTTTGGAAGAAAATGTATACTGGCTGAGTAATGAGCATAGAAAGATAAGGAAATCAGGGTAGTACTAGCCCCGACACCATGTGTGTTGTCCCATATACATCTTTCTGTGTAAGTGATTGTTACTTTACCAAGACTCTGCCGAATTTATGATGATTTTGATGACTCCAGAACCTTGCATTACACACCATTACTTACATGCTATATGATCAACTTTTCTGATCCATTCCACACCTTTTCTTTCACAATGCAATCGCATTACCAGAACTCAAGTTTATCTTTAACTCGTTCTTTAACACAGAGTTCATGCCCTTCTGGCTCCAAACAGACGATATAAATGAGGGCTTTGAGCGAATATGCCAGTGATAGTTGAATATTGACCAACCAAGATCTTCAGGTGAACGTCATTGGGTTGGTCGATAAGCACCAGATCAATTGGATATTAAGCCAATGAATACTATGCCTGAGGTAACTGATGTCTCTAGACAATGTGTGTCCTACCAAAATGAAGTTGTATTAACGTGTATAGGTTAATTACTGTATAAGCAGTCATTTTCGTGAATTTGCGAATTGCTCATTTATCAAAAATTTTACATCATGCAAAAATATTTCCACCAGGTAATGTCTTGTGTCAAAATCATTAAAGTAAGCCCTGTCATAGAATGATGTTATTGAAATTATATAATTGGTAGTGGCTGTGGCTTTTTACAAATTTAACAACTCACAACATATGTCCTTGAACCCTTGATCTGTGAAGAAAAAAACTTTACACAAAAATATTAGCTTATGCAGTATATGCTGGGCTTTATACTAATTTGTCATAAAATGGTCTAGTTTTAATGATTAACTAAACTGTATGCATGAGCCCTATGTAACAATGTTGAAATTTGAGGGGGGGGGGGGTTAAGATTTAGATTTTCAGTAAATGTAGGTGCCCATGGGTCCAGGGCACTTTTTCAATGTTGAGTCCTGCTGTACGGAAGACTTTATGGAGAGCATTATTTGTCATCCTTTTTTTCATCATTAAGAATGTTTATTATTAATCCTTGCTAAACATAAAATGAGGAGGAGGGGAAGAAGCATTATTTGATGGGAGATATTTTCTGTACCGGGTAACCAAATTATTTCCATGGTATTGATATTATTAAGAAAGTTATTTTTATACTTTCCATCATTAAATCTTATGTCAACTCTCATAGTAAAAGAGGATGCACAATCTTTGTTATTTTTAACAAAAATTATCGTTCTAGATATCTAAACTTTGAGGGTTGTTTTTTATGAATTTGCTTTTTACCAAAGCAAAAGGTAAAGCACCTAGTTATTTATTGATAACATTTTGCAAGAGTTGCTTCCTACATGTATGTTTGACCTTCTTTATGTTGATTACCATCAAAATTAAAATGGTTCAATAAAGTATTTTAAAATGATATGTATTATTGTGTAATCATATTTGATATGTCTCCCATTAGTGATACGAGACTGAAATTAGATCTGGAAGTTCGTTATATGCACTACAGGTAGACTAATGCTCAAAAATGGATTTCTGTGTAATATTCTTCTATTTCAATTTTATTCCAATAATTAAAATTGCTGAGATACATTTCACCATACCTGATCCAGTTTTGATAGAGGGCGCTATATTAGTAAATTAACCAGAGCCATCTACTAGTACAAAAAAGTATATACAGAGTTTGGCCAACTTGGTTTCACTAGATCACAAACACAACATGGCGTATATTCTCTTGTTTTGTGCTTGCCCAACAAACAATGGTCCCCATATTGTGTCCAACTCGAACCGGGTTAGCCAAACTCTGTGTATAGATGGCTCTGTATTGGGAATGATTTTGTACTGCAGAAAACTCCATTTAACATAGTCACAAAGACCTTCGCAAAATAAACTCAGAGGCAATTTCAGAACCCTCTCTGTGTATCACATAGAGGTCATGTTCAGTTACGTTAAAAAAAAAAATGTAATGTTCGCACTTTCCAATGGATGCTGGGAAGAGCTCTTGAAATTGAGTCGGGTTGATTTGATTTTTGGAAAGTCTTTGCCATCTTGTTTAAAGAAGTCCACAGGTCTATACAAACAATAATGTGTGGATAGTAGAACACTCTCAGAGAGTGGTGCAATAAGGAATGATCAGAATAAACAGTGTTGGATTCAGAGGGGAGGGGAGGAGGCATATGGGGCCCCCTTCTGGGCCTCCCCCTCCCTCTGCCTTATGTGACAATGTAAGAAGCCGTTGACACTTGTTATGTTATTTTGCTTCTTTTTTTTATTACCCCATTTATCAAGTTGGTCTTTTAAAAGCAAAAAATCTGAAAATATATCACTGAAAGTTTGAGGGAAATCCAAAGAAGGATAAGAAAGCTCTGAAGTTGTGATCTTGCAAAAAGAAATTGGCAACTCTCATGATTTCCTTTAATAATAATAATAATAATAGCCTAATAGTCCACTCCAAATTTTATTAAACCGAAACGGAAATTCTTTTTGCCCAATTGATCGTGAGCCCGGCAGCCACTGAGCAGCGCCAGATCGACGTTGCTCTATCGTTGTAGATATACATGTATATCCACTTGTTTTGTACATGAACTGAGAATTATCATAAATGTCCCTCTTTATGAGTGATGCCAAAAGGAAAAAGCTCTCTTGTGAGGACATTTAAAAACAAATTATGTCAAAATTTCATTTTTGTGGATGGAGCAATGGACATTTATTGAAGTTGTACAAAATGTATAGAGAGCTGCTTGCAAAGAAAATCTGTGAATTGACAGTTTGTCCTTGACTGATTGTAAGTTTTAAAATGTTAAGTATTTTTTTTATCCTTGAACTGATTTTCTTCAAACTTTCACTGATTTATTTCTCAAGTTTGTCTCAATCATTCTGATTTTTGTTAAAACCATTCTGATGTCAAGGTAGATGTACTATTTACATTATTATGACTAATGTTGTTGATGAAAGTCTATTATTCAATAATAGTAAATATTGTAAATCTTAGAAACTGCATTGAATGTTTATGAAGAGCGATTTTGACTGTAAAGTGTAAATAAAATAAATTATGCTCATCCAGACTTTGTATCTGATTGCGACTTTTTACAGCATTTGATTTTTTCAAATTTTCTTATTTATAGGATCCGTTAATATTTTCTTCTATTTTTACCTGGTTAACTCTCAGGGTGAGTCGAGTACAATGCCATGAAGTAATTAGAATTCCAATAACCCTCCTTTTTTCTTTTTATCTGCATACGTCCTTCAATATTCAGATTAAATTGTGAACAATGCACAAGAAAACATTGACAAAGAAAAGGCAAGCAAATAAAAACAGTATTTATAAAAGGAGGTCGAGAGAGAAGATGAGGATGAAGAAACAAGGGATCATATTAGAAATGAAAGATATAGAGAGGGAGGAAGAGAGAAAGAGAATAGAAGGAGAGAGAGAGAGAGAAAGAGAAGAGGAAGATAATAGACCAAAGTTTTTCTATGTTGAAATAAATTGAAATGAAAGAAGACGACGGCATCAATGATCAATGAAATTTATATATGTATATGCCGACAGTTATCAAATAAGAAATTTTAAGGGGGTACATGTAGCTTGACGTGACGACACGAGAAAGGGGAGGCAAAGAATCGAAACCAATACTGCTATGTCATTTTTTAAAAAAAATAGATCTGCAGACTTGTATCAATCGGATATGATATAATTACGGAATTGCAAAATGAATCTGAAATGAATAAATTCCAAATCACAGTAGTAATTAAGCATCAAGTCAGTGGCATAACGTAGTCAGCCTTGAAGGGGGTCAGGGGCTCTGCTGTCGGGGAAGAACTAGTCCTAGACCTTCCCGAAAGATGCCATGCAAATGAACAAGGTCGTCGATTGCAGAGCGTTGGAGCAGTCGTATCGCATTTTGACGCTCCTCCCCCCCCCCCCCTTCACCATTCAATTGGGGGCATGTGCCCGCCTGTGCCCCTAAAAAAAAATTTGATTTTCAAAACAATGTTCCTCGGCGAAGCTTGTATGGATTAACCCAATCAAAGTATCATGTGAAAGGACATTACTCCTTCTTTATGAAAAGCAAATAATTATTTTCATACAGCTCTTCGTTCGCTCACAATGAATTTAGTTTTCGGGTTTCGTTTTCTTCTGGGACGCCTTCGCCTTCTTCTTGATCACGTGTCTAGTTTATTAAACCTTTGATAATTGTCTTTTCCCTGCATCCCAGCCATCCTGATAGCACTTGTTATGTATACCCGGAGGAAATGGGGGAGGAAATTGTTCTTGAGATAACGGTACTTTAAACTTTCGGTAACGGTCAGTACTTTCCGCTCTTTGATAAAAAAAAAAAATTCTCGAAACAAACAGTGCATGGGCATTTCAAAAAGAATTTTGGTAGACAACTGTTGATGGGTGCTGAACACAATGGATGAATAGAATATAACATTATCTTCTTTTCATTCCTGTTATAGATAGCGTGCAGAACTATTTTGGGGTGACTTTTTAAGGATAGAAAAGGAATAATCGTGATGTGGGCCTTCCCTAAAGCTCTAGAGACTATATTATGTTTAATACTCGCTTGCAATCAAAAAAGTGAATGCTTCCAGTAATAATGTTATATAAGTCATGTTTTTGGAAGAACCCAAGTTAATGTGGAATAAAATAAAATTATTTATTTTGTATATTATGTTGTCTTTGCTTGTTGGGAAATTTTGGGCTCACTTTTCGTGAAGTTCGGCAAAACTAAGAAAGTATAACCTGCAAAAATGCAAGTAAGAATATAATGGATCCTTTAAAAAAAATCTTTGATGGACTTTCGTTATCTATTAGAAAGGTTAAAAACATCCATGAAGTCGACGTTATTGATAGGAAGCACTTCAGTGAATTTCCTTACTGTTGTAAAAAAACAGTAAAGTTGATATAATGTAAACCTCAAGTAAAGAACGTGGCAAGATGTGTTTGTTAATGAATGAAGGATGGGGTGCTAGACCAAATTCAGAAACACCGAATAAACCAAAATAAAAAGGAAATAACAATACCAGAAAGCTCGGATTTTCAAAATTCATTTATCGACGATATTCTTTCAACACTTTATCATATACAATCATCATATCAACACGTAGGAGACCCACTGTATCAAAATCTAGTTTGTCCATTATCTTCCCTTACGAGTAATACAAGAACATTTTTAATTTGTTATATATATTGTCCCTTTCCTTTTGGTGTACTTGAGTAAATATCAACTCACGTTGTCGAGAACGTATAGACGCAAATTTGTAAAATGTTGATGTACAAAATGTGAATATGTTTCTCAAATTGTTTTTAAAAGACCCTTATTTTTTGTGAGGTGTTTCTTTAAGTATAAGTTGATAGCATAATATGCTCCGTCTCTTCCCAAGATACTCTTAACTGTTATTAGCAAGAAGAACAGTCGATTACAAACCACAGGAAGGAAGCTAGTCCAGTATAGTTTAGTCATCTGGTGTCATGCTGATAACTGGGAGTGTAGAGGTTGGCAGGTGTACTGTGGGCGTTTGAGAGGGTGGGTATAGGCTGGGGGTGGGGTTGGGGGAGGGGTCTCAGAAAAAATGGTAATAGTTTCAGGGTTGGCTCCAGGATTTCTTAAAAGATGGTCATACAAATAAGTTTAAAAAATTGAAAGAAAAGCAAAGAAAGACAAGGATTATTAAACATACACTAAAATATCTTAGACTAGGAAAACGGAGATCTGGACCCTACATTTTATATTCAGACACAATGATACATAAGACGAGAAAATAAATATAAACCTTTAGTATGTACAATGCATATAAATAAATAAATATATATTTTTTCTGACTGTGTTAATGAGAACTGAATTATTTGTGCTACCCAAATGAGTCATATTATATACATGTATACATATTTCATAAACAAAGATCAGCAGTTAATGATTGTACAAATAATTTCAATTATTGACTGATTGTGACAAGAACAATGAGCAATATTGAGCACGAAAAATGACGATTGATTAAATGATCACAATGATCATTCAATAACTATATTCTGCATATTACAATGCACATTCTTCACTACCTTGTTTGCATTCCAGCTAGTCGCCTTTTATAATTATACATGTATACATACAAATCCATCAACAATCCAGTATCCTATACTGGGTACCCATTTAACACCTACAAGTAGAGAGGTGCAATGTAGAAGATAAAACGCCTCGCTCAAGAACACAAGTGCCGTACCCGGACTCGAACCCCTGACCTTTGACATTTCCAGTCAGTTGATTAAACCACTGGTGATGGATGTATAGACCGATGTATATATATACATACTCGTCCTGTGGACGAGTTGAGATAGTTTTGGGTTTTACAATGAAGCTCGAAACGAATATTTAACAATGGTTTCTGAATTTTAACCACTTTGCGTGACTGTGTCATCTGTTTTAATTAACTTAGTACCTGAGAATTTCATTGCCACTGTCACCATCGTCATGATCATCATCAAAAAACTGAAATACTTATAGCATTATAATTACGCTTATTACTTTCAAAATGTTCATCACTATTATTGAAGAAACAGAAAGAAAGGAAAAGGGAGATACGTCGACTCCCAAAACTCTATTTTGTAGTCAGAAATGATCATGATAAATAAAATGAATGAATCTTTGAGAAAAGAATTAATAAAATAACCCTTTAATAAACACTACCATTGTAAACACACTATTATAATAATATATTAACGTTTGCATGTTTGGATTCATAATTCATTTTAAAAAAATTAACAAAATTAGGGCGTCAATTTTGTAAGTTTTATTAAAAATATGTCGTAATAATCATTGCCTTTCTTAAGCTGTTACCCCCAGATATCATATCTTTGCCTGTGAGTATGCTTTTTCTCAATTCAAATGACAGTATGAAATCGATATGTTCATAGTAAGTCTATAATTATGCAGATTGATATTGATTGAACAAAATTACAGGTACATGTATTAGCATGATTGAGAATATTATTCCTAATTATAAACCAGGCGCATCTTAAAGGGATCCGGTAACTTTGTCTTAGATCCTTTAGAAATAATCCTTGATTTAGCTCATGCTGCAATGATAATTATAAACCTTTAGGTCAGTCAGGAACTCCATGACTTTTACAATCGCCTCTCTGATTATCAAGATATTAATGATTGGAATTACAAATTTTGAAAACCGTTCACCGAGCGGTTTTCATAACACTACAGTCCATTGGGGAAAACGAGTATGGTAAAACCGGTCACTCACAGATTTTTACTTTTTTGAGGCACTTCTTGATCATTTTGAAGCGCGATTTTTTTTTTAGGGCTTCAATATTACACCATATCACAGACACTGGTAACATGTAGGACCGTTTATCTCAGATTTAACATTGTTAAACGATCCCTTTAAGCTTGAACGGGGTGAGATAATTTAAGAACAAACTCAGAATGATGTATCTAAGACATTTGTTGATGTTCATCTGGAGAATACTGTCAGTATGATCATGATAGTTGTTAATAGAATTCACAGTTTTCCTCAAATTTCCACTGCGAATGTTCCATAGATTTGGAGAGCGGCGGGGTCGGCGAAACTCGGCGCGTCTTCGTTCTCTGGACTAAGATGAGATTTGAACGCGGAACCTTGGTACGACCTGAACGACGAAAGTGTTTGCATAGGTCGCGGACGGACGTCGTAGAAATTCATCTCGAGATTTTCTTTTGCGCCATCGCTAAGGCATCGGGCACTTCGACTGACGACACTGTCCAGGGACGTTTGTGAATTCACCATGCGCTCCTGTTCCGCGGCCATGATTGCCATCTCGAACAAATTCTGCCCTCGCTCCAATGTCGTCATGTTGTTGTTCGCCCTCCTAACACCACCACCACCACCACCAATACCCCCATCTCCTCCTCCTCCTCCTCTTTCTGCTCCCCCTTTGTAAGCAACATCACTGGTATACGAACCCCCATCGATAGACCAGAGACTCCCCGATCCCTCCCTGGAGGCATGGTGGTCCGTGTAGAGTGTGTCTCTGCTGTTGCTGGTACTGTTGTCTTCGGCGGCGGGTGGAGGTCTTGAGGAGGTGACGTACGGGAAGATGAGGGTATTGACGTTGCTGAGACTCTGAAGACTGATGCTCTTCTTCTTGGTGAGGTTGGTTGTTGGTTTGGCCCTGGCAGATCTGTTAGGTGACTGATGCGGGTCACGTCGCGTGTTCCATGCATCTGAGAGGTAAATGATATTATGAAATTGCTTTAACATTAATATGACTTACATAATAGTGTATCTATAATATACATAATTTGTATGATTTGTTTATAATTTTAAGTATGATTTACATAAAATATGTTTTAATAACAGAGAGAGGGTAAACGGACGGGGATAGACACAATGAGGGACAGAGGCGTCTCATCCTGAGTCCCTCTTTCCACACACACATTTTTCAAGTACCCCCAAAGTGTTCGTTTTTCCTGTAGAAAAGGTGACCTTTTACTTTACAAAACTGCCCCTTTTTCTTTCAAATGGGTGCTTCTTCCTTTCTCATAAGTGTTTTTTTTTCACCTCTCATAAGTACACATATTCAACTTCTGATAGGTGCCGCTTTTAGTGTGACAAGGGCCCCTTTTCCTTTGAAATAAACGCCAGTTCCCCCTTCTTAGAAGTGCCCCTTTTTGTTTAACCTCTGATGAGTGGCCCTTTTCAGGTGCGAGAAGTGCCCCTTTTCACCTCTGATAAGTAACCCTGTTTCCAAAAAGTGCCCTCTGTAAATGGTGCCCCCCCCCCTCCATTTTTGAAAGACGCTCTGCCGTCCCCGGGAAAGGGGCGCGATAAAAATAGAAAGTGATATAGTATGGAGAAAGGGAGACAAGGGGCTTAGGGATAGGGATGAGGAGAGGAGGCAGAGGGACTGAGGGCCTTAGGGAGATAGAGAGGGACAATTTAATGCAGAGACAGATATAGATGAGGACAAAGAGGGAGATGGGGAAAGAGAAAGGAAAGGAAGCGAGAAAGAAAGAAAGAGAGAGAGATATATAGAGAGAGTGAGAGGCAGACGGAGCTAGAGAGGGAGACGGGGAAAGAGAGAAAATAGACATGCCAAGCTACCAAACTTTGAAAGAAAAAGGTTTACCACGATTTACATTCGGGTCTGCTGCTTAACAATTAATGATAAGGCGATTAAACGTCTAAATACGAATAACTCTAAAGCCTTAATAAAAATGATTGTGTGTATCCGATAAGATATTTAATTTCTGTGGCTACTATTTAGGTGCTTACCTTTTGCAACACGACTTGAAACACCACCTAAAATGGGTTAGAAGAAAGAAAAGAAAACACAAAATATTAAAACTAAAATAGTTATGCAAACGTAAAGGAACGACTTATAAGCTAACTTAGATTCCGATAGGGATTAGTAAGCCTCAAATTACATTTAAACACATGAATCCAAACAATAGTTTGAGTAAAGGTGGCCAATAGTTCATTGGCTACGTAATAACAAGATGTTTTCTTTATCGTTTAAACTCTGGGAATTCTCGCAATTATCTTTTTTTTTTAATGATTATGGGTTTTCAGAAGATGTCTATACAAAAAATAACAGTGTCACAAGATATATCTTCTTGCATATAGACAACTTC
This sequence comes from Strongylocentrotus droebachiensis, assembly GCA_035222895.1. Classification (NCBI taxonomy): domain Eukaryota; kingdom Metazoa; phylum Echinodermata; class Echinoidea; order Camarodonta; family Strongylocentrotidae; genus Strongylocentrotus; species Strongylocentrotus droebachiensis. The sequence goes on from JAVYIG010001068.1 coordinate 233,990, forward strand.
TTTATTTTGAACTTGCCATTGCGTTAAATATATTATTTGGGAGTAGTACAGTTTGCTCTCATTATATTATGTGAGTAAATAATTGTCATGCCGTAGTAATTTTTCCGCCATGTTCTCATAAAAGACCGTCTTATATATTTTCTGAGCTAAAAATAAAGAGACAACGCTAAAGTGCATTGCTTGTTTATTCAGGAAGCCATTTCCTCGCCGAAATTCGACCAAGATTCGGTTATTGTTTAACATCAAACACTCGTCTGTCGATTGCAACTGGAAAGTTTTCTGTTGGTGGAAAACCAAGCCGCGGGAAAACGTAAATTGCTACATTGGTTCCTGGTGATTGATTCTGATCATTTGCTGACAAGAAGGCAAACACTGTAGACAGCAGCACGGCCAACATGGCAACCTGAAGGCGCTCTTAAAGGTATCGACTAGTTTTGGAAACGCCCCCTTCTCAAAAAATGAAATGGAAGCTCTTATTACCAACCATGTGAAAGAATGTGTTTTTAATAATACGTGATGATACATAATATTGTTCTAAGCCAGTGTAGAAGCGGAATTAGAATTTTGTTACAGAGAGGTTGCATACTTTTCCTAAATGTTGGTGACAAGCAAACAAGAGGAAATTTATAGGGGCCATTTGGGACGTTGTGTCTTGGGTTTCAAAGCAAAGAAGGGAGGTTGACGTGGCCCTCTCCATGGATCCGTCACTGGGTAAGTGGCGGATCCAAGATTCTTTGACATGGGGGGAGGCAGCGGGGCACAAGTATAATGCAAAATCATCAAGGTTCCTTTTAAATAAAAAACAATACACTTTTAGTGTCACAATGAGGTTCAAAAATATCTGACAAGTAAAACCTTTTCCCAGATCTGATATTAGGGGCAAGCTCCTTTTTTTTTTGAGGGGGGGGGGGGGCAGGGGGCACATGTAGTATAGACGTGCTCTCTAGGCTCCAGGATCAACCAGTGTAGGCTTTATTTACAGTACATCACTCGGAGTAGTAACATATTTTGAAATCGTTTTTAGTGATGATGTTTACTAAACTTGTGCGACATATTATGTTCTTTTGAATTTTCTAGCAACAATTAATCCTACACTTACTGATTTCATAACGTCGCCCATGGACTGAACTCTAACACAAGCCCTTAACCTAACTGAAAACCCCATTTTATACCTATAGCGATTATCTTATACGAAATAGGCCAGGAGGGATAGTCGCCAGAGCAATACAACAAATTAAAAAAGCAATTAAGCAATTATTTGCGCATAATATTTTATTGCAACATTAATTACTTTGACGCTCACTTGTCCTTACTTGTAAGTATGATTGTAACATATTTATGGCCAAGAAGACTTATTAATCAATATACTCTGATGGTTTAGGCCATTAACCTGGTTACAGGATTCCATGCCTTCCTAGAGAAAATGGAATGTTATTGATATAGAGAAGAAGGCAAAGAGGGATCGAGAGGGGAAGAGGGAAGGGGGGAATTGGGAGGGAGAGAAGGAAGGATAGGAGGCAGGCAGGAAGGGCGGAAATAAAGGAAAAGAGATTCAGATTGACGGTAACACAGAGAGAAGTATAGAAAGGGAAGGAGGGATGGAAAGAGGGAAAGAAAAGTATAGAGACGAAAAAGGGCTCAAAATGAAAGGAAAGTAAAGAAAGATTGACAGGTGGAGAGAGGGAGAGAGAGAGGGGAGGGATGGGAGGAGTGAAAGATAGAATAGAGATTGAGACAGTTCAAATTGTGAGGAACTCAAAACAAGACAGAGGGGAGTGAGGAAGATTGAATGAGGTCAAGTATTTAATAGAGATTGAGAGAGTTCAAGTTCAAAAGATACAGAGAGGGTGACAGAGAAGGATGGAAGAAAGTAATTGAGATTGAGAGGGGTTCAAGTTTAGAGAATCGCAGAGAGCGAGAGCAGAGAGAGAGAGAGAGAAAGAGAAAGAGAGATGGAGAGTGGAAAGGAGGAAGAGAGGAAATGAGATAGATAGACTATGGGAGAGAGAGTGAAAGAGAGAGAGAGTGAGTGAGTAAGTGAGAGACAGTGAGAGCAACAGATAGACATACATAGTGTGACAGACAGAGAGAGAGTGATACCAGGGACATCTCTATCATGTCCCTGGTGATACAGAGAAAAGGGTGAGGGGAAGGATGGCAGTAGGGAGGTAAAAAAAAAAAGTTATAGAGATGAACAGCTAAAAATAAGAGGGATGCAAAGAGAAACAGAAAGAGACGAGTAGGGAAGAAGGGATGACGCTGGGTACAGTAGAGTTTGATATGGGGGTACAAAACCACAAAGAGAAACAGAGAGAGTGTGGGAGGAAGAGAGAGACAGAGAGAGAGAGAGAGGGGGAGGGAGAGACTGAAGAAGGGGAAGAGAGTAGAGAGACTGAGAGATGGAAGTGAGAGGGGCAAATGGAGAGAATCATAAAGAGAGAATGAGAGAGATAGAGGGGAAAGTAATAGGTCTGGAGAGGAAGAGAGATGTTGTTTGTGAAACGAGAAGAGAGAATGATGAGGACACAAAGGGGCGATTCTTCATGTGTGTCGATACAGATGTGACAGTATGCATGCCTTGGGTGGGTAACTTTTAATTAAAAAACGGGATTAATTCTTGACAGATTGCTATTTGGAGAAACCTTTCACATCGATCGTAAATCATCACCGAGTATAGTGTTCAAGTTTGACACTTTGTTCATATAACTTCTCTCGGTAAAAGTGAACGTGAATAAGATTCTGAATAAACTATTTTTCCAAGGCAATACCAACAAATTTGGGTCATTTTGTATTCACATGTTGTAAACCTTCACCACTAAACCTTAATTCTATATATTACCATTACAGCTTCCTGATTTTACTGTGCAATTGTGAGTTGAGTGGATATAGTTAATGTAATATCTGCTACAGCTTGACATTTATGTGATCAATCATTGATCAGAATCTTTATTCAGAATCTTATTAAGCATTCTTTAGTCAGTCTCAAATATGTATTAATTTATGATGATTGTTCTGTCGTACATATTCTCTAGACATATGTTCATGAAAATGATTAATCATGTGAAATTAAAATTTGGTCTTATTTACACAGGGTAGCCACATGAGTATTAATACTACTCTTCATGTGGGCCTTGCAATTTTTTGTATTACCCCCCAGCAGGAAACCAGGTACACCTAGGTGGAGAGTGGCAAATGTGGATTAATGTCTTGCCAAAGGACGTTAGTGCCTGGCTGGGATTCGAACCCTCAACTCTTAGATCGAGAGTCAAGTGACCACTATATCATACCTCCACGGCTAAATTGCCCTTGATTTTTATATTCGACCAAACAGATAATTTTGCTCACAAGAATATAATTCCTGAACATCCAATGTATTGCAAATCACTAGTTGTAACTGATTTATAAACAGTTTGATAATCGTTATTCTTTCTCTTCATTTCTAACTTTCATTACAAAATATCAATGAGAAGAACATGACATCCTGAATTTATTTTGTCAAAAACTGATATTCATTTGCATTGGTTTCTACAGGCGTATACCCGACACAAACATGTTTATGCTCACTGGGATTTACGCCTTCTTCCTTGTATAATATAAAATTCTGCTCTTAATAACAATTTTTTGTTCGTAACTCAAGAATGAAAGGTGGATTGGTTGAATAGGGCCTTTTTAAATACGATTACATGTAAACTGGAATATGTCATATTCTCAAGAAACGTAAATCGGAAGAAGAAGAAAAAAAGTCAATTTTCACAGACTTAATGCTGCTGCTGATGTCAGTGATAAATGATGTGATGATAATGATGATGACGTTAATACTAACGGTGATGAAAATGCTTGTGATAAAATCCTGAATCCGGATTTTTGTTTGGACCATGTCTGAAACTGATATCCATCGCATTTGTTTCTAAAGGCGTATCCGATACATGCTTACTGGGATTTGCGCCTTTTTACTTGCATTAATATGTTTTAAACAGTATTTATGTCACTATACACGTATATACATTAAAGTATTTGAGTATATGTTGATTTATTTTTATTTAATGACAGGAAATGACTTTTTAATTTAATTGAACTGAATTGAATCGGTTTCGGGTGGCCCGCCTACTCCGGAGTGATAAGTTGCTCACGATTTTCTTTCACTACGAAATAATGAATAAAAATGCACAATAAAAGTTGCAATAGAACTTGAATGGTATATGTTGAAGAGGAGGATGATAATGTGATAATAGGGATGCAAACAAAAGTTGTGATGATGATGATGAAGATGTTAAATTTCATATATGATGATGATGATGGTGATGGGCTTGGCGATGATAATGATGATAGTGATGATGGATGACTATGATGATGATGGCAATGATGGTGATGGTAAAGATGATGATGCCAATGATGGTGCTGTGATGGTAAAGATGATTATGATGATGATGATGACAATGATGTTGATGGTAAAGATGATGATGATAATAGCGTTAAATGGTAATTTGAAAGATGTCTACAGCAGAGAAACTGAATGACATAAACCAGGGATCTTAATTTTAGCAAAGAAAAAAATACAGGAGAGGTTTACCTAATCTGAATGGTCTCTTTCGTCCAGCGCATGCACAGCAGCATAGATCCTTTATAGCATCCCGGAATGATTTGGCCCTCCATGCATAGATAACAGGATTCACTGCAGAATTGGCGTATCCACACCAATACCCAAAGAGATTCAACCAAACGGGGAGCTTGTGAAATCCGACGAACATCCCCAGGCTTGCATACACAAAATATGGCGTCCACAGAAGCACGAAAGACAAGACGAGGATAAAGAGAGTGCCGATGATTCGCTTCTGTTGCCGAAATATCTGCTGGATGTCCATCGAGGAATGAAGGCGTAGGCGTTCGGTGTATTGGCGAATGGTTTGGAAGATACAGGTATAGAGGACGATTATGACCAAGATGGGGATGAAATAACCGATGATGAGGACGTAGTAAGCGTGGGAGCGTTCCAATGGCGTCTCGGGGTACTTCGGGCCACACTGCGTCGTGCCATTCTTGAACTCGTTCGAAGACCACCCGACCAGCGGGCCGATGGCGCAAGAGAACGCCGACAACCACGCCAGAGATATCATCATCCACATGCGACGGTGGGTGATGATCCTTGACAGCGGCTTCACCAGCGAGAAGAACTTGTGGATACTGATGTACATGAGGCTGTGGATAGAACCGACGAGACACAAGGCATCAAAGAATGCATTGGTGTTACACATGGCCATTCCAAACACCCACTCTCCTGTGATGATTGTCGTCAAGGTAAAGGGCATGCACAGGAGCGTCACGGCAAGATCGGCGAAAGCCAAGTTCGCGATGAAAATATTCGTCTTGGTCCGCATATGCTTAAAGGTAATCATGGTTAGCAGGATAAGCGAGTTTCCTATCAAACTTACAACAATGAGCAAGCACAATGTCACCGAGAGCCCAATCATAGTTGGTCGGTCCCACACTGCTTGGGTAATGTTCGTTGAATACACTGTGCTGCCATTGGGTCCTAGTGTAGGAAATAACGTCGAAAGCGACGACGATGTGGGCGACGTCATCGGCATGTTGATGTCGACGACCGGTTTGGAGCTACTCCGCGCCAGCTCGTTGTCCGATGCTAGTGTCCGCATTGAATTCCCCATTGTGGCGTCCATGTTTAGCGATGGAAATGACCCTACGGATCCGGGTAATGGAGTTGATGGCATTTTCTCCTTTCGCGGAGTGCTATATAGCGGTGTTGAGATCGAGACGGATCGGTAGCCACGGCCTTTCTCTTTCATAAGTTTCATATAATACCACTCCCTTACTGCTTGTGTGTATCAAGTTTAGTTGCATCTGTGTCGTAATCCACATGTATACAATTACCTCCCAAGATCCTGCAATTGGCACTGAAAAGGACATTGTGAAAATGGTCTATTAATTCCAATCCTATGTAACTTATGAAAGATATTTACAAGATATTTTTCATACGATTCATAACCAATTAAGTGTATTTTATTTCATTTTCATTTTTTTAAAGATGTTGATCTCCATGTACAACAGTTTGTTTCACTATGGTTTTGATCGGCAAATTTTGCAGTGTCAACGAGTTAGTCATTGTTTTCGAGTCAATATTAATATCGCACCACTTTAAGAGCTAATAGAAAAAATTAATAGACAACCCCCCCCCCCCCCCCCCGAAACAAAAAATGTTTGATTCAACTCCAAAAACTTATGCTTAAAGTTATGAATGATTGGAAGATCATTCTTCAGTTTAAACAAATTCAAACCAGTGTCCTCATGGTCTGAAAAGTATCTGTACACTTTACAAGTAGGCCTACACCCACACAAAAAATGATAACAATTTTTCGGTCTACGTCCGAACCCGAGGTAAAATCAGCAGTTTTTATTTCACAGAAGCATAAATGGTTCAATAACTTACATTGTTATCCTTAAATTCCAGTGCTCTATACGTGAGTGTATGTTTAACACCGACATTGTAGAATAGTATGGTTTCACTGCCAGACTAGATGAGCATCAATGTTGAATGACCAATAACGCGAATTCCCATCTGCTGTCCAGTCGCCCAGTCCGGTTGCTGTTCGATATGTTATGCCGCCGAGAAATACAAGCTCTTCGTTCATTGGCTGCCGAAGGAATACACCTCCCGAAGTCTGCTCCATTACGCTCATTGAGATCGATGGTACACTGTCGCTGATTGGTCGATTCTCATGAAAAGTGTCTTGACCCAAATAGTGTACAGGAAATACGTTTGGAGTTTGTTTAGATTGCTATTGACCCCTATATGGAAAGGTTGATTAGCCAGAAAGACTGAGAACATATATGACGCATGGCAGTGGACGGAGACCCCAATAAAAAGGAAACTCCCCAAAATTAGAAAAATAAAATCTCTTAAAGATACTATGTCCCTTTTGCAGCCAACATCAAATTCTGTAGAACTTTGCAGGAATTCTGAATATGTCATGTATGTCCTATCTGTAAAATTTAAACGTTAGCAGTGTCCTAATATTCAAATTATGCAAGGAAACCCGTTTACTTGACTTCACTGTCAGACACTATTGAGTGACTGACTGGCTTTTTTCTTCTTTGATAATAACATACATAAAATGAGCTGTAAAGGGTACATGAGCATTTGTCTACATCAATAACCAATTTCTTGTAATGGCCAAAATTAAACTGATTGAACCTTTGCGCAGCTCAAAACGTACGACCATTCGGTACAATGGTCTGAAAATCAGACTATTACTTACTGGCTCTATATAGCTCCTAAATCGATTCGACAACTAATAGTTGTTATTTTCCCACTTAAAGACATTTTCAAGCCCCCTTCTTTTAAAGGGGAGTTCTAAATTAGTATTTACTTTCAAATGCCGTTGGAATTTAACCTTTTCATTTTTTGGCCAGCAAATGGGACATAGTAGGCCTACCTTTAACTGATCCTTTTATGAATTGTACTTATATCATGTTTTATACGTCTTTTGTTGCAGGGCCCTCTTTTTGTCCAAACCTCTGTTCTTATTTTTCTTTCTTTTAAAATGAAATTCATTGTTTTTCGAAATAAAAAATTCTTCCCAATCCTAGTTAAAGGTCCTATCTCCCGTTTGCAGCCTAAAAAATGAATTCCACCGGCATTTGAAAGATAATAATAATTTTGGACTTCACTCAAAACGAAAGGGCTTGAAAATATCTTTTTGTAGGAAAATAACGACCGTTAGTTGTCGATCGACTTTAGGGATTGCAATCCTTTCAGTAAATAGTCTGATTTCAGACCCTTGTACCGAAGTGTGTACGTTTTGTGCTGTGCAAAGATTCAATCAGTTTATTTTTGGCTATTGCAAGAAGTGTGTTATTCAGTGATGTAGGAAAATGCTCACAAAATATTTTTCACCTCTCTCCAGAACTCAACCTTCTCTTTAAACAGCTAACATTAGTGTATTATTTCACCCACACAATCATACGTTGGTTGTACACACATACAAGAATGTGAATCACTCGATCACAGAGCTGTTGAAACATAATCTGATATTTGGACAAGATTTTCATTTAACTCAGTGGCGGGTCCAAGGAAAGCCGGGAAAGGAGGAAGCGGTGAGGGTTTTCAGCCTTATAAAGAGACATTTATCTTGATTTCTTTAACAAAAGGACCCCCTATGACGACTATGCAACTCATGGAAAATGAAAATGAAAATTCATTTTACTTTCATTTTGCTAAAATTCGAAGATGAATTTGCATTATCAAATTCTCAATTTCAGTTAACATTTCAATTCAATTTCAATTTATTGTCAAATATTGGAAATTTGTTTTGTAATAATGTCTGTCATAATAATTTTTGCCAATATTTTGTTTAATTATGTGAATAGACACATCGTACTATATAAACACACTTGAACTTGAACTTGAACTTAATCTTCGTCATACCTATTTTTTTAGTTGTTTGATGTCACATCCAATAAATGCCTATTCATCAGTATCAACACTAGTCACGTCACTCACGTGTATTCATTAAAAGTAGTTGGCTATGGAAACCAAAATATTCGTTCTTCCTAAATTATTCATGTCATCATTTCTCAGGTAATTTCGGTATTCTTGGTGGTTAGAAATTAACTAACCAGCTAAAACCGGCGACTTTGTCACATCCGAAATTTCGAACGTAGTCCGGGAGAAGACACGCGATTGGTTGTAACCATGAACATACAGTGCCCTTTCGGAGTTCATAGCACAAACATGTCAGTCAAGGGAAATCTCTGAGCTAATTATTAGGGGTTAGTTGAGGATGCGTCAAATGGTGTATGGAAATCTAGATGCCCCTCTAGAATAATGATTAAGTGAATATCTAAATAAATTTCTGAATAAACAAATAAATAAATTAATAAGTTCATAATTAAGTAATTAATTAATAAATCAATCAATCAATGAACAGGTTAATATTAAAAAATAAAAAGTAACTGAATTACTAAACAAATAAATATATAAAAGAATGAATAGGAATAGATAAGTAAATAAATGAATAAATAGATGAATTATTAAATTTGATTACGATTTAATTTTGATTTGATTTTCTTCTGCATTCATATACACAGTTTTTCGATAACAATATTGAGATAAAGTACAATAAGTAAAAGTACAATAAGTAATTTTCTGAAAATGAATCATAAATATTAAAGGAAATATATATATAACAATTGTTATTTTCAAAAACGAAATGAGGAACTGTCACAAACACAAAATTTCCTCAAACATTGTCAACTTATTTGCGGAAGAAGGACTGTCATTGTAAGCAGATCATCGATGGAAGTTAGAAAGTACGCTTGAACGTGGCCTGGTACGGAGGTGACACGCACACCATTGTAACCATGAACATTCAGTGCCCTTTGAGTTCATTGTATATACAATAATCTGAGTCAAGGAACATCTGAGCGTCAAAAAAAGATCACGGATTGATTGAGGATGTGTCACCTGATGAATTTAGATCTGGGTTTCCCTGGGGGTTTCCCATCTAAACAACAAATTAATAAATGAATAATTAAATAAATAAACAAATAAATAAATGAATAAATAAAGCAATGAAACATACATTATTGTACGTGCAAACACCGTTACATAAATACATAAATGAATAATTTGTAAACAAATAATTAATAGATACAAAAATAAACAAAACCCATGATTAAAAAATGCATTATAGATATGCCCCCAAGAAAGAAATTATGAATGAGAAGAATGATTGATCAAAATGATAAATCAAATAAAGTTTAAGAATAAAAATTAGAGTATCAGATTAAAATGAAATTCCGTTCGAAAACTTGCAAAGCTTACAATACCAGAAACTGAAACTTTTTTTTTCCCCGTAAATTATTGCATTATTACGATCGGGCTTCCCCCTTTTAATATCGTTATCATCATTATTAGTTGAGAGGCATTTATCCTCATTATCAAGTTCCTCTGAAAGGACTTCAAGCCGTGAGACACCTGGTTCTCAGTTACAAGCATACATATGTTTTCTTACCAGTAAAGTAAGTAAACCATTCAAACCAAACCAAATACTACAACATCATTGAACTGAAGTTACCTTTTGTAATTTTGCACTTTTGCACCTTAATATAATCTACGTGTTGCGGGGTACAAGCTATTTGTATGCGGAAATAATTGTCTAGTCATACAATATCCGATCTGCTTAAACGTAATTCCTATTCTGACCTACAAATTCTACAACTATATTAAAAGTATTGTATCCCTTTCGCAAAGCTATCCCAAACATCATGAAAATTGTGGAGCACTACAAAGTATACATCACGCCTAAGAGATATTTGGCTATGTATTTTCTTATTTTTAAAAAAATTTAAAAATCGTTGATGTCGATTTTTGTGGCGCCAAGTGTAACACTTGTGGTTCTACATGAAAATAAATATCTTTGTCGCAATATCAATTTCTCCATTTGCTTTGCTGGAGAGAGAAAATTAACCCTAAAACAAAGTTAGAAGGCCTAGTCACTTGGTTTGATTTATTCAATTACTTAAACCATTAATATCTAATTTTATTAGGCGGATCGCTCGATCCGACTAAAACTCAATTTAAAATCTAAACAGTCTATTATTCCACCCCCAAAAAGGGTTCCTACAATGCGCTTGAACTGTATGCGGGCAAACCTAAATCAGATAACTGTGGTAATATATAAAAAGCGCTTAGAGACATCGTCGATGTACTATGTGATAAATAAACACATATATATAAATAGCCTAAGCAGAATATTATTATTAAAAATCAGTTGAGATCAAAAGTCTTTATATTTTCTTTTTTTAAATAGTTATTTTCAAATGCCTACATTCGGAGAAGAGTTCTTAAACAGATACAGCTATGACCACGAGATTACAATTGTATTATATAACATTAATAGTGAATGGTCATGAGTGCAATGGTACAAGATTTTGCACGAGGTGAAAGGTAATAGACGCTCTATTCAACGTAAGTGTAATACGCTTCACATTAAATACTCTGATAGTGAGTATCCCTTACCAACATATTGCAAAGCGGATATCCTACCTTTAGGATAGGTTCTTTGATGAAACTACACGGTACCTATCCCCAGGTGGTAATAGTTATATACGCATGCGTGCACTCGTGCGGTATGTAGACAACATATTAGATATCTAAATCTTTTTTTTTTTTTTTTATAGATGTAAAAATAGCAAATTGATCATGATGATATAGGGAAAAGGACTTGGAAATAACGACTCGTAGTCCGACTTTGCCATGCCGTGCGAAATCTATCCTTATATAACACGAAAAGAGATTTCTTTGTATTGCGCTATTTCAACTCGTGAATGTTTCCCGAATTGTCTCTCATAATTATGAGGTAATTTTAAGCAATTATTAGGACATACACTAATACTGCTAATACCTGAGAGAATGTCCATATTCAATTCAATATCAATTGAAAGGCTATCCGTTTCTGCTTAATAAATGTGTTAATTATCTCACATAATATAAGGTGACATTTTCGTCACAAATCTTGCTTAGATTATCACTGTGCTTGCGGGCACAATTTTTACAGGGGGCTCAAGTCTCTTACCCGTTTTTTAACTTTCCAGTTCTAAATTTTGCGAGAAAGCGAGGCTCTTATACACAAATTTTGACACTTTTTTTTTAATACTCGTCATGAAAGTATACTTATATATAAGATACAAAACTGTTTACAAATTAGAAGTAGACCACCCGCTGCCCTGATAAGATGTGATGCTTGTCCGTAAATTGTGTTACAAGCAACAACAAAAAAACAAACCAAAACAAAATTTATCAAGAACACCACCCCTTCCCCCCCCCCCCCCCCAACAAAAAACAACAACAACGCGGGGAGCGCATGTGTTCACACCGGATCCGTCACTGGACAATATTTTGATACATTATATTTCAGTCGAAAGAACTGCAGTGTGTTAATATTTGCATATAATATGTGAGTGAAACCGTGTGGTATACTGAAATACAAAATAAAACTTCAGACGATTTGTATATTAAAAGTTAGAGCATATAGTTTTATTACAAATTTCAATTTCTTATTATACCTTTTCAATACTAATAATATTTTGTGTCTACCTTATCGTGAACTTAAATAGCTCATATTACATTGCAATCATATTGGAAGCTCAAATACTTAGAATTAGATACTTAAATGTTTTTCAATTACAAATATATGTTATTTATTAAAATAATTCTTGATGTGTAACCAATAATAATTAACCATGGTAACGTCCATGGTAGTCACATCCACCACCAACTTTCGACATTAAACACCAATGACAAAACGAGCCGATTATGGTAGATGAGGATCCCGGATAACATCATATTCTGTTTTATATGTTGTTACAACATATAAAGAAATGTAACTAATCAATGCATTATTGATTAGTTACATGTCTTTATTGGTTCACCGATATAAACTTCTTTAATATTCAGTTTCCATGGCAACGGCCACTTTTTTTTCTCAAAGACTGTGACTTCAAAGGACTCTTTTTTAATTATTATAATTAAACGGTCAGCTAAACTTATTACATAATTACCGTTTACTTCATGTTGTAGAAAAACAATTATTATATTGTTTTCTAAAATTCCAATATTTCTTGATTTGTTGACATGGTAACGGCTTAGCGGTCACGTCCATCACCAAATCTATGTCAAACGGACATATTACGATAGCTGAGGTTCCTAGCAAACAGAAAATCATCATTTACAATTATGCAAACATTTATTCAGTTAAAAAAAAAAGGTTTTGGGGATATTTTATACAAATATCCGGGTTTTTTCGATCTGTTTGCATAGCGATAGCAATTTCTCAACAAGACTGATACCTGTAATAACTTGCATTTGTAATAAAGCGAGAAGCTTTGAATACATATATCGACATGCTTAACATGAATGTGTTTTTAAACTTCTAAATTAGAAACACTGTATATGACTTTTCCTAAAATTAAAATGTACTTGCTCCTTTACCATGGTAATATTCCTAGTTAAGTGTCACACCCACCACCAACTTTAGAGCAAACAAGCAAATTCTGATAATTACCAGAAAAACTTAATTTAAGATTATTTTAAAGACATTATTGTCACATGGACTTATACTGCTAATACCTGAGAGAATTTCCATAAAATCGGTGCATGTACATTGTAGATGTGCATGTATATTGTGTTTTCCACTCAAAATGCGCATCCTGTAAAAAGACATCAAAAATCATTTGGGATAGTAAAAGATGACTCATTCATCACATTACCTGATCATTTCTTTTCTGTGTGTGGCATGACAACATATATTATATGTTTAATCAAGAAAAAATATTTTAATAGACAGATTTATGGTGTGTAAAAAAACAACTTTAAAATAAAATTAGTTTTATCACCCCATATTCTGAGTAAAGCACATTTCCTTGTTTCATTGTGCTGTACATAACTTTCAAATGTATATCAAACAGGTTTGTTACTTCAAACCCATAATAAAATAATATTATTTGAAAGGTCTTCATCAGATAAGACATATTTGGTCAATTATTAATACAAAATCCAAAAATACAATTTTTAGTTTGAAAAAAGAAAGAAAATGAAATAGCTATCCACCCCTATCGTATTCCCTGGTATGCTTTTAAAAGTTTTATCATGGAAGTCATGAATTACCCCTACAATGCCATCCATTTTTTAATTTTTTTTTAAATTAATTATTTAACTAGCGTCTTGGCTGGTCTACTATATGTTTCTCCGGTTCATATTTGAGATCTTCTGTTTTCCCCTATAAAAGCTGCCCAATTGTGAACTCTCCTATATATGCTGTTTGCGTTGTTAAGTAATTTTGCCGATCTTCAATTTGAACAAAAAGTGCCCTTTCGTACAAACAAAAAAGAAGTTTCCGGACACTTTGTTTTAAAAATTCCTCGTATATATTTCGCCCCCCCCCCCCCCCACTCCGGGGTCGGAGGGACCGCATGCGTGTTCCCAAAATGTCCGGTAAAGGGGTACTTTTCACGCACCAAAGTCGTAGTACACAAAAATCCGGCCCGTATTGACTTTACACACCGGACGGGGGTGTTTTCAAAAGAAGGGAACATGCATACGGGTGCCCTAAATAACACTGAGTGGAGGGGGGGGGCGGGCGGGATATTTCGATTGCATTCACGCTCTCATTAGAATAAATCACGTTCCGGTAGTTGTATAACACGAATTATTTGTGTTCAACACAAATAAATTGCTTTGTGCGCGCATCAACACGCCTGTGAAGCGGAAATGCGCGCTTTTGTACGCTTGTTACGCTGGGTAAACAACCACATGTAGGTGATTTTTTAATTCTGAAGATATAAGGCCGTTTTTTTGGTTAACGGTGTTTCTGATATCATTTCAATTCCGAAGACATACGGCCATTTACTGGGTTCCCGGTATTAGGTTAAGTGACCAGACCAAGTTCGCGTCATTACATTATTACTAAATAATAGTCATAACCCTTTATATGCATCTAACTTATCTAACCATCATTATTTTGAGACTGCATGAAAGGACAACCGGATCCAATGAAATCTTTACCCCTTGCCAGTTCCTTTGGATCGAGTTTTCCCTGAAGAGCCTCTAGGAATCCGTCTGTCTTGACGAAGACTTCCAGCTTCTGAATCTTCAGCTCGTCGTTCACAGTAGCAATCAAGAAACCATACATTTCGATGACTTCTCCAGAGCCCTTTTGCTCCTCGTAGGTGCCGGTGAAGGTGCCCCAGTGACGCCAGGTGAAGGCCACCTTGGGTGGACCAGAGAACACCTCCAGAACCTCCCAGGGGAACCCGTCCTCGAAGGCTCCTCGGAAGGCCTTGTGGGATGTCTCGAATGTGTGCGCGGAAGCGTTGTAGAGATCTTTGGAGACATCCGCAAACAACCAATTGTACGTTCCTTTCACTGCCTCCTCAAAACCATTCCTCTCCTTTCCTCCGTTGACACTGACTCTGCATGGAACAGAGTGGGAACAAAAAGGAGATATAAGCACCATCGCATAATAGCCCCCACAAATCGCCTGTTTGGTACATAATGATGGATCAAGCAGGGGCGTCGCCAAAGGGGGGGTGTGGGGGGGTGCGACACCCCCCCACCTGTCAGGATTTTGTCGGTAAAATTGCGATGCCGTCGGGAAAAAGAGAAAAGGGGGAGGGAAAAAAAGAGGGAAAAAAGAGAGGGAAAAAAAAGGGAGGGGAAAAAAAGAGAGGGAAAAAAAAAAGAGGGAAAGGGAAAGAAAAGAAAAAAAGAAAAGGAAAAGAAAAGAAAAAAAGAAAAGGAAAAGAAAAGAAAGAAAGGAAAAGAAAGGAAAGAAAGGAAAAGAAAGGAAAGAAAAGAGAAGAAAGAAAGAGAAAAAAGAAAAAGAGGGAGGAGGAAAGAAAGGAAAAGAATGAAAAGAAAGAAAAGGAAAAAGAAGAAAAAAGAGTGAAAGGGAAACAAAAAAAACGGGGATGAAAGAGAGGAGAGAGAGGGGAGATAAGAGTCTGAGAGAGGAGGAGTGGGAGTAAAAGATAGAAGGGGTTGTTGGGTGGAGTCGTCTCGTCGAGGGAGCAAGAAAGACACGGGTAAATATGTTGCTGTGTCGGGTCAGCTGTGTCGGTATTCTTGCTCGATCCTCGTGTACTATATCAATGCAGAAGTTTGAAGTCGGTGAGATGTATATTGTCGGTCGGCCGACGAGTTTTTTTCCCTACGAACTGTGACTTCTTATCCGCTGTGACCATTTCGAGAGTGACTACAACTACAATACTTGTATTTTCTCGAAGTTTCACTTTTCTATAAGTTCAGCTAAAGAACTCAGAGGTTGAAAAATTTCGGGGAAACTAAATTCAAACAAAGTTTAAGAGTCAACAACGGTACGACGAATTTTCTTCCTTTCTTTATACTGTGATGAAAGGCCAAAAATTACGCGCTTCGCGCGGAAGGTGAAACTTTATTTAGACAAGTCGAGAACGGTACAGCGAATCGTCTTCTATCTCTAATAATTTAAGGAAACGTCAAAGCTTCCGCGCTTCGCGCGAAAGTGGGAAACTGAATTCAGACAAATAGGGCTTATTAAAAGTCGAAAACGGTACAACGAATCGTGTTCTTTCTCTAATAATTTGAGGAAACGTCAAGGCTTTCGCGCTTCGCGCGAGAGGGGGAAACTGAATTCAGATGAATAGGGCTTAATAAGATTCGAAAACGGTACGAGAAATCGTCTTCCTTTCTATATATTGTGATCAAACGCCAAAAATATTGGGGAAAAATATAGGGAAAAAACTTCATTTAGACGACTCGAGAACGGAACGACGAATCGTGTTCTTTCTCTTGTAATTTGAGGAAACGTCAAGGCTTTCGCGCTTCGCGCGAAAGGGGGAAACTGAATTCAGATGAATAGGGCTTAATAAGATTAGAAAACGGTACGAGGAATCGTCTTTCTATCTCTATATTGTAATGAAACGCCAAAAATTCCGCGCTTCGCGCGGAAGGGGAATACTTCATATAGACGAGGCGAGAACGGTACAACGAATCGTCTTCTTTCTCTAATTATTTAAGGAAACGTCAAAGCGAGAGGGAGAAACTGAATTCAGACAAAATTAATAGGGCTTATTTAGAGTCGAAAACGGTACAACGTATCGTGTTTTTTCTCTAATAATTTGAGGAAACGTCAAAGTTTTCGCGCTTTGCGCGAGAGGGGGAAACTGAATTGAGGTGAATACGGCTTATTTAGAGTAAAAAACGATACAACGAACCGTGTTCTTTCTCTAATAATTTGAGGAAACGATAAAGATTTCGCGCTTCGCGCGAGAGAGGGGAAACTGAATTCAGACAAAATTAATAGGGCTTATTCAGAGTCGAAAACGGTACAACGAATCGTGTTCTTTCTCTAATAATTTAAGGAAACGTCAAAGCTTCCGCACTTCGCGCGAGAGGGGGAAACTGAATTCAGACAAAATTAATAGGGCTTATTTAGAGTCGAAAACGGTGCGACGAATCGTGTTCTTTCTCTAATGATATGAGGAAACGTCAACGCTTTCGCGCTTCGCGCAAGAGGGGGAAACTGAATTCAGATGAATAGGCCTTATAAAGAGTCGAAAACGGTATGACGAATCGTCTTCTTTCTCTATTAATTTAATGAAACGTTTAAACTTCCGCGCTTCGCGCGGGAGGGGGAAGCTTCATTCAGATAAGGATTAAGAGTCGAGAACAGTACACCGAATCGTCTGCTTTTTCTCATAATTTAATGAAACGTCAAAGCTTTCGCGCGGGAGGGGGGGGAACTTCATTCAGCCAAGGATTATCAGTCGAAAACGGTACAATTAATCGTCTTCTTTTCCTAATAATTTAAGGAAACGTCTAAGCTTCCGCGCTTCGCGCGGGAGGCCCATCACCCACATCCCCTTAATGAGCGCGATTTTAAGTAATTCTCTTGCTCACTACCGCCCCTCCCTAAAATAAGATCCCAGCTCCGTGCCTGCATTAAAAAAATAGCTATGATGCTGACTAAATTGAAGAAATAATTCGTATATTTATGTCGTCGAGGAAAATGACCATTTTGCGCATATGCAAGTACAAGAGATAGTCCATAGGAAAAACAATTTAGCCTTCGGCCATAGGTTTATAGGGTTGAATTTTTCGATATTGGACATTTAATTTTGTCGGTAATTGGTGGCTAGTTTTGTCGGTAATCGTAAGCCTCTACACCCCCCCCCCCCCCCCCCACTGAAAAAGGTCTAGCGACGCCCCTGGGATCAAGGCTTTCACGAATGAAGAATTTTCCCCAATTTTCTCTGCATTCGCGAGCACTGATATAAGAACAATCATATTACCAATTCGTATTAATGATCTTTACACGATTTGCTCATGTTCTAGATAGAATTCGTTTTCAAATTTGTGTTCAATATTAATGTGCGAAAAAGTAAAGTGACCAGGTAAGATCTTTCAGTTTATAATAAAACCCTTAAAGTTTTTAATATTACATAGACTTTGCACTTTTATGTTCCTTCAAATCATTATTCTCTTATTCTGGACAAAACATAAATATATCCAGAAATATTTTCTGTCCGGTTGCTATGAAACATTGCAAGAGACCTCGCATTCACTATCTTTGTCATAGCCAGTAAGAAACCTTAAGGTGAAATGGGCCTATAAGCCAGTTCATAGATACAATCTGCGCATGGGCAGATAAAGGTCATTTGTACCAAAAAGGTAAAACCCACCAGAGATGAATACTGGATATGCGCTCATGAAAGTTATGTAACATTATTCATTTATGCACCAACGGTACATTCTAAGATACGCAGGTGGAAGTATTCTTTTCAAGAGGGCAAACAAAAGGTATTCATGAAGCACATTCTAGGACTTTGCCAGTTATTATTCTAATATGCTCAAAGTGGAACTTCTCCATGTGTAAAAGATATGTGGATATTTGGGGTCATTTTGTACCATGTGCTATCTGTAAACTCCCTTATTAAACAGGAAAATCAAGAGAAGAAAAGGACTTTGTGCGAACTCCTGTTTCATGGTTTGTATCATAATACAGAACGAAACAGACAATCACACTTCGTACATGATGTATTAACCAAAATTGACATGCAAGCTCAACTTCTGTTAAGAGTAACGAGCCAGGTCCGAAATAATGAATACGGACTTTAGACAATTATTATTAGCACTCGTTATTCATATGTCAATTGATAATGAATTTATTTAGGTCCAGGAACATAATACTTGTACAAACAGTAGGTCATGACAAAGGGGTTATGATAATGGATGCGTCACTCGCAGCGTCAGGTAGGTGAAATATTTGAACCAGGTCTTTGTTGGTGCCCTTTTCCAAAAAGGTGTTTACAATGAAAGACATCAAAATTATATTAAAAATTCAAAAACTTAACCTTAGGTTAAGTTTTTAATGTTGACGCCGTCGCCGTCGCCACAGCCGCTACCGCCTCCGCAGGCGAGACAAAAACATGCATTAGCAAACTTAAAGTTATCAAAGATTGTAAATCATGGATTAACTAGATGGAATTCGACTGCGCGCAGTCGAAAATGATGCCTCCGTCAAAGAGCAATTTAACCAACCAAAACAGAAGAAATTTTTCAAATTCAAGTTCATTTGTAATCCATTAACAGGTTCTCAAAATATCGTGATTACAAGCAATTTCTCATATACATATATGACCCTTTGAACTTTGACCTCATGACCCTAAAATATACTCAGTACATTGGCTCTGCAAGATGTCCTGAGCTTAATAGTAATCTATCTGTCAGTTCTAATGATAATGCGTTCACAAGCTATTTTTGCATACATAATGAGCCCATGACCTTTGACCTCATGACCCAAGAATCTACTCAGTTCATTGGCTCTGCAAGATACATACAAGTTTGGCAGGAATCCATCAATCTGTTCTTGAGATAACGCGATCACGAGCTGTTTTTGCATATATAATGAGCCCTGTGACCTTTGACCTCGTGACCCCAAACTCTAATCAGGTCATTGGCTCTGCAAGATAAATACATGACCAAAGTTTAGCAGGAATCCATCAATCGGTTCTTCAGATAACGCGATCACGAGCTGTTTTTGCATACATAATGAGCCCTGTGACCTTTGACCTTTGACCTCGTGACCCCAAAATCTAATCAGTTCATCGGCTCTGCAAGATACATACATGACTAAAGTTTGGCAGGAATCAATCCATCGGTTCTTCAGATAACGCGATCACGAGCTGTTTTTGCATACATAATGAGCCCTGTGACCTTTGACCTTTGACCTCGTGACCCCAAAATCTAATCAGTTCATCGGCTCTGCAAGATACATACATGACCAAAGTTTGGCAGGAATCCATCAATCGGTTCTTCAGATAACGCGATCACGAGAACGGGACGTACGGACGTACGTACGGACGGACGGACGGACAACCCGAAAACATAATGCCTCCGGCTACTTCGTAACGGAGGCATAAAAAGACGGGACATTAAAACATGCGAAAATAAGCGCAATATCCTAAAATATTGAGTTTTTGTCAGGATCTATTTTTCTTTTACCAACTCTGGCACACAAATTATAGGAAGGCGGAGTTCTAAATTTGAAAAATTGTTTGATGCACTATTCCCAATACGATCCCCATGTAACATTTATAACTTACACTGAAATGTTTCCGGTAATTTAATATTTTGTAATAAATGTGAAACTGGTGCCTGGCCTCCGAAATTTCCCGCAGTGGAAGAGCGGCTCGGGGCATGGAACTTCAAAGCCAAGTGGAATGTTACACATCCCATTGCTACGCTTTAGCCCGCATGCGTTTGAATAAATTAAAAGAGTTTCCACTCTTTCTCTTTCACCTCCCTGATTGCAAGCATGAAAATAAGGCCTCGAACGGGTGGGCATATTTGTACAATATGCAACTGGTATTATTATGCCTATGCGTAAGGGCTGGTTTATTTGTAGGCCTACATTCCACGTTCCTTTGTTCCATTCGGACGAAAATATCTGATAAAAGGATTGTCAAGAGAGACTTTGTCATAAAATTCGTAAACAGATCTATTCAGTACGGGTCAAGGGCTACCAACAATAAATATTTATTGATCCTTGACATTTCTTTCTTTCTCAATTTCATGAAAAGGAAGTTCATATACAGTTTCAATAGGATCATCGGACTACTACATTAACGCAGAGAGCTAGAAAGATATAGAAGCCGCGTTCAGTTGCGAAGTTTCGATTAGGAGGGGGGGGGGTATACTCACATAAGACATACGGGGGGTGCCGCTCTAATGGGTAACTTTTTGACAAAAATCCCTAAACATGGGTCTCATTTATATCAAAAATACCATCAACAATGGTTTTTTCAAAATTTCCAAAATTTTCGGGTGTTTGCCATATACAAACACCCTAAATACACCGGAAAATTGTGAAAAATGGGCCTTATTTCGGGAAAAATTACTATTAAAAATTGTAAGAGTTTAGTGGCTTCAGCGGCACACCCCCGTCCGCGCGTTTCCGTTTTACACCCTGCCCTAGGCTTTTCTCCAATAAAATTTTACAAACCGACTGGTATTCGGAGTCTAGTCGTCCACATCTTGCCTCGGCGCTCTGCACACCACCAGAACTCTGAAAACGTCACGTAGCGCTAGCTAACTCTCTATACTAGTTGATCTTCCTAGTCGTATCATTTATTTTTATCCATTAATACGCAATACTCTAAGAGCGTGAGGATGCGTGATCAGCTCGCAAAATTTAGCCCAGCGATAACAAAACAATAATTTATCGGGAAAACCGTCTTGAACAAGAAGACCCTCGCATCCCCAATTGAAATTGTACATAAGCTTTGGCTTCGCTATTCTTGACGTCGATATAAACAAACTTAGACTTCGGATACAGCATGTTTCGTGTAATTTCTTGCCGAAAAGCCTAGGGCAGGGTGTAAAACGGAAACGCGCCCCCCGTCCAAACCAAATCTGAGTATCCCCCCCCCCCCCCTTGATGTATATAATTGAAATCGCTCAAAGGCTATAGCCACTTACTGTAGGCTAGGTGTAGGAAGGTTCCAAAATACTTTAATAAAAAGGATATCGCTGTTTTCACGATGTGACGGTAGTGACAAAAAATTGCATTCACTTTGCGTTACGATTTTCCTCACTACCGTCACTTCGTGAAAATAGGGATTTTGTGTATACACTAAATTTCGTCAAGGAGTTCTTTTTGTATTTGAAATGTCAACTGTGACATCTTTATTTATAATACCTCAGTCACACCAACGAGACCGACACCAGACCGATCAAACAATTACAATACCCCGAATAGCAACAAGTCAGTCGGTCTGGGGTCCGTTTTTGAGGTGTGACTGAGGTGTCGTGGATGAGTGGATACGTCGCCGGACTGTCGATCACAAGGTCCACGGTTCGAGTCCCGCCGCGGCACTAATGTCCTTTGGCAAGACATTGATCTACATTTGCCACTCTACACCCAGGTGTTAAATGGGTACCGGTAGGAAGGAATTCCTTAAAATGCTGTGATAAGAATCCATTATTATTATTATTTGAAATCGGGCAAAAATATATAAGTTATCAATTTGAAAGTTGTAATCACTATAATGTCACTGCGACGTAGTGCCAGACAACTGTCCAATTTGTTCCAAAAACACAATTCTACCCTCTTCAGTAAGATACCATTATTGAAGTTCATACAATACAATCATGTTCAAAGTCTGGTTTTGAAATGTATGATGTGTGATGTTTTGATAGTTTACGCATTACTCACAATTTCCGCATGCGCATTCCCATTTCCTTAAAAGTATAACTTAATTTATTGTACTGTTTTAATCTGTATGAATGACATTAAATGTGACACTATGAACTGTAATTTTGCATACACAGTAATTATACTTCCTCTAATTCTCTCTCCCCCCCCCCCTTTCTCTGTCTCCCAAGGTTACCTGTTTCTTACCTTTTACTTCATTCTTTCTACTATCCTCCTCTCGATTCCCTCTTTTCTGACTCTCCTTTTCTCCCTCTTTCCTTCTACTCTCCTTTTTTGCTATAATCTCAGTGCAATATGTGAACATAGCTTGACCCTGTTTTAAGAATACTATCTTAATTATTTTGATTGCCGTATTGTTTTTATGTTTTAATGTTCTCACATTGTATGATAATTGTTCCAACATTGATGTGCAAGTTCAGTTGTTTTTATCATGTCAATTTCATATAATTCAGCCTACGGGCTGCCAGGTTCAGTATTTTAATAAACCAAATATCGTTGAATATAAATAACTTGTCTTTTGACTCGACGATAGACGATCGGGAGTATGAGTTGAATCCAAGCTAAATTAAAAAAAAATGAAGGTTAAGCACAAACATGCGCGGTGGAGCATTTTCCATAAATGGGGGGGGGGGGGCACCATCAAAATAGGGCACTTTATGGAATATAAGGTGCACCTACGAAGGGAAACATCAAAATGTAAATCTACCATATTTAGACATTGGTAGGCCTATATACCCCTACATTTTTATGATTGTGATTACATTATCAGGGATGATTTCAATATTTTCTCTCTTTACATGGTCCAATATACTGTTAAAGAATCATACTTTGCAGTTGGGTGTGATGGTCTGAATATTAAGAAAATTTTAAGATTTGTGACGTCACAGGGCGAAAAGTTTTATAATGAGAAAAACAACAACAAATCCTGATGGGTTTTAAGCACAATTTATTCGTGAAAGACTGAAAATACATTTCATAAGTAACACAATTATACCAATTATAAAGGCGAGTACGTGAGCTTTGGGGGAAATAAATGAAAAAGTTGCTCTAAGTCGCTATATAGGGGCGTATGTTATGGAGAAAGGAAAAGGAAAAGAAAATTTTAAGATTTGTGACGTCACAGGGCGAAAAGTTTTATAATGAGAAAAACAACAACAAATCCTGATGGGTTTTAAGCACAATTTATTCGTGAAAGACTGAAAATACATTTCATAAGTAACACAATTATACCAATTATAAAGGCGAGTACGTGAGCTTTGGGGGAAATAAATGAAAAAGTTGCTCTAAGTCGCTATATAGGGGCGTATGTTATGGAGAAAGGAAAAGGGGTACTTTTCAGAAAGAAGAAGGACGCTTATTAGAGAAGAAAAGGGGCATCTGTCGAAGGAAAGGGGGCACTTATCAGATTTTAATAGTGGCATTTATCAGAGGTGAAAATGAGGGTTTTTTTAAAGGGGAAGGGGCTGTTATAAAAAATGGAAAAGGGGCATTTATCAGAAGGAAATAGAGTCATTAATGAAATGGGGACACGTGTCAAAATAAAAGAAGCACATATCAGAGGTGAAATAAGCACGTATTAGAAGGGGAAGGGGAACTGCTTAAAAAGGAAAATGTCACTTTTCAAACGTAAAAAGAGGCAACTTTTGCCCCCTCAAACTTTTTCTTTGACGGTCCAGAAGTGATTTCTATGAAAGCTGTAAGGTCCGAAATGACACTTGTATACTGAAGATAATGAGGCTTGTTTTTGGTCTATATCTGATCCAAGGAGAATTGTTACAGTTTTAAAAAACAGAGCCGCCAGTGCTTCCACTCGTTTAAATAGAGTTTCCTGAAAAAGAACACCCAATTTCCAAATAAAGAAGATTGATCATTAATACATATTACACAGAGAATGGGCCCAAACAAGCTTCCTTTGGACACATAATATTTTATTTCTTTTCCCGAAAAAACATTGTTCAAAACTGTTATACCTTTAGATTACTTCTTACTCTCTCAAAGATTACTCACGTATATTCTCTCGGGTTAATCGTCATCCAATCTTTCTTCTCAGTGAGATGTGTCATCTCCATTTCCCATTTCTTCACGAGATTCTCGACGATTTGCGCCAAAGACCCAACCGGATGGTTCTTGGTCTTGCCTTCGAAAAAGACCAGATCTGCTCTCCGATAGTCAGGCTTACGGCCCTCCCGCCACGTCGCACCCACTGGGTAAGAGTCGATACCTCGCTCTGGTCTCACAAAACCGTACCTTTCTTGCAGTTCTGCGAGTTTCTCGTCTGTACGTTTCCCCTCAGTCGCCATAACGTTTGGTTTCTCTATACTGTCGACTAAAAAATTAACCGAGACAAACTACTGTATGATCTATATGCAGGGAGATTGGAGGAAAGGAATGGAATGTAAATTTGACGACCCTTCCAGGGCTAAGCTTAGTTTTCTCAGGGAGACGATCTATGAATAGGATTGTTATACTGGTTAAAGCGCACGCTATATAGTAAATCAGGCTACCTTGTCGTTTTTTCCGGCCCCTCGAATTGGATTGTGGGCCCTGTCATTTTATTATGTGATATTTCTAAAGGCTCCATCATTATTTAGGCCTACGTACCGTCAAACCATTGTGCAGAAGGAGCCTATTGTACACCGTTATATACTGCACATCTATGGAGTAGGTATAAAAAAGAGCAGTATAAAGAAGCTCACAGTAGCCTATTATGATGCTATGAGGATGCTCTTACGAATACCTAGGCACTCTAGTGCAAATAAAATGTTTGCAGACGTGAATATACCTGCATGTCAAGCTGTTGTAAGAAATCTAATTTTCAAATTTATTCAGAGAATTATTGACTATCCAGAAAATATGATTGTTAAAGTGTTGGTTTAACCATTTCTAAGTAGTTCAAGGTTTACCTCAGACTTGTGGAAGTTCTGGTTCAGTACTTGTCACAGTCGGCAGAGGTTGTTTAAAGTAGTTTAGTTTTTGTTTCTCTTATATCAGTATGTATTCCCCTATTATTCTGTCTCTTCGTGTAAATCATTATGTCAGTTTTAATAACTTGTTACCCTTTTATTCTTGTTCATTTTTTTATATCTATATGTAAATATGTTATATGGACCTCTGCTTTTGCACCCGAGTCTGGAATAAAGTCTTGAATTCAATTCAATTCAATTACCTAGATGTAGCCTTGCTAGTACAGTAGTAAAAAATTCAACTGTTATCAGGGGCTTAAATCCCGGGGGTGGGGGTGCATCCCCCCCCCCCTCGCTTGAAGGAGGGGGGGTGGCCTGTACAAATATCCCCCCTGAGATTACCCCCAAAAAAGAGAGAAAAAAAAGGAAGAAGAAGAAGAAGAAAAAAAAGTGATTGTTTCAATTTCAGCATAATGCATGAGAAATTAGTTATTTTTTGTATGTATGTATAACTGTATAGCCTACACGTATACAGGATGTACGTGCGCGAACAAGCACTTCATAAACTTCAGAATAATTTTCGTTATTTTGCAAGGTATTATTATAGCCCAGACGTAAAGTGCACCAGCGCGCTAGCGCTTAAAAAGTGCAATCATGTACAGTAGATGCCCGGCCCCCCCCCCCCCCCCACTCAGTGTTATTTAGGGTACGCGTATGCTCGTTCCCTTCCTTTGAAAGCACCCCCCCCCCCCCCATCTCAGGACTGCCAACATTTCTGAATCCCCCTTTCGCCGGCTTTTCGCTGGCTTTTCCTGCCTTGGAGACCACCCCCCCCCCCCCCCCCCCCCAAAAAAAAAAAAAAAAAAAAAAAAATGCGGAACACTGCTAAATGTACCACCCCCCCCCCCCCCCCCCCCCGATTTCAGGTGAGCTCTAGTCGATCGAGGGAGACTGGGGGGCCAATGTTTTTACTTTTCAAAATGAAATAATCCTGAATGAGCTTTCAAAGCAAGCAGGAATTTCAGGAATTTGATCCTGGGATTTGATCAAATGATATTCAAGATATTTTATAACCCCTTTTTACATTTCTCAGGAGTCCAAAGAGAGAGAGAAGAAAAAAAACACCCCCTTTTTAAAGAAATCTCCGGGTGAAAAGTCAAATACACCCCTTTTTTTACAATTCTCGGGCCGGATTTTGTCGGGCGAAAAAGTACCCTTTTCCTGGAGATTTTAGGAACGCGCACGCGGTCCCTCCCTCCTGTGTGTGTGTGGGGGGGGGGGGGTAGATGAAGACTGAAGTTCCAGACCTGGCGTGTTCAAGACTACAGTGGCCGTTTGTCTCTTCAGTTATTTCAAGGTAAGCCTGTACACATTCTTATTATTTTTATATTTAAGAAAGGATTTGGCTGAGGAAATTAAAGAATTCATTAGATTTAATTAATAAACACAGTACATGTATCATTATAATTATGAATTCCAAAAACATTTTTTTAAGAGGTGTGAACTGTGAACGCATCTGATTGAGAGTGATAAATAATACGGTAACTGTTGCATTGCCCAAGTCCTACTCGGTGTTTGTCATTTGTTCACACCTAAAACTTAAGGGCTGCAATGCATGTGATGTTTGTGTACATGTAGGTCTATGAATGAATTAATTTGTTGTTTATATTGAATGAATTGAATTGAATGCAGATAAATAGGGCTTAATAAGAGTCGAAAACGGTGCAACGAATCGTCTTCTTTCTATAATAATTAAATCAAACGTCTAAGCTTTTCGCGCTTCGCGCGGGAAGGGGGAAACTGAATTCAGACAAGGATTAAGAGTCGAGAACAGTACACCCAATCGTCTGCTTTCTCTAATAATTTAAGGAAACGTCAAGGCTTCCGCGCTTCGCGCGAGAGGGGGGAACTGAATTCAGATGAATAGGGCTTATTAAGAGTCGAAAACGGTACAAGGAATCGTCTGCTTTCTCTAATAATTTAATGAAACGTCAAATCTTCCGCGCTTTGCGCGGGAGGGGTAAACCGAATTCAGACAAAGATTAAGAGTCGAGCACGGTTTAACAAATCGTCTACTTTCTCTAATAATTTAATGAAATGTCGAAGCCCCCGCGCGAAGAGTCGAGCCACGGTTCAACGAATTGTCTACTTTCTCTAATAATTTAATGAAAGGCCAAAACTTCCGCGCGGGAGGTGGGGGGGGGCCGGGGGGAACTGAATTCAGACAAGGATTAACAGTCGAGAACGGTACAGCAAATCGTCTTCTTTTTATAATAATTTAATGAAACGCCAAAGTTTTCGCGCTTCGCGCGGGAGGGGGGGGGGGGAATTCATTCAGACAAGGGTTAACAGTCGAGAACGGTACAATAAATCGTCTTCTTTTCCAAATAATTTAAGGAAACGTCTAAGCTTCCGGCCTATCACCCCCCCCCCCCCCCCCCCTAATTAGCGCGCTTCGCGCGCTCTTTGAGTGATTCGCCTGCTCACTACCGCCCCTCCCTAAAATGAGATCCTAGCTCCGCGCCTGCATTAGAATGATGCTGACTAAGTTGACGAAGTAATTCGTATATTTATGTCGTCGAGAAAAATGACCATTTGCGCAAACGCAAGTACTATAGATAGTCCGTAGGAAAAACAATTTAGCCTTCGGCCCCGGGTATATATAGTGAAGGATTTATCCTTTTTATTATTAAAGACTCCCGGCAAAGGCTTTCCCCCTGCACCCCATCCGTAAAGATAGAAGTGGTTCCCAAGACAACCTTTTGTGGTATAAAATTGGAGAGAGTGTGAGTTTTTTGTAGTTTAAGCTCCTAACAACCACTCCCGTGGACCTTTTATTATTCATACGTCTTGCTGTCTGCTGCCTCGAGATCACTGTAGCGAAGAAAGGTAACAATGCATATCAAGAATCCCTATTCAGTGAAGGATTTATCCTTTTTATGCTGATGCATTCTTCTACCATTCTTGACCAGAAGTGCGTTTGAAACTCAATGATGTGGGCATCATCCCATTGAATGTTGTGTCCAGTATTAAGGGCGTTTTCAGCTATTTGCCGCCTAATCTGAGGGCTTAAAAAGAGCACACAATGGGGGCAGTGCAATTTAAAGGGATGGATTAGAGTTTATTTCTAAAAATGAAATGAAGGGGCTATTTGACTTTCAAGAGCGATAAAAACTCTAATCCATCCCTTGAAATTTAAATTGCATTGCCCCCATTGTTTGCTATTTTCAAAGAGCACATAAAGCTTTCAGATTGAACATTCCATCTCATA
This sequence comes from Strongylocentrotus droebachiensis, assembly GCA_035222895.1. Taxonomy (NCBI): domain Eukaryota; kingdom Metazoa; phylum Echinodermata; class Echinoidea; order Camarodonta; family Strongylocentrotidae; genus Strongylocentrotus; species Strongylocentrotus droebachiensis. The sequence goes on from JAVYIG010001068.1 coordinate 262,432, forward strand.
AAATTGTCTATAAGAGAGAAAGAAATAACCTCACTTTCTCCCTTCAAGACAATTTTCTCTCTTGAAAGTCGAATATAACCTCTCTTTCTCTCTTCAAGACAATTTCTCTCTTGAAAGTCAAATAAACTCGAGAGCATCATGGGCTCTGCCAGGCCCCTCAAGCTCTGCCATGTACGGATCCATTAGAAAGCAAAATAAGCCAACTAAATAAATAATATATATTCAAACGTCATAGCGATTCATCCAAATAAAAAATCTACGTAAGAGGCATTTTGAAAGTTTTAAGGAAATTCCTTCAAATTCCAGGAAATTGGGTTTTCTTTTCGGGAAACTCTATTTAAACGAGTGGAAGCACTGACGGCTCTGTTTTTTAAACTATAACAATTCTCCTTGGATCGATATTTGACCAAAAACAAGCCTCATTATTTTCAGTATACAAGTGCCATTTCGGACCTTACAGCTTTCATAGAAATCACTTCCGGACCGTCAAAGAAAAAGTTTGAGAACCCCTGGCCTACACATTATACACATTAGGACCAACTTGACAAGGAGAAAGTTATCGACCTCGAGTGTCAATTTTCATGACTTTCTTCTTTGTTCGATTTCTATAATCTCCCCTCCCTGGATTTGTTTGTTTCCACTAAGACCAACTTTTTTTTTTACAAAGGGGTGCCAAAAAGTACGCGTGAAAGGAGAGAGACGGAGAGAGAGAGAGAGAGAGAGAGAGAGAGAGAGAGAGAGAACGATAGACGAGATACAAATATAAGGTCAAGAAAGAGACTAGAGAAAAAACGGGAATAGGTGAACTAAAGAGAACATTTTGCCAAACACATAGAGAAGGAAATGAAGAAAGACATCAAAAGGAAAACAAAGCAAAAAAAGAAAATAAAACAGATTGGGAAATAAAGACATTGTAAAGCTTTGTGCTCAGGGCGGCACTCCCGAGGTGGGGGGGGGGGGTGGGGGGCTTTTCATTAATTACTCTATTTCCTTCTTATAGAGGCCCCTTTTCCCTTTTTTTTAAATATAACAGCCCCTTCCTCTTTTCATAAATACTCCTTTTCACCTCTGATAAATGCCCCTATTCAAATTTGATAGGTGCCCCCCTTTCCTTCGACAGATGCCCCTTTTCTTTTCTAATAAGTGTCCCTTTTCTTTCTGAAAAATACCCCTTTTCCTTTCTCCATAACATACGCCCCTATAGAGCGACTTAAAACAACTTTTTAATTTATTTCCCCCAAAGCTCGCTCGCATTTATATTTGGTATAATCGTGTTACTTATGAAATGTATTTTCAGTCTTTCATAATTAAATTGTGCTTAAAGCTAAAGACCAGTTTTGGAAACGCCCCTCTCTCAAAAAATGAAATGGAAGCTCTCATTAACAATCATGTGAAAGAATATGTTTTGACTAATACGTGATGATACAAATTTTGCCGGGAAACCGCCTACTAATTGATATAGTTGGTAAATTATTATATCTATTGGTACCAAATAGATATCGCGCACGTGGTCGCGTAGTCCCATATACATCTTTCTGTGTACAGTGCTTGTAACTTTGCCAAGACTGGGCCAAATTTCTTATCATGTTGATGATTCCAGAACCTTGCAGTACACACCAATACTTATATGCTAGATGATTAACCTTTTCTGATAGATTCCACACGGTTTCTTTTACAATGCAATCGCATGACCAGAACTGCTCTTTATCTTTAAAACCCATCAGGATTTGTTGTTGTTTTTCTCATTTTAGATCTTAAATCTTAGATTTACATTTTGATGTTTCCCTTTGTAGGTGCCCCTTATATTCCAGAAAGTGCCCTATTTTGATGGTGACCCCCCCCCCCCCCCCCCCCAATTTGGAAAATGCTCCATCGCGCCTGTTTGTGCTTAAACCTTTTTTTTTGTTCAACTCATACTCCTGACCGTCTATCGTCGATTCAAAAGACTGAAAGGTCCTTTATATTTGAAGATAACGATATTTGGTTTACGGTTTATTAAATACTGAACCTGACAGCCCGTTGGTTAAATTACATTCAATTTACATGATAAAACAACTGAACTTGCACACCAATGTTAATAATAATAATAATAATACACAACATTTATTAGGCGCTTAATACTGGTGTTTCTAAGCGCACCATAGTCTGATTAAAAATTACCAACCAAAACTTATAATAAACAGACAAATTATAAATCTGTTCTTTATTCAATAAATCATACATATATAATAATAATATAAATAAAAGTAAAATAAAAATAAAAATAAAAATAAGATCAAACATAAGGTCAAACATAAGATCAAACAAACAAGGAATAAGATGTTGTAACAATTATCATACAATGTGAGAACATTAAAACAAAAAAAACAATACGGCAATCAAAATAATTAAGACAGTATTCTTAAAACAGGATCAAGCTATGTTCACATATTGCACTGAGAGATATAGCAAAAAAGGAGAGTAGAAGGAAAGTGGGAGAAAAGGAGAGTTAGAGAAGAGGAAATCGAGAGGTGGATAGTAGAAAGAACGAAGTAAAAGGTAAGAAACAGGTAACCGTGTGAGAACAGGTAACCGTGGGAGACTGAGAAGGGGCGGGAGAAAGAGGAAGAGAGAGAATTAGAGGAAGTATAATGACTGTGAATGGAAAATTACAGTTCATAGTGCCACGTTTAATGTCATTCATACAGATTAAAACAGTTAAAATACAATAAATGAAGTTATACTTTTAAGGAAATGGTAATGCGCATGCGGAAATTGTGAATAATGCGTAAACTATCAAAATATCACACTAAAGATTTAAACATACTATATTTCAAAACCAGACTTTGAACATGTATTGTGTGAACTTAAATAATGGTATATTATCTTACTGAAGAAGGTGAAAGATAAATTCAATCAGACATTGGAGGAGTCGAAATGAAAGAAGGAAAGAAAAGGGCAAAGTAGAGAGGAGAAAGAGAGAGAGAGGGGGGGATAAGGAGGAGAGAAAAGAGTAGGTAGATAGGCGTATGAGAGAGAGAGAGATGAAAGAGTTATGACGGAGAGAAATAGAAAGAGCGAGAGAGATGGAGAGAGGAAGAGGGAGAGAGAGAGAGAAAGAGAGAGAGCAGGGTGAGGGAAGTCCTGTGGAAAAGGCGGGTTGAAACAAATTATTTATAATTAATACCACGTCAACAAGAACACAACACAAGATTCCGAGCAGTTACAGATATTAAACTATATTTAAAATATTGGGATTTATTGCGCAATTTGCTGTTGAATATGAGAGCAGAAATCATCACAGCGAGCGTGAAAATACACACACATGTACACACAACATCCATCAATAGGGACTTTTAGATTTGCCGAACAACAACGTGGATTGCTACGATCGACGTCCTTTTAATGCACTGCCTTGAATGGACGTCACACGTATCAGTCCATGCAAATCTAAAAGCCCCTATTATCAGTACACTACGTACAAAAGTTTTAAAATACAGTCTAGGCTCTCCGCGAGCGGTTTCATTGGAATTAACCGAGAAATACCCCCCTCGCTACCGTGTAAATTAAAATTACGCCCCCGCCCCAAGTATTTGGGGGCGTTTCGAGGTTTAATGAAGGAGTTAAATGGGAAATAAAAGTGATTAAAAATGGGGTTAAAAGTGAGTGAGGGAGGCTAGAGTATTTAAGATAAGGTAGAGCGTAGCACAAATTGGCGGATGCTCAGGGAGTAGGGGCATTTAATTACGGTCAGATGAGCATATTTTAATACCTTATTCATGACACTGGCAGGTCACTAATTGGCGTATGGTCCTAGGGGTGGAGCCCCCGGAAGCGCAGAGGTTTTAGGCATTAACATTAAGGTCAGATTAGCATCCAGGGGCCAGCCTAAGGTCCCAAGGTGGGGTTCAGGGGGCAGAGCCCCGGAAGCTCAGGGATATGGGCATTTAATTACGGTCATATGAGCATACTTTCTTTTCTATTTCTTTCTATTTAATTCTCTTTAATATACTTTTTCAAAAGTGTGGAGGGGGGAGGGGGGGGGCTTGAGCCCCCAAGCCCGCCGTTCCGCGGGACCTGACATGTAGACCTCTACATAGTAAATAAGCACATTTCTTGCCTGACTGTAAATTTTGATATTTGTCATTCTCCAACAAACGCATAAAAAGTATAATTTACTAAAAAGTGAGGAAAAATCCCAGAAAATTAGGCCTTTTCAGCAACATCTGTAAATCACTGGTATCAAATTGGAACAAACACAAAAAAAAATCACTTTAAAAGTTTAATTTGGTGGGGGGGGGGTAGCAACAGGCTGAATACTTACACCTATGGTGTCGAGGGGCTCTTTCTTCATTTTTCGTTTTAAAGGTTTTTTAAGGTTAATTAATGTGGGTGTCACTCAGGCGCGGATATACGGGGGGGGCGACGGACCCGCCCCCCCCCCCTCTTTGAAAAAAAAGAAAGGAAAGGAAATAGTAAAGAAGAAGGGCTAAAACACGAGTTATAAGTGGACCGTCAGGGATTATTCCGGCCCGCCCCCCCCCCCCCTAGCCCCCCAAAACGATAAAAAAATAGGATAATAACGTAAAGTTAACCTTTATAAAAAATATTTTAAAAAAGCGCCCCCCCCCCCCCCGATTATTCGCCGGCCGGCTGAGTCGGCACTAAATTGTGTATTAAGATTTGGCTACCCCCCCCCCCCCCCCTTGACGTCGTCTGGATCCTCTGCAGGCGCGGATCCACGGGGAGGGGGGGGGGCTGACGGAACTGTTAAAGTTTAATTTGGTGGGGGGGTAGCAACACGCTGAATACTGACACCTATGGTGTCGAGGGGCTTTTTCTTCATTTTTTTGTTCGGTAATAAATAAGGTTAATTAATGTGGGTGTCACTCAGGCGCGGATATTCGGGGGGGCGACGGACCCGCACCCCCCCCCCCCCCTCTTTGAAAAAAAAAAGAAAGGAAAGGAAAAAGTAAAGAAAGAAGGGCTAAAACACGAGTTAGAAGTGGACCGTCAGGGCACTCACTTGTCCGTATCAGGGGAAAAAATACACGGGGGCTCGGGGTGAATTAGCCCCCGAAATGCCAAAAAGAGCCCCCGAAAGTCATAAAAGTAGCCCCCGAAATTTTTCAACTATTTTTTTCCCTGATCCATATATAGGACAAGGCCCTGGGGCAGCTAGCCATACTTCGATATTTGGGTCGTTTCCGATCAGAACTAGCCCTACTATCATTCCAGGATTTTGATTCAGAACCTGAGACAAAGTTACGCAATCCCTTTAAGTTTCAAAAAGTAGACTTCATTGACCTGTACATAGGCTTAGGAACCGGGGGGGGGGGGGACTTGGGGGAAACAGCCCCCCCCCCCCCCCGAACAAAAAAAAATATTGGGGGGCTCAGATATCATTGAGCCCCCCCCCCCCCAAGATTTATGGCGGGGCTTATAGATATCATTGAGCCCCCAATTTTTTGGTGGGGCTTAGATATCATTGAGTCCGTAGGGGGCTAAGATACCATTGAGCCCCCAATATTTTAAGTGGGGCTCAGATATCATTGAGCCGCCCCCGATACTTATTGCGGGGCTCGGATATCATTAACCCCCCCCCCCCCCCCCCCTCCTCCCCAATCATTATATTGTAGGCATGAAACTCATGTATACCTATAATCTACAGACTTACCATTCAAATATAAACATTTTATAAATATTTATTTGGGGAGGAGGGGAGAGGGGGGGGGGCTCAGACATCGGATCTCGCATATCATTGACCCAAAAAATATATTAAGTGGATCTCGGATATCATTGAAACCCCCAAATATTTTGGCGGGACTCTGATATAGAATTCTGACTCGCTTAACCCATATTTGAACACTAAGTTGCACCTGAAATTGCAACATGTGCATTATAAGCTCAAAACGCTTTCTTTCATACAAATACACCCAAAAAAATCCCAAAAGCTTGAATGCATACTATTTCACAAGTTGTAACTAAACAATATGAATGATATTAATGATACACTTACATGTACATGCAAATGCATGATCATTTTTGCGCTTCTTGCTCCCTGCAAGATAGTTTCCTTCTACATTTAATTTTGTTGCTGTTCAAAAAGGAATAAATAAATGAATAAATAAATACATTTGTACAATGATAGTTGTACAATGATGATAGAAGAACCAATAAAAATCGCAACTGATCTTCCCTAATTCCTTTTCTTTTCTTTGTTTTCTGTCCCTATCTCTACTCTTTCCCTTTCACTTCCCTTCCTTCTCTCTCTCTCTCTCTCTCTCTCTCTCTTTGCTGAGGGGGGGGGAGGGGTACAAATCGGGACAAAGTGTAACTGATCTCCCCTACCTTTCTTCTTCCTCTTTTCCCCCATTTCCCTTCCCTCCCCCCCCCCCCTCCCCCGATCCACACGATGTTGGTGGGATTAATCAACTGATCTTTGCTTCTTTTCACCCTTTTCTTCTCTTCTTCATCTTTTGAGTTCCATGTTAGCTCTCCTCTTTCCCTTTCCCTTCTTTCTCTCTTTTTTTTTGGTGGGGAGGGGGTGAGGTGGACGGGGAGGGGGGGGGCAGAGGCAAAGGCCTTTCTCCGCGATCCACATCTTGTTTGCAGAAAAAATTGCAACTGATATCCCTTCTTTTCTTTTCTTCTTTTGTTTCTTTCCCTTTCCTTCTTTTCCTTCCTTCTCTCTCTCTCTTTTTGTTTGCTGAGGGGCCAGGGGAGGGCAGGCCCCGCAGGCCCCCGATCCACACCGCGTTGGTGGGAAAAATCACAATTGATCTCCCGTACCTTTCTTTTCTTTCCCTTTCACTTCTCTTCCTTTCTCTCTCTTTTAATTTTGCTGTAGAAGGGGGGGACAAGGGCCAATTGCCCCCCCCCCCCCGATCCCCAACTTGTTGGCGGGAAAATCACAATTGATCTCCCGTACCCTTCTTTTCTTTCCTTCCCTTTATCTCCTCTTTTCCCTTTTTCTTTTCTCTCTTCCTTCTCTCTTTCTTTTTGCTGGGGGGGGGGGGGGCAACAACTTGGGAGGCAAAGCCCTTTCGGCCCCCTCCCCGATCTCCTTCTTTCCCGTTTTCTTTTCTTCTTCCTTCCCTAACGGTCACTTCTTTCCCTTATTTTTCCTTCCTTCTTTCTCTCTCCCTATCTCTCTCTCTTTAGTTGAGGGGGGGGGTGGCGAAGGCCTTTCGCCCCCGATCTCCTTCTCCCCCCCCCCTTTCTTTTCTTCTTCCTCTTCTGCCTTTCCCTTACTCTCCGCTTTACCTTCTCTCTCTCTCTCTCTCTCTCTCTCTTCATTTTTTTGTTGGCGGTTTGGGGGGGGGTCAAGGCCCTCTCGCCCCCCCCCCCCACCCCCTGGATCCGCGCCAGGAAGACCTAGCTGTAGTGTCATCCCTAGCTAGCTTGCAAAGCTGAATATGGGTTATCCAGTCGTTTCATTTATTAAGTATAATTATACTTGTATTGAATATGTATACGTGTGGATTAGAGTACGGACATTCGATGCGGCAGGCGGACTATTGGTGCGAGACCTCTTCCGCACAGATTGTCCGTCAGATTTGAGGCGCGCACGAATGTCCGACACGGACATTCTGCGCGGATAAAATCCGCACCGATCGTCCGCTCTCGATCGATCTCTAATAGGCGGACGATCGGTGCGGGTTACATTCTACGCGGTCACACCGGAAGCAGTTTGGGTTTGGGGGGGGGGGGGGCAACATTCCAGGAGGCTCACCTTCCAGGGGCAGTGACGAAATAAGAAAAAAAAACGTTCGGAAGGGGGGGGGCAGACGAAAAATTTGCATCACCACCATTCTTACACGTTTACATGGCAGGTAACGCGGAACGTTTTCAAAGTGAAGTATTAATGATCAGGTAGAGCGTAAATTGGCGTGGGTCCAGGGCATGAGCCTCGCATGGGGTCAAGGGCTGAGCCCCCGGAAGCTCAGGGGTTTTAGGTATTTAATTACGGTTAGATGAGCATCCAGCGGCCATCTTTAAGGCCATTGACGTGTTCCAGAGGGGGGGGGGGGGGGGGGGCGGGGGAGCCCCCAGAAGCTCAGAGGTTTTAATATTTAACTACGGTCAGATGAGCATCCAGGGCCGCTTTAGGGCCCTTGTTGGGGTCCAGGGCAGAGCCCCCGGAAGCTCAGGGGTTTAAGGTGTTTAATTACGGTCAGACGAGCATCCAGAGGCCCGCCTTAGGGCCCTTGATGGGGTTCAGGGGCAGAGCCCCGGAAGCTCAGGGGTTTAAGGTATTTAATTAAGGTCAGATGAGCATCCAGGGGCCCGCCTTAGGCCCTTGGTGGGGTCCAGGGGGCAGAGCCCCCGGAAGCTCAGGGTTTTAGGTATTTAATTACGGTCAGATGAGCATCCAGGGGCCCGCCTTGGGGCCCTTGGTGGGGTCCAGGGGGCAAAGCCCCCGGAAGCTCCGGGGTTTCAGGTATTTAATTACGGTCAGATGAGCATCAGGGGACCGCCTAAGGGCCCTTGGTGGGGTCCGGGGGCGGATCCCCCGTAAGCTCTGGGGTTTAGGTATTTAATTACGATTAGATGAGCATTTTTTATACCTTATTTGTGACATTGGCAGGTCACTTATTTTTTTTCTCTGTCTTTCTTTCTTTTTCTCTTTAACATACTTTTTCAAAAAGTGAAGGGGGGGCTCGAGCCCAGCCACTTTGCAGACCATGACATAAGGCTTCTAAATAAGCGTATTTTTCGCCCGACTGTAATTTGGGAATTTCTTATTTTCCAACAAACGCATGAAAAGGTATGACTTACAAAAAAATGGAGAAAAAATACTGGAAAATCATGTCATAACAGCAACATTTATAAATCACTGGTATCGAAAAAGAAATACACCCCCCCCCCCCCCCATAAGTACGCCAGCGTTCAGGGGCTCCTTTCTTCTCACCCCTATAACAAAAAAAAGAGACACGCTTTCCCATTCTCGCACAATATGTCCACGATATGCGCGTGTCGCTGTTATAAAGACCTCCATTAATAAATACCGTATATAGGTGGCATGCGCAATGTTTATGAAATTTAATTCCTGTGAACTTTCCTTTTCTTTGAATGGAATTGTATATAAGGCCTATGCGGGCTGATGTGGGTATGAGAAGAGTTCCTATAGATATAGGCTTATATCATTATTAAATGTCTCTAGATCTATGAGTTTAAATAAGAAATTTACTCATAATAGATGTTTTAATAGATGGCCTGCTGTAATTATGACATGACAATGCTGTTTTTGTTTAGGGTGCCTTTATGACTTTGTACACTCTTTACAAAACAATTAGTAAGAAGCTAGGCAGACCTCCCAAGAGAGAAAAAAAACGTAGAGGACTCCTGCAGACGTACCGTGAACGCACTCCGTATCTCCCAAAATCGGACACATCCCCCCCCCCCCTTGTATCAGGCGCGGATCCAGGGGGGCCGAGCGGGCCTTGGCCCCCCCCCCCCCCCCGCAAAAAAAAAAAAAAAAAAAGAGAGAAGAAAGGAAAAGAAGGGAAAGGGAAAGAGGAGAGAAGGGAAAGAAAGAAAAGAAAGAAAAAAAGAAAAGGGGGGAAGAAGGAGATCGGGGGCCGAAAGGGCCTTGCCTCCCAGGCTGTTGACCCCCCCCCCCCCCCCCCCCAATTTAAAAAAAAATAAGAGAGAAGGAAGGAAAGTGACAAATGACAAATTACTAAATTTACAGCCAAGCAAGAAATATGATTCTTGAGGTTCCTACATGTCAGGCCCAAAGTGGGGCGGGGATTGGGTGCCTCGAGCTCCCCCCCCCCCCCCCCACACTTTTTTGAAAAAGTATATTAAAGAGAAATAAAATAGAATGAGAGCAAGAAAGAAAGAATAGTTAACTGCCAGTGTTAAAAATTAATGAGGCATCTAAATATGCTCATCTGACCGTGATTAAATGCCTAAAACCCCTAAGCTCCCGGGGCTCTGCCCCTGGATTCCACCTAGGACCCTACGGCGGGCCCTTAGATGCTCATCTGACGGTAATTTAATGCCTAAAACCCCTGATTTTTTGGGGCTCCGCCCCCTGGAACCCACGCCAAATAGTGACCTGCCAGTGTCATAAAATAATAAAAAAATGCTCATCTGACCTTAATTAAACGCCTAAAACCCCTGAGCTTCCGGGCCGGCTCAGCCGCCTCGACCCCACCAGGGGCCCTAAGGCGGGCCCCTGAATGCTTATCTGACCGCAATTTATTGCCTTAAACCCCTGAGCTTGCGGGGTCGGACAAGGTATCAAAATGTGTTCATCTGAACGCAGGCGCGTAGCCAGGGGGGGGGGGGCGGTCCCCCCAAATCGGAAGAGGACGTAGGAAGAAAAGGGAGCAGACAAAGAACACCTTTGAAAAAAGGATTAAGAGTATAGAGAACGGTACAACGCATCGTCTTCTTTCTCTAATATTTTAATGAAACGTCAAAGCTTCGCTCAGGAGGGGAGGGGGGGAACTGAATTCAGACAAGGATTAAGAATCGAGAACGGTACAGCGAATCGTCTTCTTTCTCTCATAATCTTGTGAAACGTCAAAGCTTACGCGCGAAGCGCGGGAGTGGGGAACCTGAATTCAGACGAGGATTCAGAGGCGAGAACGGTAATACGAATCTTTAATGATTTAATGAAACGTAAAAGCTTCCGCGCTTTGCGCGGAATGGAGGGGAAACTAAATTCCGACGAGGATTATTTTCGAGAACGGTACAACGAATCGTCTTCTTTCTCTAATGATTAAAGGAAACTTAAAAAGCTTCCGCGCTTCGCGCGGGAGGGGGGGGGAGGGGACTGAATTGAGACGAGGATTAAGAGTCAAGAACGGTACAACGAATCGTGTTCTTTCTCTATAATGATTTAATGAAACGTAAAAGCTTCAGCGCTTCGCGCGAGTTGGGGGGGGGGGCGGGCCCCTGAATGCTTATCTGACCGCAATTTATTGCCTTAAACCCCTGAGCTTGCGGGGTCGGACAAGGTATCAAAATGTGTTCATCTGAACGCAGGCGCGTAGCCAGGGGGGGGGGGGCGGTCCCCCCAAATCGGAAGAGGACGTAGGAAGAAAAGGGAGCAGACAAAGAACACCTTTGAAAAAAGGATTAAGAGTATAGAGAACGGTACAACGCATCGTCTTCTTTCTCTAATAATTTAATGAAACGTCAAAGCTTCGCTCAGGAGGGGAGGGGGGGGGGGGAACTGAATTCAGACAAGGATTAAGAATCGAGAACGGTACAGCGAATCGTCTTCTTTCTCTCATAATCTTGTGAAACGTCAAAGCTTACGCGCGAAGCGGGGGAGTGGGGAACCTGAATTCAAACGAGGATTTAGAGGCGAGAACGGTAATACGAATCTTTAATGATTTAATGAAACGTAAAAGCTTCCGCGCTTTGCGCAGGATGGAGAGGAAACTAAATTCCGACGAGGATTATTTTCGAGAACGGTACAACGAATCGTCTTCTTTCTCTAATGATTAAAGGAAACTTAAAAAGCTTCCGCGCTTCGCGCGGGAGGGGGGGGGGGGGAGGGGACTGAATTGAGACGAGGATTAAGAGTCAAGAACGGTACAACGAATCGTGTTCTTTCTCTATAATGATTTAATGAAACGTAAAAGCTTCAGCGCTTCGCGCGAGTTGGGGGGGGGGGAACTGAATTCAAGCGAGGATTAAGAGTCGAGAGCTCTCCAAAGAATCGTAATAATTTAATAAATCGTAACATTTACTTGTGAAACGTCAAAGCTTCCGCGCGAAGCGCGGGAGGGGGGAACCTGAATTCAGACGAGGATTCAGAGGCGAGAACGGTAATACGAATCTTTAATGATTTAATGTTGCCTTCCGCGCTTCGCGCGGGATGTAGGGGGAACTAAATTCCGACGAGGATTATTTTCGAGAACGGTATAACGAATCGTCTTCTTTCTCTAATGATTTAATGAATCGTAAAAGCTTCCACGCTTCGCGCGGAAGGGGGAAAACTGATTTCAGACGAGGATTAGTGTCGAAAACGGTACAACGAATCGTCTTCTTTCTCTAATGATTAAAAGAAACTTAAAAAGCTTCCGCGCAAAGCGCGGGAGGGGGGGGAACCTGAATTCAGACGAGGATTAAGAGTCGAGAACGGTAATACGAATCTTTAATGTTACCTTCCTCGCTTCTCGCGGGATGTTGGGAGAACTAAATTCCGACGAGGATTATTTTCGAGAACGGTATAACGAATCGTCTTCTTTCTCTAATGATTTAATGAATCGTAAAAGCTTCCACGCTTCGCGCGGAAGGGGGAAAACTTATTTCAGACGAGGATTAGTGTCGAAAACGGTACAACGAATCGTCTTCTTTCTCTAATGATTAAAGGAAACTTAAAAAACTTCCGCGCAAAGCGCGGGAGGAGGGAGGGAACCTGAATTCAGACGAGGATTAAGAGTCGAGAACTCTCCAAATAATCGTAATAATTTAATAAATCGTAAAATTTTTCGCGCTTCGCGCGTGAGGGGAAAAACTAAATTCACACGAGAATTATTTTTGAGAAGGGTACAACGAATCGTCTTCTTTCTCTAATAATTTAATGAAACGTCAAAACTTCCGCGTTCGCGGAGGAGGGAGGGGGAAACTCGCCCCTCCCTGCACGGACCTCCCCCCCCCCCCCCGCATTACGTCACTGTTGGTCACCATTACGTACCAATATTTGGCTCGCATAATTTCAAATTTGGGCCCCCCCCCCCTAAGAAATCCTGGATCCGCGCCTGCCTTGTATTAACCTGTTAGCATTATTAATATTATGGTAGTTACGTTGTGGCAAAACGGATCCTGGGGGTATAGTGAGCCTGGAGCCCCGATAATATTGAAGTATTTTCCTCATTTCATCCTTCTTTCTCCATTTCATTTGTTATTTTGCAAAACTGATTTGGGAGGACATTGCCTGATTGCCCTCTAATATATTCCAGTCACTGTCACTCCTATCCTATTTATCAACAAAATGTCAACTATAATGGCGACATTCACTATGAATATGACGGACAAAGAGAGCGGACAAAATATACAGTTCCTCAGGTAGACAAAGGAACAGGCTTCTGCGCATGGGCAGATAAAGGTCATTTGTACCAAAAAGGTAAAACCCACATGCAGAGATGAATACTGGCTAGGCCTATGCGCTCATGAAAATTATGTAACATTATTCATTTATGCACCAACGGTACATTCTATGATACGCAGGTGGAAGTGTTCTTTTCAAGAGGGAAAACAAAAGGTATTCATGAAGCACATCTAGGAATTTGGCAGTTATCATTCTAATATGCTCAAAGTGGAACTTCTCCATGTGCAAAAGATCTGTGGATATTTGGGGTCATTTGTACCATGTGCTATCTGTAAACTCCCTTATAATGTAAAAATGTGTAGAACAAGTCATAATGTTTGTCCAACCTGGCAACAACTATGCAGTTTGGATTATGTCTATTGAAATACTATTGTTCTTACCAGGTGAATAAAATAATTTGTATTGGGGCACTTCACAAAGACTTATGCATTAAATTTTGTTACATTACGAAAATGGCCGGATCAAGACCTCAAATCCCCCTCAAATAGCCCGGCCTTTAAAAAAAAACATATATTTAAAACGCCCTAGTACGAGGATTCGCTCGCACAAGAAAAAAAAAGATGATGAAAACATGTAATATAATGAAACAAAATAAAAGCGCTCATAGTAAAAGGCTCTTTGGTAACGCAGACAAAAAAAAAATTATCTGCTTTTTAACATGATTCAAACTGATACTTCCAAATCTTAAGAAGTATTGAGTTATAACAACAAAGCCTATATACGACAACGTGGGGAGCTAAACAAAAATTGTGAGAAAAGAGAGGAGAGAGATAGAGGTAAAAAAATGCACAAGTCTTTGTGAAGTGCCTCAATAAAATTATTTCATTCACCTGATAAGAATAATAAGTCCTAGAGTAGACCTAAGTCCATAAGAGTAATTCAATAGTCAGAATGCAAACTACATAAAGTGTTGCTATGTAGGTCGATCAAGTCATAATGTTCCAACCTGGTAACAACTATGCAGTTTGGATTATGTCTATTGAAATACTATTCTTAATTACCAGGTGAATGAAATAATTTGTATTGCGGCACTTCACAAAGGCTTATGCATTAAATGTTGTTACATTACGAAAATGGCCTTATAATAGGCTACTCTCTTTGTCTTCATCCTGCATGCTTCGCAAGCAATAATCAGACGCAAGGAGGAACAAAACAACATCGTCATTCTTATATTCTCACGTCTCTTTTCAAAACTACACTTCTCAAAGTTTTCTCATCGAGTCAACACGTCTATTTTAGAACGTCTAGTTCTAAACTTTCACTGCATGGGAGCAAATTTCGTCTATCTTCGTTCCAACCTCCTGCATCCCACTTGGAACATCTACTTTCTCTGTAATTCATTCCGAGAGAACATTCCCAAAACATCGTCGCTTGTGCTATTAATATTAATAACCAGGTATAGTTTTGCAAAACACCTCCCTGAGTTTTGTGATAATTATCTGTGGTGATTTTTCAAACTCAACTTCAGGATCGTGCTATATTTACGAACTGAATCGTCGGTATAATATCTGCATCTGTGTGTATAACTTATGTGTGATTGGATTTTATTCCGCTAGGTCAGCAATTCGTGCTTCCCGCCCGGCCCGGCCCGCGCTGTTTGGTAATGAATATTCATTAGGTCTTTACACCATGCTTATACCTGGATAAAAACATGGCAGCGTGTTTGTTAAAATCGTGTCGTCTGGCTCTTCCTCGGGCACAGGTTTTTCTATGTCATGAAAGAGGATTATCTTCAAGTAGCGTTATGTCCAGCACAGTATGCTCATTTTCCAGAAGACAGGCTATAACAGCAGTTTTGTCAAATTCTGCCTGCATTTATCAAAAGACTAAAAAACTACAACGAGGCATGATGTCCAGCAGGATCATGGGGCGTTTGTATTGCTCGTCATCGGGAGTCTGTTGGAACTGTAGCGGGGAACTCTCCCGGTCTGCGACCTCAAGTGGAGGCCCCCGCGTCGGTGCTTTATTTTGTGCATCGTGCAATATGATCCAGCCGCTGGAGGATGGATTGAACTGTTTTCAGATTATGGGAAAGTACGTTATATTTATTCTATGAAATGGTTAAATTAAATCTCAAAGTCTGCCATTATTAGGGAGCTCTGGCGAAGGCGAAGGCTTCTGGGGGCCGTTTCTCGAAACCGTCATAAGTACAAGATCAACGACATCTCGCCACTGTCACGCAACTTGTCAGCTAAGTGTTTCACGAAGCCGTCTTTGCCAAGATGAGCGACAACTTCCGCGACAAGCGAGTTGTCACTGCTCCGAACCTGTCATATCTTTTTAATTGCTGTAAAGCGCCATCACAAGTCAGTTTGTTGCCATTCCATGGGCCGCGAAATGGACGATTAGTTTCACTATCGTTTTGAGAAAAATATAGACGAGTTCGGTACGTAATTCTCTGGGATGCGAAATGCAAATGTACAAAAGTGATAATAGGGTCTACAAATTATACAGAAACTTGAAAAAGCTGAATATAAACATTAAATCACAAATCATTAAACTATAACGTATAAATAAGAGAGATAAGATTAAATTAAGAATGTTACACACCGTTTTCCATAGTCGATCCATAGTCTTTTCGTAGGATACCGTCATACCTTTGGGGCCTATGTGCATTATTATTCCCTCTCTAATTACTTCTTCTTAATTATATTTTCAATATCAAATCAATTATATAACAAGTATTTATCAGACTCTAGAATAAAAACTGGCTGAGAAAAGGTATTTTGCCTAAAATTCCTCGTCACAATAAACAAAAAGGTACGTATTGATAAACTATCACATTACGGTATCCTTCAACTAACTTTTCATTCGACTGTCAAAAAAAAAAAAAAAAAAACACCGGTTTTTCTTCAATTTAAGAATCTTTACAGAAATATGCAAATCTTTTGGTGATCTACATTTGATAATGACACTAGATCTATCTATTATTTATTTTAGGAGAATTTATATGTAAATATTTCTTTTTGAGCAATTTTAGCCCCAAAACTTGTTATGGGTTATTCTTGATAAATCAAATGGATCGTGACAAAGACTATGTTCTTGAGCTGCTAGTATCGCGATATATCGATATCATGTCTGTCATGGCTTTGTGAAACGGTTTATCCACTTCATGACATCTCCGTAGGTCGCCGACAAAGATATGACTGTCATGGAGTTGGTTTCGAGAAACGGCCCCCTGAGCTCCAGTCCAGAGCCCGCTTCTGAAAATGATTCAAACAGCGGGCCGGGTTGGGTCACATTTTTTCGCGATGTAAAGAGGTAGTAATTACAATTTTGACTTACAATGTTTTTTCCGACTCCTTGAGCATCTTTCCAACCTCTTGACTTGAAATTATAATTTGAAGAAGTCTACGATGGAAAAAATGGTAATTCTTCGTCCTTACCCTACGATTCATCCATGTTGTATCGTCGATTCAACAATTTCACTCAAAGTCAAACTGTTTGAAAAATTAAAAATCTAAGAAGTAAGAGAGTGGTAGTACATAATTACAAATGTCCAAGTTGACATGAGATGGCGTTCTAAAAAGATATGACAGGTCAAATTTTTGTAAGCAGTCTCGCATGGATTTTTTTAAAGACTAAGTAGAAATCTTAATATTCACCCAATAAGGGCGGGGGTCTGATGGCCCTTGCACCGATCAATTATTGAGTTTTATTGAATAGAGATGTTAATTGTAATACTGAAAGGATTTTGATTTCAAAGCAAGAAGAGTACACCCTTCTCTTCTTTTTAATACAAAGTCCAAGATGAGATCAATGTTCATGCAATTATGTACAGTCCAGCAACATAATAATTTTATCATACTACAATAAAATGCTGATCATTGCACCGAACTCTCTTTTTTGTTATCTATATTTAGGGAGGAGAAGTTTGATATGGATGTGCAAGATCTGACTAATAGCTTCAGGGACCTTCAGAGGCTTCTGCATCCAGACAAATTCAGCAATAAATCAGAGGTAAAATTGGGAAATATATAAGTACATGTACATGTAAATGATCTTTATCAAATCCTGCAATAACTACTTATGCTCACATCAATAACTGATGATTATATTCGACCAATGCATGGTCTAAATCTGTTTAACGTGTGTATGAAGCTATCAATGACTAAAAGAGCACCAAGTGACTGTATTTTTCGCTGGCTACTAGATGATAAACTTGGGCAAGACTTTAGATGTGTTTCACATTTATTAAGCAACAGCATTCATGTTTATTAGCGGATCAGAATCTCATATTGGTCAACCCCAATAGGCAATACCAATATGTACATGATGCATCAATTGTGTCAGCCATATAAGTCATCGGTCCATTTATTGTCTTTCCATCCATCCAGACAGAACAGAGCTACTCCGCTGCACAGTCATCTGCTGTGAATCGAGCATACAAGGTGCTTCTCAAACCACTGTCAAGAGGACTCTATTTGGTAATTATGTTTTTTTGTTTTTGTGTATTAACATGGCTCGACACAAACAGGCGCTTGAGGCATATATGAGCAATCAAATTCTTTGTCTGGACCCCCAAACTTGAAAATTTCAAAAAGGAGCTCATTCGTAGAGACACCTAAAAATCCTCAAATGAAGGAGAGAGCAACATAATTTCTCATGGACAGAGATGCCAGTCTTCAGGCTTTTGCCTGATTTTAGGCTTTTTCAGGCTTTATATTGTACAGCACATATGGGGCTTTAACATGTTCTGGCTTCTTTTCAGGCCCAGTGAGTAAAACTGACTGGCATCCCTGCGTGGAGGTGATACAGATTTGTTAGGATGAATATTATGCAATGACATCAACAATTATGCCTTATGAATTTTGGGGGCGTCCTCATCCTCACTGCATTTCCTGATGCTAGTTAAATTGAAAGATATAGTTGAGTTGTGGTCATGCGATTGCATTATGGAAGAAACGCTGTGGAATCAATTAGAAAAGGTTGATCATCTAGCATTTTATTGCCAGGTTCTGGAATCATCAAAATGATAAGAAATTTGGCCCAGTCTTGGTAAAGTTACAAGCACTGTTCACAGAAAGATGTACTACACGAACATGTGGCATAAAAATCTGTCCCAATTTTTATGATGTTACATGCCATATTTAGAATATTAAAGTAGATATTCATTGATTTTAAAAACTAACTTAATTTCATTATTGCAAAGTTGAAACTTTGATTCGACAAGGTTATCAAAATTCAATGCTTGGAAACATTCAAAGTAACGATTTTTATAAATTATATAACGCTTAAATACAGCCCCGGCATAGCACCTGAAGAGCTCTCCGAACGCTGCTGAGATGTGTGAGATCACAGTATGGACACGATTTGCACAAGCAGACGATGTCCCATGACATCTCATACATTTTCAGTGCCTGTGTTTTCATCTTCTCTTGAGTTCTTACTCTTACTTCACTACCGTCAGGCTAAGTGTATAATCTATTGCCACACTCTAAACCCCGCACATGGTTTTATTTTGATGACAAATGCAGCGATACAAAAATAAAGGAATCTGTCGCTTGTAAACAAAATAAGACGTCATTGAATATTCAGCTGCACACACCGCGGTATGTTCGGCGTTTCAAGAGGGAACAAATGCCGTCCTTCATGTCATTCCGGGGGGTTTTCAATTCGAAAGTCTGGTTTCTTTGATTGTTAATTAACCCCTATCCTGTGTATTTACAAGCAAAAGATTTTAGTTATCGGAATCGGGTCATATCCCCTTTTGAATGGTTTGACATGCCATCACATTTATATACACTAAAATCATTATAATTTGACAGACAAAAGCTTTGCAATTATGTTCATTCTTTATGGGATGTCGTCTGCTTGGGCAGTATTGGTCCATATAGTGACGTCATTAAAACATCGTTATTTTTCCGGCGAATCTCCCGTATATCCCAGCTGCTATGCAGGTGGTTGTATTTGTATTTTTATAAATCGCCCGATATGTAGTTGACCTAAAACTTGTACGATGGCCATCTGCTAGCTTACCAGTTTCTAATCATACATTAGTTGACATATTTGTGATTTTCTTTGAATTTCACCTTTAAGGCATTTGAAGAGCCATGCTTTTCAGGAAACGTGTTTTATCTGATGTTCTTCCACACTTGCATAATACAATGATAACGCTCACAAATTATTTTTCACCTCTTCCCAGAACTAGACCTTCTCCTTAAATTACAGTACATGATTTGTGTTGAAGTTCAGCGTTGTACTTTTCTTTGTTTTGTTTTTTCATTCACAGCTTGAGCTCAGAGGGTTCTCGATAGAGGAAGGGGAAAGCAACATAGACCCAGTATTTCTCATGGAGGTGATGGAAATCAATGAACAGTTAGCCGATACTGATGATCTAGACACCATCAGGCGAATGGGAAAAGACAATTCAGGTATTGTTTTGATGATAGAGAGCAGTACTTTCTGGAAAATGACTGGTTCATAAATGTTTGATTGTTATTTCACCTGACTGCTAATAAAGCATGCGTATGCTTGTAAGTATGCAAGCAGGGGACCGATGGCTTTAAGGACTTTGTAATGATGATTAATGCCTTACCATAGGGCTCTAGCAAATCCAATGGGTTTCAAACCCGGGTCCTCCCAGTAATACGAGGCCAATGCTCTATCTCTGAGCCATGTGAAATCTTGGAATCTAATTGTGAAATGTTCTAAACCTTCAGTTGTATTGTAACAGGTTTAAACATGTTTCTGATCAGAACAAATATCACAACACAGGAATTAATACCTATGACTTACCCTGTATTTCTCTCCCCAGCCCCCCCCCCCCCTCTTAAATGAAAAAGGGAAAGAAGTTTTTAAAGAAATGTTATGACTTCTAATATTATAGTTGATTTACCTTCTTCCTTTCTTGTTGTTGCAGTGATTTTAAATGCCCATCTTGATGAACTGCAAGCTGCTTTCAATAAAGGTGAGATTTGGAATCCCATGGCACAAGAGACACTGATAAAGTTGAAGTCATACTATCGTGAAGAATGGTGGTGAAGAGGAATGTAATTTGGAAGAATGCTTTTGAAATGAAATAATGAATTTTCTCCTAGAACAGCACAGACATGAAGAAGCCCTATACAAGTTGATGTTATTGCTTCTCTATTGAAATAATTTTAACATTGTGAATTTTACATCAGAAGCGCAATTTGATTTATTTTACAACAACTTAAATGATAATCCCCATAGCACTTCAAAATGCTCAAGGGGTTACAATTTTTCAATACTTGTTGAAGAGTACACTTTTGCGAAATAACCATTTAGGGTGTTAATTTGGGAAAAACCACGAGAAATCCTCATTTAGGGTGTATTTTGGCTTCAGAAGAAATCCTCTTTTAGGGGGTGTCTGGAAAACCTGCGGTCACACCTGCTTACAGTATTTCTACATGAATGAGACACTTGGGGCTTCTGTTATTCAATGTCCCTGTACACCCCATTGTGATCTAACGTAACATTCTGGAGCTGACTTAATGTGCAATATTTTGCACTTCAGTTGCGAGTGATCCAAATCAATCGCAAGTTTGCAGTTCACTATCTCCTCATATACATAGTTGCAACCGATATCAATTGCAAGTATGTTGCGATTAACATCAACTCTGTATAAGACGGGGCCCAGAAGTACTACTAGTCCATTTTTATCCTGGAATACATCCCAGGGAGTGGAGATTTTGACCGGAGTAATAGTATATCTGGAAAGCGCTTAGAGACGTCCCAGATGTATTGAGCGCTATATAAACCCTGCATATTATTATTATTATTATTTAATCAATCCTTTTCTATTTTTCTCTCTTGTTTTGTAGCCGACTATTCTGGAGCACGAGAGACGTTGATGAGGTTGAAGTACTATGCCAACATCGATGATAAAGTGAAGGAGAAGCTAGGCACAGACTGAGATGCGCACAACAAAGGAGACCCTATCAGTCACATCCAACCTTGTGCTGTCAAGTCAAGTCTGATCTCTCAGGTTTATTTCTTTTCTGGACAAGTCATGGCTATTTTGTCCATTACGTTGCCAACTACGTCAAAGGTTCATGTTGTCAAATAACTATAAATGTCTTATGCAAATGAAATCTGTTAGTCTTTTGGCCTCCTACAAACTTTGGCATTGTAGAATGTGCTGCATACAGCATATATTTTGTTTATGTACTGGATCCGGACCCCACGGAAGACTAGCTCCCCATTTGGGGTAAGCTGAATGTGGGCAATCCACCGTATCTCATTTTTTGTACGGAAAGAAATAATACTACTACCACTACAAGACCAGCACAGCAACAGTTATAGTATCTTGGTCTAACATTAGACCTAGAACTAGTTTCAGTAAACTTCTTTAATAGCCTTGATACGGTTGAAAGTCTACCTGCATTTTCAACTTTTCAGAAATAGAATCACTTGCTCTGAGCTAGTAGTACAGTAAAGTCTAGATCTAAATTAGATTTAGATCTTGGACCCTAATTTAAAGAACATTTAGGCTCTCCAAAGCATTGAGAATTTTTTTTTTTTTTTTTTTTTTTTTCTTACTGCTAAAAATGTATATTGACTTGAACACCTAACAGTTTGTTTGGAACTTGTGATGGGTGAAAGTTGATAAAATTGTAAGTGTACAAGAATATAAGGATGAAGATCACAGAAGAGTTAGACATTTTATTTTGGGATTGATAAAAGTTAAACATAGAGGAGGAAAAGAAAAAATTTATCAGTTCAATGAAGAGTGTCATTATAAGAAGATTGCAGAAGAGAGGGTCTTATATATTTTTACATAAGAGAGTTAAGTATTTCAGTTCTTTCTTTAAAATTTGGGGCTCTAAAAAGAGCCATTGGATTATAAGTGAGATGTAAAATCTCAACGAACAACTTGTAAATGTCATTGGAAGTCGTCACTGTCGCCTGACCATGTGAAGGCACCTCTCGCATGGTTGTTTTGGGCTGTAGGTCCCCTAGGATCTGGTCTCTCCCCCTGGGTGGGCACTTGGGTGCAAAAGTTACTAGAAGTTAACGATGCCTGGTTCGCTCGATGTTTATCCATGTAATCAGGTGGGAGAAAGGTGAATGACTGAAGGGAGGGGGAGTGATACAAGAACTACATAACAATATCTCAACGACTTTTTATAAACAATTACAAACATAAAGTCAACTTTACATATTGTGCACAAATTGCACATAAAACACATTACAAGAACAAAACATTTGCCACATGCTCTCAACATTACAACCTCAATGATATGATACCTGATACCTTTTTGGGGGGAAATATGTTTTTGTGTAAAAGAAATAGAAATGAATTGTTTGTAAGCATAGTGGCGACAGGAGTAATTGTTCTTCGGAATATTGCAGGGGAAGTTGTCCCTGCTTGCCTGCAAGGCAGCGATAAGCAATGTACCATTGGTACGCCGTCTCAAAAGTTTTGAGTTGATGTCACACAAAGACGTAACCTGCAACAAACATTTTCTACTTCTGTCGGCATCAGTCAACATTTAGTGCAGATGCACCATGGAGCTGCCTTGTCTTCTTCTGGTCTCTTACATTTCTTTTTCCTCCTGGGTCTATCAAAGTTATATTTGGACAGCTTTTCTCTACGCAAATACAATATAAGATTAAAATTTGTTCTTTTTTTCTTTGGTGGGGTATACAACCTCTTTAGTTCCGGAGGTGTCCATAAAACTCTTGTATTGTTGATCGCATGTAAACATACCTTTCTCCTACGTTTCTTTAATTAGGCTTTCCTCCTACTCCTAGCATGCTTCATGCACCGTTTCCACCTAATATATGGTTTGACAGGTGATAGTAGATGACATGATGAAGGCAGTTGGAATGCATTGTTACAAGTAAGGGCTCTATATGGAGTGAATGTTGTTATTTTCTTCGTAATATGTCAAGGTGGTGATGGAGATCACTTCGTGTATCTGGGTCTTCCTCTGGTCTCTTACATTTCTTTTTCCTCCTAGGTCTATCGAAGTTATAATATGTGGACCGCTTTTCTCTACGCAAATATAGTATAAGATTCAAATTTGTTTCTCTCCACTGCCACTGATCATTCCTTCTTTTTTTCTTTGGTGGGGTATACAACCTCTTTAGTTCTGGAGGTGTCCAAAAAACTCCTGTATTGTTGATGGCATGTAAACATACCTTTCTCCTACGTTTCTTTAATTGGGCTTTCCTCCTACTCCTAGCAGGTTTTTGCTCAGTTTCCACCTAATGTACGGTTTCACAGGTGATGGTAGATGACATGATGATGAAGATTCAGTGTAGTTGAAATGCATAATTACAAGTAAGGGCTCTATATGGAGTGAACATGTCGATGTGGTGGCAGCTTGGGTGTTGATGGAGATCGTTTCATGTATCTGGGTCTTCCTCTTACCTCTTACATTTCTTTTTCCTCCTGGGTCTATCAAACTTATAATATGTGGAACGCTTTTCTCTACGCAAATATAATATAAGATTTAAATTTGTTTCTCTCCACTGCCACTGATCATTCCTTCTTTTTTTCTTTGGTGGGGTATACAACCTCTTTAGTTCCGGAGGTGTCCCAAAAACTCTTGTATTGCAACTCTCTTTGATGATTGAAGACAGTTAAAATGATTCAACAGAAAATAATGAAGAATGGAGGCCAATAAAGATTTTCCAGGTCCGTTCAAATGAACCATTTCCATTTCTCCTGAGATGACGTAATATTTTACACTGTTTTGTCTCACAATATAAACAATAGTTGTACTCATCATATTTCTTTCGTCCCCCAGGCTTGGTGTCGGATGATGAAACGTAAGTGGTGCTTTCTCTGATATCCTCCTCATCTGAAAGCGCTATGTGATGTGGGAGTAGTACGTAAGAGAGTAAATGGGTGTGATTGATTTGCCAAGCCTCCAACATACAACGATATAAAAGAATAACACAAAATTAAGACAGCTTGAACAGGATAACCCACAAAAGCTCAAGAGCTTATATCCAATGGAGTCCCGACATACATGTACAAATTCATTTAAAGTTAAAATTGTATTATTTACAGACAGATAAGAACAAAATTATTATTGTATGATATATAGCCATTAAATGAGAACTTACCAGAGAATTGTTAAATGCAGCATCTTCCATTGAAGATACGGCAGTTGCATTTGTTCACACAGTCCTTCAGCGGTTCCAGATCAAGATCTATTTGTTGTACAGATTTGTAGCCGCTGCCGCCTCCTCCTCCACCTCCACGTCATCAATGACAGGACCTGGTCTCCGTATGACGCTTTCATTGTCAATTAACAAATTCATAGGCTCCTCTGCCCCATCGCCCAAATCGCTTTCATCGCCGCTTATATTTTAGGACCGCCCAATAAAACCATATTTGGAATAAACGATCCTTTCTCGTTATTTCTGTACCAAATACGTCAGGGATCGACTCAAACGTGGTAAACTGTGAGGGAAAACAACAAGCGATAAATCAAGAACTTTCCCTTCTTTTGACCCCATTGTTTCAACTAGTTTCACTGGACAGTGGGGCACATGATTAGATACAAAATATAATTGAAAATATTTCTAGATCGTCTTTCTAGTTCATTTTTTCTACAAATTAATTTATGCAAAAATCTTATGTTGATCCCTAAAGTCGATGTTCGATGTTTCGAAATTTGATGTTCCGGCAGCGCAATGGGATTTGCTGTAGTGGGTCACAATAATGTACACCCGACAAAAAGCACGCACACACATCCGCATGTGTATCCACGCTTGAAGTGGCGCAATCTGTTTCTGCTGACCATGTCTCTCAACTCCCTCAAATATGAGCTTCTGTACTCTGATGCCAGGTAGTACCTACATCTCCTGGTTTTAGGCTGAAGCCTTTTGTTCCCCCAGGGGTCTGTGTGTCCTTGTTGATGTTTTTTTCAATTGTCTGATCGACTGGGATTCTGCCAAAGGGGTTTGTTTTGGTATGAAATTGTTGTTTTTCATATTATTAAGGAAATTCAATCGTTGCAAAGGTATTTACTTTGAGACCGATTTTTCCCGTTACTTTTGTAAGCTCAAACAGTTAGAGTCGTATTTTCTTTGGATTTTTCATTCTAAAGATACCGTAGCAATTTCTTTCACGGTGGGTTTAGTACGGCATGTTCAGTTGTCACTCACTTTCGTTTCAACGCGTTGACAGGAAGGATTTGTCAGCTCGTCATCCTTTGCATGTTTTCAGCATGTTTAATTTGTGTCCAGCCACAGAAGTAAGTTCTTTGGATTAATGATATAATTATGTAAATAATGTGTTGATGATGTGATTATATAAAACAAGAAGGAAAAGGAAAGTTATTAACAAAAGTCAAAGTTTCGAAAATAATATCGCTAGTGATATTCGTTTGTCTCGCAATGTGGTCAATAAGGAATCTAAAAGATCACGACGTTTCGTATGCTACTGCAATACTTCGTCAGGTGATAAAAACTGTTGTAAGCAAGGGTCTTTTATACTTTACGGGAGGACCGTAAAGCGGTCTAAAATTCGATCGATAATTGGAACAATAACGCCCTATGCCTAGTCAAAGTTCTTTGTATAATAATGTACACATGAAAATAGGTTGAAGTTAGAAGAAAAATTTCTGTGTCACGTGTGTTGCCAATTTGTCTCAAAATGTACATGTAGATTCTTTCTATGTATAGACTATATAAAGAAAACATAAATAAGAACCAGGTGACACAAAGAAGTGTACATTTCAAACCATTTATTAAGAACATGTCAGACTCCGAGTATAAACAAGATAACTCAAAATATGTTATTTTTTGTGCATTATCTTTACAGATTGAATAAATACCTACACCAGTAGGAACTATACATTCTAACAGGCACATCTCGGCTTGTTCACTGATCTAACCAGGGTTGCTAATACCAAGTTGCAAAGAAAATCCCTGGCCCTGCATGCACTGTTCATGCACATCTGAGTGATCAATTTTGGCTGACATTTACATTTTGGAGATAGAATTTGATACTTTAGAATCATTTGATTGTAACAAACTTGGTATCAAATGAAAGAAAATTAAATTCCATACAAAGTGATATCATTTTTGCTAGCTTTTAAGAAGAATTTAATATATATTTGTGGGCAAAAAGCGTTTTTTTTTTACATCTATCCCAAAATTTGAAGATTACCAATCAAATGAATTATCATAAATAAATAAAGAAAACAAGAATTGCCTTGTAACCTTCCAGGAATTGTAACATTTGAGCAAAAACTAGAAAGCAATCGTTTTTTGATTTAGAGTTTTTTTGAGGTAGACCTTTTGATTCTTGTGTGTTATGCTTCAAGAGAAATATTAAGCATGGTCTAAAAAGTTTGTACAGGGAGTAAAACGAAACACCTCTTTTCAGGTTTTGGCTCTTTGCTTATGGCTTTCCCTGACTTTTTGCTTCTGGAAAAAGTATTTTCAAGTTTCCTTACCAGTACGAACTCTGAGTTACACCTCCTTACTAACTGATACATATTTTGTGGTGAACTGACTGTATCTGCTTGACATCTTGCCACAGAATTTGTCCCCTATCATGAACTGCTGGAAAAAGCCTAGTGCCTGAGAGTATATCTTTGGATATTCCAGATCAAATGCATAGTATGATGCCATGAGAAGGATGAGAGATAACTTCCCAATGGTTGACAACAGTGTGCAGATGTTGTGGTAGACTCCCAAACTAAGAATGATGTCCTTTTCCTGGGTGCTTCCAAACAACTCAAGCAGCTTTGGCAAACGGAGCTTGATCGAATACACAGACTATCATTTTCAAATCAAGTGACTGCATAATGTTTATTGACTGGTTGAGCACTTGCTTGATTCAGAAAACTTGTTAAAGTGTCACTTAATTTGTCTTTAGGTCTAGTTTCGCAGACTAGCTTTCTACTTAGACCTAACTTTTAAATGAAACGCGTTAATTGTAATTTACAATACAACATCTATACAATATGTTTATTCAGTAACCAGATAGCTAGAACCATTTGATTCAAAGGAATTATGTTGGAAAGAAAACTCAACTTACCAGTATAAATAAATGAACTCTCCAAGCTATCAAAACAGGCAAAGTTGGTTGCTATGAAGTTTTGATATGATGGCTCCTGAACTTTTAACCAATCAGATGTGGGGTGGCTTGCTGGCTGGTCGTGTCCCCAACACAGCATCAATGGCACTGTACCACTCTGGTGTGGTAATGCTCCCTTCCCCCGACTTGTTGAGCTTGTCTTTTACCTTGCGGTACTCCACGCGAAGTCTGTTTACCTTATCACGCACCTTCTCCCATGTCCTTGCAATGAAGCCCAGCTCGACGAGGGAAGTACTCACTCTCTGGTACACGTTTCTGTTATGGTGGGTCCCAGCAAATAACTTCTGAATCCTATCGCTCCCCCACACATCAATGAGACAATTCACCTCCAAAAAAAAACAGATGGCTTGGTGGCTGGCCGTGTCCCCAACACAGCATCAAGGGAATCAAACCAGTCTGGTGTTGTAATACTCTCTTCCCCCGACTTGTTAAGCTTGTCTTTTACTTTGCGGTACTCCACTCGCAGTCGATTAACCTTGCCTCGCACCTTCTCCCAAGTCCTTGCTGCAAACCCCAGCTCGACGAGGGAAGTGCTGACTCTCTGGTAGACGTCACGATTACGGTGGGTCCCAGCGAATAATTTGTGTATCCTATCGCTCCCCCACACATCAATGAGACAATTCACCTTAAAACAAAAACAGATGGCTTGGTGGCTGGCCGTGTTCCCAACACAGCATCAAGGGAATCAAACGACTCTGGTGTTGTAATCTCTTCCCCCGACTTGTTAAGCTTGTCTTTAGGGCTGTGTTTGTAAATGAATGGACTTCCGTGAGACCCGAAATGGACTTCCGTGTAACCAATTTTAGACTCGATCTTTAGTATACCAAGTTTTTCAATACAGACGGTTTAGAATTATTTCTTTTCCTTTATCATATTCTTTATCTTGTCAATAACGTCTTTTGGTGTTCTTAGCGTCAAGATTTTTGAAAGTTCAGGGTTCTCGTCCATGGTCTCTTTGGCTTGCAAGAGGGTTGGAACCTTTTTTTCCTCAAGAAAGGTCTGGAAGAGCTCACTGATTGCCTCTACCTCACTTGAAGTGAACTTCATTCTTTTCCGTGCCCTTCCCAGCAATTCTCTTTCCGTAGTTGTGCAGCTTGAATGGGTGAACTGAAATAAACAAGTATAAAAAGAGATTTAGGAAAAATTCCATCACCAGTATCAACAATAACATCCAAGTCAAATCAATGTAAATTAAATTTGGGCTCTGATTTTTTTCAATGATCACGTTAACATCTTTAAAGTTCCAACTCGAAAGATTTTGCCTATACTGATCATGCTGTTAACCCATTCAAGACAGGAATAATTTTAGATCACTATTTCTTCCTAAAATTGGCAACATTAGATTTTTAAATCCAATTATTACAATATATCGGTCAAATTGAATCTCGATTGTTAAAAATTTGTTTAAAAGTCAGAAGTTGCCAATTGATGTAGAAAAATAGTGACTTCTAACTGATTATTGTGTTGCCAATTTTAGTGATTATTCTATTTTTAAAAATTCTCTACATCGAACGACTAATGGTTGCACAATAACATTGGTCAGATTTTGTGTAGATTTTTGTTCTACTTCTGCTCATGGATGTCTGTATTTTTTAGAGCCTTGAATCATAAAGTTATTGAACCAAAGCACAAAATGTGTTCATTCATCCTGAATGGGTTAAAGAACAAGAAATAAAGTGTGCGTTACATCTCCATTTAGTAGCCTGCTGACATTTCGGGTGAAATACATATTCGAGTTTATACACATGGTAGTTTTGCATGATATTTCAGTCATATTGCTTTCAATGACCTTTGATATTTAGCATAATGAACCAAAAATGTTAACAGATCACTGTGCTTCCCATTTGCATTTGATCTTAATCGGACAATAATTTGCCATTTCGTTATTGCAAGTAGGAACTAATTCATGTGTTAAATAATCTCTATGGCCTTTGTCCAAATCACCCTCAAAATTTACTCACAACATTGTGTATCCTATACGCATACAGAACCAAAATTTAAAGTTGCTATGTCAAACCATTGAGTTATCACCGATATCCAATGATCTCTGTGACCTTTGAACTTTGACCTCATGACCCCAATTTTCATGAATCACAGTGATTTCTATATGCATACCTGAACAAAGTTTCAAGTCTTAAAGTTATTGCGAGAATGACAAAAAAAAAAAAAACGAACAGAAGTACGAATGGGCAGACATATGTTTGTACGTACAGACGGATCCTAAGACGGATCAAGGAAACATGCCTTAGGATTCATTAAACCTACCAGTGTATCTGTCCCTTCTAATGCCGAACTTGAACAGCTAGAGGCTATTGATTTCTGAAAGATGAGAGAATATACAATGTTAAAACAAAGAGTCATTTACAGTATAACCATTAAAGTAATAGAAACATTTGGGTGTTCATGTACCTTGACATTCTCTGGCTGTCCATCACTTGTAGGTGGAGGTGGAGTAGCAGGTGTCATCTTCTGAAATAGGAATTATAAAGGACAAAAACAATTTTCAGTACCAATCACTTAGATTGTAATGTAAGAAACAACAAAAATAATAATTTCACTATTACATTCTTTGATTCATTTTGATTGAAGTAAAATAATGGTTATGGTACCACTATGGATGAGTGGAGGCATGAAACTAAATAACTTCCTGAAAAACTATCTGGGTTGTACATTTAAATTTTACAAATTGACCCTCCAAACACAATGTGTGTGTCGTGAAGTATATAAATCTTTTCAGAACTCAGGACAAACACGGCTCTCAAAGACTCGTCTGACTAGGTTCAACGGCACTGTACACTATTGTTTTCTTTTTTCAAGATTAACACATAAGTTGGTCATGTACCTTGACATTCTCTGGCTGTCCATCACTTGTCGGTGGAGGTGGAGTAGCAGGTGTCATCTTCTGAAATAGGAATTATAAAGGACAAAAACAATTTTCAGTACCAATCACTTAGATTGTAATGTAAGAAACAACAAAAATAATGGCCAGATCAGCCCATGGCGCAGCAGTATGGCAAGATAAACTCTGGATCTTTGCTGGCTATGATGGCAATGCCAGATTGAATGACATGTGGTGTGTATCACTGAATGGAGACTGCAAGTCATGGGAAGAGGTTCAACAAACTGGTGATCACCCTCCAACGTGCTGTAACTTTCCAGTAGCAGTGTCAAGGGATGGTATGTTTGTATTCTCAGGGCAGAGCGGTGCCAAGATCACCAATGATCTTTATCAGTTTGACTTCAAAGAAAGAAGAACGGCGGAAGATCTCATCAGATCACATCTTGAAAGGTACCCCGCCCCCTCCTCAGCGTCGCTATGGTCACATCATGGTGTCACATGACAGACATCTCTACGTGTTTGGTGGTGCAGCGGATAACACTCTACCCAACGAGTTACACTGCTATGAAATTGATGATGGAACATGGAGTGTTATCAAACCATCTTCAGATAGTCAGTTTCCCTCAGGCAGACTATTCCATGCTGCCTCAGTTATAGGGGATGCCATGTTGATCTTTGGAGGGACAGTGGATAACAATATTCGAAGTGCGGAGATGTACCGTTTTCAGTTCTCTTCGTACCCATCATATATCGGGTCATCTACTGATCTGCATCAGCGCGTCCTTGAGTGATGATCCCGGTAATCGGTTTGCGGCACGGAGGTCAACCTGCAGCCTCTGTGAGCGGACCAGGCAGCGACCACTCAAAGGAAGCTTCAAGGAAGAGTGCACTAATAAAAAAACACAAGGAAAGACAAAAGAAGAGGATGAAAAAAACAATGGCTAATGCATGTACAGTGAAAATCACATTCTTAGTTTACCTGTTAACATACAAAGAGTCATCAAAACAAGATCACACTGAGATCACTTCACCATGTGCACACATGTCCAGTGGGTTTTGAGACCAAAAAAAATCAAAATGATGCACTTATGAACCCAACATTCTCATCATTCCTAACTCGGATAATTTTTTTTTAGATAATACATTGGTCTGATATCAGCACAGCACTGAGACTGAACACCATGAAAATCCGGAAGTTGATACAAATGGATTTCGCGGGAATCGAACCCACCTCAGCCATCAGAGAAGTGAAGATATCATGTCTTTTTTAATGATTTAAATGTATGACCTATCTACGGTCATTAATTATCAATATGTTATCAAAATTATGATCATGACCTTTGATCCACGGTCAAATCGGTTGTATTCTTAAGATGGATGACCTGTATCTCAAATTTAGAGTCAATAAAAGGATGCATAATTAATCAGTCATGACCCTGACCTTTGACCGAGGTTAAATGATCATGAAACACTCAGATATGACCTTTTTACATTTGAACTAATGTCAATTGGGTTTACAGTCTGATCATCAGTGACGGTTGACCATCATGGTTGTTATCCCTCAGAATAAAGGCCCTTTACTGTACTTTTCCCCTAGAGTGGTTGACCACCAGGGCCGCCGTAATACAGGTTGTCCTCCAGCATGGCCTCCAGGTACGGGGTAATTGTCCTCAAGTTACGGTTGACCATTATGGTTGTTATCCCCCAGAAGGATGGCCCTTTACTGTACTTATCCCCTAGAGTGGTTGTCCTCCAGGGCAGCTGTAATCCAGGTTGTCCTCCAGCATGGCCTAAAGGTACGGAGTAATTGTCCTCCAGGTAGTAGTTGACTAATATTGTTATTAGCGCCCCCCCCCCCCCCCTGATAGAGAGCACCCTCCATACGCCCTGAGAGGCGAAATATTAAAAAAAATAAAGAAATAGTAAGTTTTGGGAATGATGGCCCTTTACTGTACTTATCCCCTTGAGTGGTTGTCCTCCAGGGCAGCCGTAATCCAGGTTGTCTTCCAGCATGGCCTCCAGGTACGGGGTAATTGTCCGCCAGTTACGGTTGACCATCATGGTTGTTATCCCCCAGAAGGATGGCCCTTTACTCTACTTATCCCATAAAGTGGTTGTCCTCCAGGGTAGCCGTAATCCAGGTTGTCCTCCAGCATGGCCTAAATCTTGTCTAGATGCTGAACAGGCTTTGACAAGTAGTAGAATAGAAGTAGAAGTAGAAAGGTACGGGGTAATTGTCAAGCAGGTAGTAGTTGACTAAATATTGTTGTTAGCGCCCCCCCCCCCCCGATAGAGGGCGCCCTCCACACGCCCTGAGAGGCTAAATAGTAAGTTTTTGGAAATGAAACCTAACCCTGTACACAAGTATATGGACGAACCCTAACCCTAGCTTAAGAGCTGCCCTCTACGTTGATATGACTCACAGGGGTTTTTTCGGTTTATGGCGATTTTGTACCACATTTTTAAAAAATTCATTTCTCCACTTTTTCTTCATCTTTCAAAGTTGGCCTTTTTGTTATCAACAAATGAATGTTCAAACCTTATTTTAAAAAATAAACCACGTTCATACACTTTAAAAAAAAAAAGTTATAAGCTTCCAAAAATTGCCATTTTTCATGCTTTCGCCGCTTTTGAGCATTTTTCCGTTTTTTTTTTTTTTTAGATATGGCCATAACTCCGTCAAAAATTGACTAAAATTAATAATTTTTTGATATGTTGTAGTTCAGATGGTGTACTTTCTGGCCAATATTTTTTTAATTTTTTAAAATTTTTATTTAAGAAGTTGAAAAATACCCCTGAAAAAGTTAGCATAGCTTGAACCCAAACACAAGTCAACTTCATTTTTTGGCCAAAATTGGGATTTTTGATTTTGAGGTCGGGGGTTAAAGGTCGGACCGGTGGGGGTTAGTTGCTAGCTAACCTAGTTTCAACCTAGTAAACATGGGTTGGTTCTAAATTACTCCTAGATAGGCGCACTCGAAAATGGACCCGCGCGCCACCTGGCCATCTTGTTTTACGATTAGAACCACGATTATCAGAATTTTTTCGAAAAAATTTTCATTTTCCTATTCGTTCCATCACTCTCTACAAACTATCTAAAAATCAGCCAAAAAGAATGAGAAATAAAAAAGTTATTAGCATTTTTCTTCATTTTCCCCCAGGGTTAGCGAATAGACTCCTTAGTAACCTTAAATAGACTGCCGTGTGACAATTTGTCACTAATTCTTGATTTTGAGAGAGTTAATGACGGGATTAAAACTTAAGATTTATAGGGTTTATAGGAAATTTAATTGGCTAGAATATAAAAAAAAAACGAACACTAACCCCCGTTTAGTTTTCGTTCTATCCCTAACCCTGCCGAGGAGGGTACCATTTACAAACACAGTTTACTTTGCGGTACTCCACTTGCAGTCTGTTAACCTTGTCTCGCACCTTCTCCCAAGTCCTTGCTGCACACCCCAGCTCGACTCGGGAATTGCTTACTCTCCGGTATACGTCTCTGTTGCGGTGGGTCCCTGCAAATAACCTCTGGATTCTGTCGCTCCCCAGCACATCAAGGAGGCAATTCACTTCCAAAATACTCCTTGTATTCCCCCTTTCTTTGTTGGAGCCCATCACTGCTATGAAAAGGCCAAGCTACAGTCCAGATCTATAAATGTCCACAGAAATATTTAGGCATGAATCCTCAAATTTTGCTATCTCATAATTTAGCCACCTCGTTATCATCTGTCTTCATACCCTGCCCTGATGTACAAGTACATCAAGAACATTGTTAGAGTAAATTGAAGGACAGGTGTTCCTTCAATTGGGAATAGTACACAGAGGAAGGGATGATGGAATTTTCGGCTCCAATCTTGATTATGCTCCTCAGACTTTTCTCTTCATAACACGTCCTCTATGGCTATGTCAGCCAGATGATCAACGCCTGAGGAAAAGATTGCTGGCGCCGAATACAAAAATCAAGGTCCTGGTAGCAACTTCCACAACACACATAAGGGTACATGTACAAGACCTCTCACACGCCCAACTACAACCTTCGCCTTCTAGTCGTACTCTTCCAACCATTCTTTAAAGGGGGTGTAGACTGACAAGGTGTCGGGATAGGCTTTCTTCTTAATACTCTGGCTTGAACACATGCTGGCAGCTTCCTTTTTTTCTTTTTGTAGAAAGCCCTAGCACCATCTGACAAAGTTCCTATATGCAACGTATCGGTACTTTGTGCAGAAAAATAAGAATAAAGAACAACCCAAATTAGATGTTTTTACTGGAAGTTACCAAGTAAAATTACAAATCGTTATGTATAACAGCTGGCACTGGTGTGGTAGAGCATGTGCTTTCTGTTGTTGATGATGGAGATGCCAAAGACAATAGAGAAGATGGCGAAGACAAGAACCAGTCTGATGGGAATGGCTGTTCTGCACTGTTCAAGGAAGGCAAGGAACACTTCTTCAGGGAAGTGGCCGGGTCCTGAGTCCCCTTCTGTACATATCCACTTGACTTTGCTCATAGTCCTCACGCAGAAAGTGGCCACTGCAGACAAATATCTTACAATAAGTCTTTGCGTCTTTTGCTTCACACTTTCTTTTTCTGCCAATGAAAGTTATCCATTGTTTTTAAAGAATGTCAAATCGTTCTTGCACTACTTGCAACCATTACACTATAATCTGGTCAATAAACCGTGTTCTATTCTTATGTGTATTACAAGGTCCAAATTGGTCTCATGCCGTGGAGAATGAAGCTTTAGAAGTTCTTGTGGAATGCCCTTCTTGGTTGGTAGAGTAGAATGTTTCTTTGTCTAAGGTGTGAAACACTTCACAACATGGCTATCAAACAAAAAAGCTAATTTCGCTTTCCCACAACCATTCAAAAATAACTCAAAACTCTAAACAAAGTCTTATGTGCAGTCTAAAGGAGGGCCAATCATCCCTATGTCTCCATCTATTGAACTTTATTGTATCACATACATGTAACCAAATTTGACTATCACTTTCTTCATGATTATGGATAATAATATATTATGGTGATCTATACCATCCTCACGAACAGAAACCCCTGTCCATCGGCTTGATGTCTCTATTCCCACATGAAACCCTCCTGAGGTTATGAAAACTTGGCCACTATTTGTGACAATTTCATCTTTTACAAGATCAATAAACTTATTTGACAGAAAACTACTCCACTGGCTTGGAAGAGGATGCCATCATCAATTGAATCATAACAATCACATTCTTCTTCTGTTCGATCCCTTCTGCTACGTTCTACATCTTTAGGTGAAATACCATGTGTTCCAACTTGATCAAAAAGGATACTGACTTCTTGTACACCTTTCCTAAAGAAGGCAACACCTAGCTAGCAACTAAAAATTAGGCATATTCAGCAAATGTTTTCAGATGTTTAAAGCAGATCTGTTTAGGATATTCATACCTATCCTACATATCTTCTACATCACACAAGTGCTGTGTACATATTTGAAAGAAGAGGAGACTATTTCATAACTTGATGAATACTTCTTGTTTAATAAATAAATCGTATATGACCCACTTGGCACCTTTATGTGCTAAACCATCTTGCTTTCAAATACCCATGGGATATTTTGAAATTTAGCAAAGTTCAGAAATAGGAGTTGGAGTCTCTTTAGAATAAGAAATTGTCCTTTTGTAGCAACAAGCTTTTATTAATTTGTTTTCCTTGTCAAGATCAGTAACTTTTTTCTGTCACAATTTCTCTCTCGCAAATGTTTTTAATTGGAATTTTCTTTTCACAGGTTTCTTCACAGAGGTGTCATTAAGAATTTGGCTCTGCAGTTAGATTCAAACGAAGCTCCATTCTTAACATCTTCTAAGACATGATTAGGGGTAAAGCATTCAAAGTATGCAAAGGGATTAAACAAGAATAATTATGATGGTCAAAGGCATGAAAAAGAGGGGCCATACTCTTGAGAGCAGCCATACGTAAATCCCAGTTTCATTGATCAATACATACAAACTAATATATGACAATTCATCTTCCCTTAAGAATTGATTCCAAAATTTGAAGGTTTCAAATTTTAAGGACACATCATCACAGAATTTTGTGAAATTTTCCTCCATCAAAGAAACCATATGATTGTGATTTTATCTTATTCTGAACGACTATGAATTCTTCCATCACATGGAATTTTCCTTTCTCGAAGGATAATTTTGAAACACATTCACGTATATTAGAAATGAACTGATCATTAGATATTTCCACTTCCTTCCCAGCTCGATGATACATGAAGATTGCCTCGTACACTTGTAGTAAAAACCTATGAGTTCTCTTAAAAGTTGAACATGAACCTAAACTCGGTAATGTTAAATTTTTGTGGGATGCCTTCGCAAAATCTTTTAATCCTGCATTCCAAAATATTTTCCTCATTTTTCTTTAAAAGTGCACACTGAGCATGTGACTTCAAGTGGGAAAGTTTTGAGAACATGTCAATCAGAAGAAACGTACATTATATATATACATGTAAAAGCACAACATACAATAGAAAATAAAATACATACAAAATACAAAGCAAATATATGATAACGACCACAAAGAAGCAAATTGCTTATAAATATGGCCCCCATATAATTCAGTCACCAAACCCACACATACATTTATCATCTTAAGTTAGGATCATTTAATTAATCATCTTAGGACAAACAATTGTTGCCTTTTTCCTCTTCCGTTTTCTCTTGATTCTGCGCCGCCGCCTCTTCTTATCCTTCGCCTTCTTCCTTCTGGAGATATATGGGGATGTTGGTTTTGGTAGTGAGACTTGAGAAACCTGTGCTCTACATCTACATGGTGGACTTGAGTCCCCTAGGGTTACATAAGGTATTAGCCTCAGTGTTCCTGTCTCTGGCACATATTCCTTCAGGGTGGAGGCAGCATCACATTATGAAGAGTCTTTTTTGCATACTTTTTCTTCGGCGAAGGTTTAACTGTTCTTCTGTATGGCTATCCATATTTTTCTCGTTTGATGTATCTTGGAAGAGCCCGGTCCTTTTCAGTTAACTCTGGCTGGTTGTTTTTTGGGGGCGGCAACGACGGGGGGGGGGGGGTCAAGATTTTTTAGGGATTCTGGGGTTCGGAAGTTTTGTTTATTATTTTACAGATCAAAGATGAAAATTGCTTTATATCGAGTGTTGCTTTCTCTCTTGGTGTCGAATGGAGTCCAACATCGCAATAAAAATTGCAATTTGTTATGAAAAGTTCTGTGGCATTTAAAATGTAACAGTTATGAAAACGTTCAAAAAGTTTAAACAAATTATTGTTGTAATATCAAGACTTCAGACACAGGTCGTCACAGTCCCACCTTGGAAGGATGAGGCCAAAAACAATGTCTGCGGATGGAAATTTCTCTCTTACCGTGTAATGAAGTTTCAAGTACAATTTAGAGTCTTTCTCCCATACACTGTTCTAGAGATTATTTGTACCGATGTGAATAAGGATAATATTAGAAAATCGTCCTGAAACTACGATTCCGTATATTACCTGAATTGTATGCAATGACTCGATTGGAGCAGCCACTTTTTCATAATAGGGAAACTCAGCTAGCTTTTCCTTTCCCTTTCTCCCTGTGTCCTTCTGCAGAGCTAAACCCTCTTTTCATTTTCCCTCGTTACGTAGCCTTCTGAGGACGTAAGAAGAATGGGTTCCTGGCAGCTCACAGGGGGAACGGGAAGGTCCTTGACCGAGGTGCTTGTAGCGGATTGACCATCTTGGACAAACATCCGGAATGAACATGTTTGCAGGAAGGTCGGGGGGCCGGACTGGTGGTCGGGCAGGCTTTGCGTGGGTCATAAACCCCTCCTCATCTATCTCCACATACTTTTTCCTCTTCTTCCTCCTCCTTTTCTTTTGCCTCAGCATTGTGTTTGCTTGACCGTTACATTGCTTAGATAAATTGGGCGGTACGCAGGATTTGGGTGATCCAATTGACTTGGGTAATTTGGACGAGTTGGGTCGGCCGGATTCAGATGAGTTGGTTGGTTTGTGCTGTGTAGAAGTGGATAATTCTTTTACGTGGAGGGGTCCATAATATCAATAGTTCTCCAGGCACATACTTCTTTGCCATTGGCTTTACTGGATCAAGATATCTCAGTACAATGTTAGAAAGTTCCTTTGAAAAGGTGCCTTTTCCTTGCTTGTTTAGATGCAATCCATCAAACCTAAACTGCTCATATGAGAATGTGAATGGTCGAGTACAATCAACAAACGTACACTTGACAAATCCTTTAGTTAAACAATGCAGTTTCAAATTAAAGTACAGTGACTGCTCATAAATGCTATCATCGTCCCAACGAGGCAAGATCGCAGAAATAAATATTCTTGAGTCTCTGTACTTCTCACGTACACAAAAAATTAAATCCCTATATTGACTTCCAGTTCTTTCCCAAACACTATGAAAAAGAGGGGCCATACATGATACATGAAGGTTGCCTCATACACTTGGAGTGAAAACCTACGAGTTCTCTTAAAATTTGAACATGAACCTAAACTCGGTAATGTTAAATTTTTGTGGGATGCCTTCGCAAAATCTTTTAATCCTGCCTTCCAATATATCTTCATTATGACCTCTTGGAAATTTTTGAGAATGTGTCAATTCACTTTAAAGGTCTTCACGTCACATAGACGCTCACTTACCGCAGAACATGTTCATCATGATTGGTCAAGTTGCACCAGGAGAGAAAAGGAGAAAATCTAATTAGCTTAGAATAAATGTAAGTATATTTTGCATCGAACTGCAGCTTGTACATAAACATCCAGTCCTTAGACATAAAGAAATACAAGTAAATAGTGACAGATCCAATTATACCTTATGGACTCTTGTTCGGCTACAGAGAATTTTTCAATACAGCGTCTTCCATTGAAGATACGGCAGTTGCATTTATTCACGCGGTCCTTCAGCGGTTCCAGATCAATATCTATTTGTTGTTCCAGATTTGTAGCCGCTGCTGCCGCCTCCTCCTCTACGTCATCAATGACAGGACCTGGTCTCAGTATGACGCTTTCATTGTCACTTGACAAACCCATAGGCTCCTCTGCCTCATTGCCCCAATCGCTTTCATCACCGCTTATCTCTATATTCCAGCCGCGTTTTTGCTGTCCTCTAGCATTGTGGGCCTTTGAGGGTCCTTGCCTGACAGCAGGTGCGGCGGTTGGTTTGTGTTGTGTAGAAGTGGATAATTCTTTTACGTGGAGGGGTCAATAATATCAATAGTTCTCCAGTCACACACTTCTTTGCCGTGGGCTTTACTGGATCAAGATATCTCAGTACAATGTTAGAAAGTTCCTTTGAAAGGGTGCTTTTTCCTTGCTTGTTTAGATGCAATCCATCAAACCTAAACCGCTCATATGTACAAAAGTACACTTGACAAATTCTTTAGTTACACAATGCAGTTTCAAATGAAAGTAAAGTGACTGCTCATGAACGCTATCATCGTCCCAACGAGGCAAGATCGCCAAGTCCTGTTTTTTTCCAACATTGTTTTTTTAGCTGATGTATTTTGATCCTCCATGTTCTTCACTCGTTTTTCCATGTCATTTACCACACTCATTATTTGCCCGACCGCCCGGCGGCGACTGGGGGCGGGCAGGAGGGCGTATCTCCGACAACTGCGATGCCCCCGAAACGACCCCCCCTCGACGCGTTAGCGTATTATTATATGGATTAAAAATCGTCCTGAAACTAGATACACGCATTCAGAACAGTGATGTCGAGTATGTACCAGATGACTTTATGGTAACACTTCAGCAATTTTGTTTGACGTTTGTAGCATGCAATTTTTTTTGCTGTCTGCGAGATGTATACCTCCCATGTGTTTATTGTAGAGACCTATGACATCAGGACGCTCAATTTCGTTCCGTGTCCATTGGCCATCTCTCTTGCCCATGCGATGGACTGGCTGCGTTTCTTTCTTTAGAGGAACTGTGGAAAGAATATATACGGGCTTTGTATCTTTCCATGTTACGCAATATAATTTATCACTCTGCCGCCATAGTGTTTGACCTCTTGCTAGCCGTTTCACCTGACATTGTTTTTTCTTTCCCACAGTTTTGCTGGGTAGATAATTGCTTTGTTTTTTTTAATTTAACTGAACTGTCAATCCCTGATGTTATAATAGACATAAAATAAAGAAAACAAATCTGGTGAAATGTTAAAATACACACCCGCACACATATAATATTAATGAACATAAAATACATGTACATAGACATCCTATCAAAATATTTTGGTATCTTGTAGCACACACGTAAAAAACGTTTGAACTTTACTATTAATATTTACAGGACTGTGGCAAGTAAATAACTGACTTTGAATTGTCAGATTATTGCATGCATAACACAAGGTAATTTGAAATCTCCATTGCATGTATATTATAATTTCCATTATCATGCCATCATTAAGTTCACAAAGAAATTTCTTTAGACATAACAAATGGTAGAGTGGTAGAAAAGGTAAGGTCAACAAGATTAATTAATTAGGTTTCACTGATTATTTATTAGTTGTTAGTTATTTATGACGTATTACTTTTCTTTTCTCTTTTCCTTGCGACACAGATCCATTATTTTCTCCCTAATATATTTTTTTACCGATTCCATATCCTTTTTCTTCTCTTGGGGCGTCAAGGGTTGAGTTACAAGGTGGACTGCCCCCCCCCCCCCATTACGCTTCAGACCGCGTGACTTAGCGCAACCGAAATTGAATATCATACTCGCACCAACTGTAGTTCGACGCCACAGCCGTTCTCACTATTTTTATGTATTTCAGCATTTCTCGAGACCGTGAATTGTGCCTCTCCGTGTAAATTGACACAAAGGTTAGCATAGCGCTTGACGACTGCTCAATCAAGCGGATTAATATTGATCGAGATTGAGGGCAGAGGTGAAACCCCCCATTTGACTAATCAAACGCAAGTGTAAGATCACTTGACGTATGGTGACCCTCTTTGAGCGTATGACCCAGCTCAATAAATTCCCCTTCCAAATTCGCTCGCGCAATGCTTAAGGGAAGGTGGGGCCTAGCTCCTCACTAATGCCTTGCCGCATGTAGGACAGGCCTGGCTGAGGGGGCTGAGGGAGATGGGGAGTGGTGTTTATAACAGGAGGGGAAGAAGCACCTGCTGGTGGGGCAGTAAACGGGCCAGTAAACGGGCCATTCGATAAAACTCCCATCCCCTCCCGACCCTTTAATTGTGCATTTTCTAAAAATGGCGGCCACGACTCACTGGGTTGAATTCTGCCTTCCCCGTCGCCACATACCCCAGGTTGACGATCTCTGCTCACATTTCCTTCGCCGACACCCATCACCGTAGACGCCAAAACCCCCTCGTCGTGCTCATCGGATGCCCCTGCGACCTCAATAGGCTTCGACTTTGTGGATCCGCGTGGTCGGCCTCTCCTGCGGCCCCTCGTTGCACCGGATAGCTGAGGAGCATCATCCTGTGCCACTTCGGCACACCGCCCCACACGGCTTGCTGGCCTCTGCCTGGCTTTGGGCATGGTTGGCGTCACGCGTCACGTCGACTTCAACAAGATGCACAAAAGTTATAAAACACAAACAAACCACGCCAAATGGATATACAATTAGCAAAACAATTAAAAGATGTCCCACTTCGTTCTGATAAACTCGGTATATATATAAAACTGGGCGAAGATGGTGTTTTTCTCAAAAAAGTTTGTTCACAAATCTGACCATCTCTCATGAAGACCATGGAAATAATGAAGCAAGCTGAGAGCATGAACCTTTCTAGTTTTATTGCTGACGCAAATACTTGCACGACCCCCATCCCTTGACCTCGAGGCTTGTGGTCTACGGTTCGGTTCTCACTTCTCCGCTCAGATTGGGAATAACCTATTTTAGCTCCTTTCAAGAAATTCACTAAGATGTGTGATATTTCCTGCATCGGCTGTACGTGTCTTCAGGATAACACAATTGTAAATACTACCCTTAATTCTTAATCTAAAAAAAAAAAAAGTTCTATGCATACTTTTAACAGCTTGAAGCATGTCAGTGTCGAGCCTTGGCTTTAGTGCCTGGTTCTTGTACCGTGGGCATGTCTTCCCCTCCAGGCAGCTGCCAGCCAGGGTCTCCGACCCCCAAACTGCCACGGACAAGTTCTTCACGAACAAGTTCTTCACGAACAAAGAGTTTGTAGTAGATGCCTTAATCTGTGAAAACCGGTCTTCAGGTATGGATATGCCAAACCCAAGGGAGACCTAGGAAAGAAATTACATTAAACATTAATGCAAAGGGGAAATCCAGCACCCCTCCCCCCCCCCCCCCCCCCCAAAAAAAAAGGCTGCTGAGTAGTTTCCGCCACAATTTATACATGATGGTCCATCTTTTTTTTTACATTCAGCAAATTTATGATCTTGTCCACATCTGACACATCTCGTATTTGCCCTGTTCTGAGCCATTGAAAGCATCTCAATAGAGGAGGGGGGGGGGGGGGTGGGTGTATTGTTTCAAGTCAAACATTTGGCAGCACATAGTTACATTGCTGGGGAGATTTGATTTATTGAATGTGAGGATAACACTTCTCATTGGAATGAACATTTCTTCACTTTCAATTGTCTTTACATTTGATTTCGACCCTTTTCGTTATTCTTTTCACACCAATTGCTCACACTAATTTGAGATAGTGTGCGAGTGACTCCATGGTTAAAAATAACATGCTTTTAATGAAGAATGAATGCAAGCTCCAACTCCACCACCCCTTGTGCCACCTGTTCTACACTTTAACTCAAGGACATAATCATTCAAACCTAAAATACCTAATATACCTTTGTTTGAAACACTCCACACTTCTGAAAAGGCAATGATATCAAATTTTTTTTTTTTTTTATGTATCTTCAAATAGCAAATTCAGATTTTCAAAGTTCTTGTTAAGAGATCTGATATTAACATGTGAAATACAGAATGAATTTAACATTTGCTCTGATAATGTATTATCAAATATAAATGAGGGCTAACATTACATGATTGAATTACAGGTCTCATTTTGATCCATTCATCTAATAACATATTTATTGCTTATCATATTCATATCATATTCATAAGTCATTTACATTAAAGAGAGTTTAAAATCTTCGTATTTGATGTCATTGAGCCCAAGATCAAACAAGTCATCAGGTGTTTTAAATGACTTTGAAGGTGTCATCCTGCATTTTGCAGATGACATTCCCATTTTTTGTGTTGATACTCTTAACTAGAGGGGAGTTCTTTGCGCTTCTCAGCACAGAATATCGGAGAGGTGTTAGATCTTCATTGAGAAAAACTCCCTTGTAGGAATTGTTTCCCTTTGATGCAAACTTTTGGTTATACATTTCATCTCTCTTTCTCCTAGAGATGAATAACTATCATTCGGCAAGCTCACCCTCCTCCTACTTTTGGCTTCCCAACCCAATAGCAAGCAGAAATGTTGTCTGGGTTGATGTTGACACCAGCCTCTTCTGCCAACTGAATTGTATGCATTGGCTCGATTGGAGCAGCTACTTTGTCATAACAGGGAAGCTCAGCTAGCTTTTGCTTTCCCTTCCTCCCTGTTTCCTTCTGCAGAGCTCGGCTTCCTCCAGCAGCTTGAAGTGTTTCTGCCATTTCCGTTTTTTTCGGTGGAGGTCTGTTCTCCTCACTGGCCTCACTAAAGCCATTTTTCTTTCTGTAGGGTGAATCTTCAGCAAGAAACCGTTGATTGCCCAGGAAAATAACGTCATTAGTGTCCTCGATTGGAGCAGCCACTTTGTCATAACAGGGAAGCTCAGCTAGCTTTTCCTTCCCTTCCTCCCTGTTTCCTTCTGCAGAGCTCGGCTTCCTCCAGCAGCTTGAAGTGTTTCTGCCATTTCCGTTTTTTTCGGTGGAGGTCTGTTCTCCTCACGGGCCTCACTAAAGCCACTTTCCTTTCTGTAGGGTGAATCTTCAGCAAGAAACCGTCGATTCCCCAGGAAAATAACCTTGTTAATGTCCTCGATTGGAGCAGCCACTTTGGGAAGTGGCTGCTCCAAAGAAACCGTTGGGGAAAAAACCGTCGATTACCCAGGAAAATAACCTCGTTATTGTCCTCGATTGGACCAGCCACTTTGTCATAATAGGGAGGCTCAGCTAGCTTTTCCTTTCCCTTCCTCCCTGTTTCCTTCTGTAGAGCTCGGCTTCCTCCAGCAGCTTGGAGTGTTTCTGCCATTTCCGTTTTTTTCGGTGGAGGTCTGTTCTCCTCACTGGCCTCACTAAAGCCATTTTCTTTTCTGTAGGGTGAATCTTCAGCAAGAAACTGTCGAGTGCCCAGGAAAATAACATTGTTAGTGTCCTTGATTGGAGCAGCCACTTTGTCATAATAGGGAAGCTCAGCAAGCTTTTCCTTTCCCTTTCTCCCCGTTTCCTTCTGCAGAGCTAATAACCCTTTGGCTTCCTCCAGCATCTTCAACGCTAACAGTATTAGAGTTTTTTGTCCATTTCTTTCTCTTTCGGTGGAGGTCTGTTCTCCTCACTGGCCTCACTAAAGCCATTTTCCTTTCTGTAGGGTGAATCTTCAGCAAGAAACCGTCGATTCCCCAGGAAAATAACCTTGTTAATGTCCTCGATTGGAGCAGCCACTTTGGGAAGTGGCTGCTCCAAAGAAACCGTTGGGGAAAAAACCGTCGATTACCCAGGAAAATAACCTCGTTATTGTCCTCGATTGGACCAGCCACTTTGTCATAATAGGGAGGCTCAGCTAGCTTTTCCTTTCCCTTCCTCCCTGTTTCCTTCTGTAGAGCTCGGCTTCCTCCAGCAGCTTGGAGTGTTTCTGCCATTTCCGTTTTTTTCGGTGGAGGTCTGTTCTCCTCACTGGCCTCACTAAAGCCATTTTCCTTTCTGTAGGGTGAATCTTCAGCAAGAAACTGTCGAGT
Organism: Strongylocentrotus droebachiensis; assembly: GCA_035222895.1. Taxonomy (NCBI): domain Eukaryota; kingdom Metazoa; phylum Echinodermata; class Echinoidea; order Camarodonta; family Strongylocentrotidae; genus Strongylocentrotus; species Strongylocentrotus droebachiensis. The sequence continues at coordinate 307,255 of JAVYIG010001068.1, forward strand.
GCCCAGGAAAATAACATTGTTAGTGTCCTTGATTGGAGCAGCCACTTTGTCATAATAGGGAAGCTCAGCAAGCTTTTCCTTTCCCTTTCTCCCCGTTTCCTTCTGCAGAGCTAATAACCCTTTGGCTTCCTCCAGCATCTTCAACGCTAACAGTATTAGAGTTTTTTGTCCATTTCTTTCTCTTTCGGTGGAGGTCTGTTCTCCTCACTGGCCTCACTAAAGCCATTTTCCTTTCTGTAGGGTGAATCTTCAGCAAGAAACCGTCGATTCCCCAGGAAAATAACCTTGTTAATGTCCTCGATTGGAGCAGCCACTTTGGGAAGTGGCTGCTCCAAAGAAACCGTTGGGGAAAAAACCGTCGATTACCCAGGAAAATAACCTCGTTATTGTCCTCGATTGGACCAGCCACTTTGTCATAATAGGGAGGCTCAGCTAGCTTTTCCTTTCCCTTCCTCCCTGTTTCCTTCTGTAGAGCTCGGCTTCCTCCAGCAGCTTGGAGTGTTTCTGCCATTTCCGTTTTTTTTGGTGGAGGTCTGTTCTCCTCACTGGCCTCACTAAAGCCATTTTCCTTTCTGTAGGGTGAATCTTCAGCAAGAAACCGTCGAGTGCCCAGGAAAATAACATTGTTAGTGTCCTTGATTGGAGCAGCCACTTTGTCATAATAGGGAAGCTCAGCAAGCTTTTCCTTTCCCTTTCTCCCCGTTTCCTTCTGCAGAGCTAATAACCCTTTGGCTTCCTCCGGCATCTTCAACGCTTACAGTATTAGAGTTTTTTGTCCATTTCTTTCTCTTTCGGTGGAGGTCTGTTCTCCTCACCGGCCTCACCAAAGCCATTTTCCTTTCTGTAGGGTGAATCTTCAGCAAGAAACCGTCGATTGCCCAGGAAAATAACCTTGTTAGTGTCCTTACAGTAGGTACCTAAACTTCTGCTGACAGGTCCAGAAGACCCTAAAAGTGCCTCAGACCTCTGCTTCTGCTTCTCTTAGAACCTCCTAACAAAAATACCTTCTGGGCAGAAATCAGGTGCATACATCTAATTGACGTTATTGCATAAAGCAGCACCCTGAAACGATGAGAAACAAGCATTCTCCTTTATTTTCTTGCAACATTATTTTCTTGCAAGAGTCATTCAGCCTTTGTCTAAGGTACTCCTGTAGCATGGAAGAATCCAGATCAGGGCCGAACCGAATGGCAAAGGCTTTCTTAGTTTTAACAGCTGGAATCTTCCCAATCTTTTTGGGCTGTGGCCTTTCCTGTGCTTGTTTTGGGGCCTGGCTGGAGTTGGGCTCAACATCAACGGTTTTACGCTTCCAACCCCGGCGAATCACCTGGCTCCAAAGATCAGGTCACTCCGGGCTTATGTTTTGTAGGAACCTCAATATATCCCTCAATTGGGATCTCTGTACCACCAATCCCAACAATATCTAAGAACAGTCCGGACATTGACTGTAACTCTCCAAGATGCACCTTCAACCTTCAAAAGAAGGGTCTATGGTTGAAAGATGCATTGAAATTATTTTTGTAGCACGATCTATTAACGCATTGTACAAATTTACTTGTCTTCCAAGTGAATCGTAGCTACGTTTATATGATGAAGGCGACAATATGCTACCAACAGAAGCCAGTGTTGATCATTATAGTTCATAGGCATTACTACCACTTCTTTGTTAAAGATTTTTTCTTTAACATTTCTTCTGCGGATTGCAGAAACAGCAATCTCTTCAATAGGCCTGTTGTTTTCATTTCTGTATAATAAAACCAGATAAAGTACATACAAAGTAATCATACAGAGAAAAGGGACAAAATATCATTTTTCTAGACCTCTCATCACACTTCCACACAAAATGTTACAACAAAAATACAAACCTCGATTAAGTTGCCTTTAACTGTCATTCTTCGCTTCTCTGGGCTTCCTCTAGCTTCAGACACAGTGACGCTTTTAGGCCTGATAAAGCTATTGACAACTTCTTCATTCACTGAGCTGAAAACCCATGTTGGACTGATCCAAAGCCAGGGTTAAATCCTTAGAGGTAGGGGAACCCTCTTTCAGCAAATGCCCCATTTCTATATACTCCCCCTTCCAAATCTGCTCACGCATAGATTGCTGAATGGTCAAGCCTAACTCCTCGCAAATGCCACGCTGCATGCAGGGAAGGCCTGACTGCGATAATTGGGGCATTTTATTAATGCCAGTAATGGTGGTAGAAGCATCAATTAACTGAAGGGAGGTCAAGGCACTATTCAACCTGACCCTACCCTCTTCATGCCTTTCACCACGTCAGGCACTATTCAAAGGTACTTTGTTAATCTTCATCTCGTCTCTTTTGCCATTCCATGAATTCCCTCCTGGATGTATCTTGATGATGTATCTTGATGATCTGTCGCTGCACAGCCTCGGAGTAGTGAAGCGGCTGAGCGTTGCACGGGATATTCCTCCCACAACTTGAAGAGTCGAGCCTGACTGGTTCTGTAGGCCTTCCTCTGCACCCTGACGAGACGCCTCTCTGTCAGAAGTCGCACCTGCAGGGAGACAAACCGTGCCTCCTTGTGCATCTCTGCAGCTAGTGTGTAGATTCCAAGGCACTGACCCAGGCAGCTTTTATTCGGTGGTGCCATCCTTCAACGTCGTTGTTTATACGTACTGCTTTGCCGTAGACAGACCACTGAGCTAACTGGAATGGTCCGTTTATCCATTGAGTCTCAATGTATAAGAAGAACTGAATATAGCAAACCCTGCACTTGTAGATCGAAAGCAAATTTTAGGTTTTCATGCCATTATAAAGACCTCATTACAAGTTTTAATTTGATACCTTGTTCTAAAATATTTGCCAAAAATATGATTATATCAATTTTAACAGGTCTTTTAGGACCAGTATGTAAATTGCCAATTTCTAAAAAACATCAAATGTTAAAGTGCATGAATCCTTACCTGGGGGAAGACTCTTTAAAAGCCTTGCCAAAGGGCCAGCTCGAAGTCCATGGTGACCTCCCGAACACGGTTAGTTGGCACGGCATCCACCACTGCCTGGAATAGAGCAACGTAGTCCCTACTCCGCCACCGGGACATCAGTGGTTTTACGCTTCCCAACCCTACGTATCACCTTGCTCCAATACAAGGATCCTCACTCCGGGCTACTCCTGTGTAGCTGTAGTAGCCCTATGACATGCTCTGTCAGCAGCAAACTTCCTATGAGTGATATCCCTTCCAGTTGTATGGGAACCTCAATATATCCCTCAATTGGGATCTCTATACCACCAATCCCAACAATATCTAAGAACAGCCCAGACCTTGACTGTAACTCTCTCAGATGCATTTGCAACTTTCCATGGTACACAGAAGCGGGTATGATTGAGGTTTCAGCTCCTGAATCCAACACACATCCTAGCTCAATGCCCCCTATGGACACCACAGATTTCGGACTTGGCGCTACTAGTCTCCTTAATAGTGGGTCTCCTGACACTTCTTTCTGGCCCTGCACCAAACTTATCGTTGCTTGAGGGTTCTCTTGGGGAACCTCTGGCCCGGCACATTGCACATTGCATCTTGTCATGGTTTGACGTTGTTGAAGTCGGAGCCTTGTCACCACATTCAAGAAGCAATTTAATCATTGTGTTAACATTATTAATGTCCTTTGTAGGGCCTTGGTGCATAATATTCCTCTAGGTACCAAAATCACCACAAACATCAAACATGGCCTTTTTGGATTCCTCAATTTCTTCTGTCTTATAGGAAGACGTAATCAGGCTAACTATCTCATCAGTAGAACGTATCCAGCAATAATAACCCAGATTTTAATTGTGTCAGTTTATTGGGGAAATGTTCTGAGTAGTAAGGGAGAAAAGATGGTCCAGTCTTGGGAATCATAGAAGAGAAGGGTCTATGGCTGAAAGATGCATTGAAATTATTTTTGTAGCACAATCTATTAACGCATTGTACAAATTTACTTGTCTTCCAAGTGAATCGTATCTACGTTTATATGATGAAGGCGACAATATGCTATCAACAGAAGCCAGTGTTGATCATTATAGTTCATAGGCATTACTACCGCTTCTTTGTTAAAGATTTTTTTCTCTAAAATTTCTGCTGCGGATTGCAGAAACAGCAATCTCTTCAATAAGCCTGTTGTTGTTTTCATTTCTGTATAATAGTTGAAATAGTTGAAATATTTATTGGTTACTGAATCATCATAGGTTATAACAATAATGTGACAATGTCTTTACATGAGTATAAAACATAAGTTAAATTACATTTCCACATTCAGTAAATCATAGATACATACGCTCGAAGAGGTGATGATACAGAAGGGCTACAGCCTAAGCGTGACAGCTTGATACGCTTGCAGCCCAGAAACATTAAAAATCATAACGATTGTAAAATAAAGTAAATTACAAAACATAATTGGGGGAAAATAACAAAAAATAAAGTGACTTGCAACCCAAAAAAAAAAATGGGATAGAGGGTGCATGGGAGGGGGATTTTCCTGCTATATCAAGGAAATGCTGACAAACATATATGATATCATGTGTTAATTTAAGAGATTTGTCAATATTTGCTCAATAAAATTGATTTCACACTTTTCTTGAAAGTATATACTGACTTCAAGTTACGGATGTCAACGGACAGTGAGTTCCAAATATCCGGACCAGAATGTCTTATAGATTTCATAGCCATTGTTGTTTTAGGATTACATAAATGGTATTTATTTGATTGTCTGGTTGGGTATGTATGTATATTTCTATTCAAACAAAACATTGGTGGGAAGTGGGAAGGTAGGGAATCATTATGTAGACGGAACATGAACAGTGCTTTTTGTAAAAAGTTAATATCAGTTACTTTCAGAGTTTTTAACCTCGCGAATAGGGGATCAGTGTGATCGCGATATCCAGCATTGGTACACACACGAATCGCTTTCTTTTGTAAAAGTAGCATTTTATCAGTATATACTTTTGAGTCTGCCCACAGTATATTGCAATAAGACATGTAAGGAAGAATCAAGGAATTGTATAGCATATATAGAATATTCAAAGGCACATAATGTTTTAACTTATACAGTAAACCAACAGTGCGTGACACTCTCTTTGAAACGTAATGTACATGATCACTCCATTTCAGATTTTCATTGATGATAGTTCCAAGAAATTTAGTATTTTGTTTTTTCTCCAAATATTCACCATCCAAGACTATTTCAGGTATAGGTTTATCAGTTGCATTTTTCCTGCTTTGAAAATGGATATTATTAGTTTTTTTCAGATTCAGAGACAATTTGTTGCTCCTAAACCACAAAGACAGCTTAGGTAGCTCGGTGTTCAGAATTCTCTGAAGTGATCGAAAATCGGAATTGGAGCAAAACACATTAGTATCATCAGCAAATATAATATATTATAATGATGTAGTTGAGTTCGAGATATCATTAACATACAGTAGAAACAATAAAGGACCGAGTATCGATCCTTGTGGGACACCACATTTCATAGGCAATAATGATGAATCTACAGATTCGTAGCTTACATATTGCTTTCTACCTGACAAATAATCATTAAACCAGTCAAGAGCAACTCCTCTTACTCCGTAATAATGAAGTTTGCTTGATAGTACCTTGTGATCAAGAGTGTCAAATGCTTTGCTTAAGTCCATGAATACACCAATAACATGCTTTCGAGACGCCAAAGCATTCGAAACCTTATCATATAATTGTGCAAGGGCTAAATCGGTTGAGTGGTATTTCCTGAAACCATATTGATCCTGATTCAGTAAGTCATTTTCTGTTAGAAAACAATATAGCCTATTGTATATAAGTCTTTCCAATACTTTGGACAAACTCGAGAGAATAGAAACAGGGCGATAGTTTGAGACTTGGGAAGAGTCATCCTTTTTGTATATCGGAACAACCTTAGCAATCTTAAATGCTTCTGGAAATGTACCTGTCGTCAGAGAGAGATTAAAAATATGCACTAGTGGGGTTATTATATTTCCTATAACTTTTTTCAAAAGATATGTGCTTATCCCATCATGACCGTTAGCATAGCTTATTTTAAGAGAACGTGCAATATTCAAGATTTCAATCAAGTTTGTTGGTTTGAGAAATAATGACTTGTTGCAGGGAGTTTGAAGAAATTGTGAGAAGTCGACTCCGTTCGAAGCTATTGTATTGGCCTGATTGGGGCCAACCCCAACAAAGTAAGCATTGAAGCAATTTGCTATTTCTTTTGAATCAACCATTGTATTATTATCTTTGGTAATATGACACTTTGATTTACTCTTTTGTTTTTTGAGGGCTTGATTGATCACATTCCACATTGATGATGCATTTCCATTAACATTTTCAAACTGCTTGGCAAAATACATTTGTTGAGACTGTCTAATAATGGTGGTTAGTTTGTTCCTATATGATTTGTAATTATTCAAGCTTTCCTCTCCTGGGTGTCGAAGACTATATTTATATAATCTATTCCGTTTTTTAATAGAGCAAAAGATACCTTTAGTTATCCATGGCTGCTTGATTCTATTTCTTGCCGATCTTTTTTTAGTCATTGGGATATGTTTATTTAAAAGAGAGGAGAACAAGCTCCAAAAAAGTGCATATGCCTTATTGGTGTCAGTACATGCGACCACGTCATTCCATGTTACTTTGAGTAGTTCGTCATTAAACATGGCTATTTTTTCAGCTGTGATTTTACGTATCATAGCTTGATTCTTTTCGTCCTCAGGATAATTGCGAACATGATTACAAATCAGGAAAATTGGAAGGTGGTCAGAGATTTCACTATACAAGAGGCCAGAGCCTATATAGTTATTGGTGACATTTGTAAAAATGTTATCTATCAATGTAGAAGAGTTATTTGCCAATCTGGTTGGTTTATCAATCATGGCATTGAATGAATTTGATCGTAACATATTATGAAAAGTATTATCTTCCTGCAAAAGATCAATATTAAAATCACCCATCAAGTAAACATCCTTATTTTCTAGATTGACCTTATGCAGCATCCTATCAAACTCATCCAAAAATAATTCAACATTTGTATGCGGAGGCCTATATATTGTACATATCAAGATGTTTTTCCTTTGAGCCATATTGATTTCAATGCATATCGAGTCAGTACCATCACTCTTCAAACTAAGGTCAGATCTAATTTTGTATGTTAACAAGTTTGAGATAAACATAGCAGCTCCACCACCCCTTCCGGTTTTTCTATCAGAACTTACAATCGAATAATTGTCAATATTACATAAAGTAGATGGAGATGTATCATTAAGCCACGTTTCTGTGACTCCTATGACTGAAAACGGTTTGGTGAGGGCCGACAGCAGAATGTTCAGATATTCATAATTTTTAACAAGACTTCGTGCATTTGTATGTAATAAGCTAAAGGAATTATTTTCACTCTCAAATCTTGAATTAAATTCATGAGGAAGATAATATTTACAATCCACTTTGTCATCCAATGATTCATTCAATTCATCAATATTGAACATAATATATAGTTACATGAAACATCAAAAAATATATTGTCCATGACATAATAACAAAAATGTGTCTACAAAATGCATGATAGCAGGAAAAGGGGGTCCGGGAATGGGTGCAAGTCTTAAAAAATAAAATATAATTAAATACAAACATAATTGAAACTATATGTTAAGAGAAATTAATGTTAACAGTAGTAAAAGTAACTGCCAAAACACTCCTAAAAACATTAAAATGTGAAAATACAGCTAACACAAATCACATGAAGAATTTTAGTAGCAATGGAATAGAGGAGGTAAAATGAAGAAGAGAGCAAGAGCACACATGTGCTGATAACATGCAAGGAGCCATGACTCATTTCTGAGAAGTAAGCCATAAATCAAATAAAACCGAAAGTTGTGTCCTTGAGCCAGCTAGTTAAAGTCGCACTATAGTAAAACTAAATTTAAGCAGAGAAATAAGGAACACCTCCATCACCCCTCCAAACTCCTGCATAAAAGCGTAGTTTAGTTCCCTTCATGAACAGATCTTGTACTTGTTTTTTGTACTTCTTTTTTTCTGTAAGGTCTGCCAGCGTCAGATCATCGACAATGTAGTATTTCTCCTTATTTAGGGCCTCCCTTGACTTCTTCATGATGTCGACCTTCTCACGTATTGACAATGTCTTGACCAAAATGTGTCGTGGCTTATCTCCTTTCTTCCCATCACCATGAGCACGCTCAACCTTGATGTTCATAATAAAACCAGATAAAATACATACAAAGTAAAACCAGATAAAATACATACAAAGTAATCATACAGAGAAAAGGGACAAAATATCATTTTTCTAGACCTCTCATCACACTCCCACACAAAATGTTACAACAAAAATACAAACCTCAATTAAGTTGCCTTTAACTGTCATTCTTCGCTTCTCTGGGCTTCCTCTAGCTTCAGACACAGTGACGCTTTTAGGCCTGATAAAGCTATTTACAGCTTCTTCATTCACGGAGCTGAAAACCCCTGTTGGACTGATCCAAAGCCAGGGTTAAATCCTTAGAGGTTGGGGAACCCTCTTTCTGCAAATGCCCCATTTCAATATGCTCCCCCTTCCAAATCCGCTCACGCATAGATTGCTGAATGGTCAAGCCTAACTCCTCGCAAATGCCACGCTGCATGCAGGGAAGTCCTGACTGCGATAATTGGGGCATTTTATTAATGCCAGTAGGAGCATCAATTAACTGAGGGGAGGTCAAGGCACTATGATTCAACCTGACCATACCCTCTTCATGCCTTTCACCACGTCAGGCAGTTTGTTCATCTTCATCTCGTCTCGTTTGCCATCCCATGAATTCCATCCCATGAATTCCCTCCTGGATGTATCTTGATGATCTGTCGCTGCACAACCTGAGTAGTGAAGCGGCTGAGCGTTTCACGGGATATTCCTCCCACAACTTGAAGAGTCGAGCCTGACTTGTTCTGTAGGCCTTCCTCTGCACCCTGATGAGACGCCTCTCTGTCAGAAGTCGCACCTGCAGGGTGACAAACAGTGCCTCCTTGTGCGTCTCTGCAGCTAGTCGGTAGATTCCAAGGCGCTGACCCAGGCAGCTGTTTATTCGGTGGTGCCATCGTTCAACGTCGTTGTTAGTACATACTGCTTTGCCGTAGACAGACCACTGAGCCAACTGGAATGGTCCGTTTATCCATTGAGTCTCAATGTACAAGAAGAACTGAATATAGCAAACCCTGCACTTGTAGATCGAAAGCAAATTTTAGGTTTTCATGCCATTATAAAGACCTCATTACAAGTTTCAATTTGATACCTTGTTCTAAAATATTGAACAATATTTGCCAAAAATATGATTATTTCAATTTTAACAGGTCTTTTAGGACCAGTATTTAAAATGCCAATTTCTAAAAAACATCAAATGTTAAAATGCATGAATCCTTACCTGGGGGAAGACTCTTTAAAAGCCTTGCCAAAGGGCCAGCTCAAAGTCCATGGTGACCTCCCGAACAAAGTGAGTTGGCACGACATCCACCACTGCCTGGAATAGAGCAACGTAGTCCCTCCGCCGCCGCCGGGACATCGGTGGGTTTACGCTTCCCAACCCTATGTATCACCTTGCTCCAAGGATCCTCACTCCGGGCTACTCCTGTGTAGCTGTAGTAGCCCTATGACATGCTCTGTCAGCAGCAAACTTCCTATGAGTGATATCCCTTCCAGTTGTATGGGAACCTCAATATATCCCTCAATTGGGATCTCTATACCACCAATCCCAACAATATCTAAGAACAGCCCAGACCTTGACTGTAACTCTCTCAGATGCATTTGCAACTTTCCATGGTACACAGAAGCGGGTATGATGGAGGTTTCAGCTCCTGAATCCAACACACATCCTAGCTCAATGCCCCCTATGGACACCACAGATTTCGGACTTGGCGCTACTAGTCTCCTTAATAGTGGGTCTCCTGACACTTCTTTCTGGCCCTGCACCAAACTTATTGTTGCTTGAGGGTTCTCTTGGGGAACCTCTGGCCCGGCACATTGCACATTGCATCTTGTCATGGTTTGACGTTGTTGAAGTCGGAGCCTTGTCACCACATTCAAGAAGCAATTTAATCATTGTGTTAACATTATTAATGTCCTTTGTAGGGCCTTGGTGCATAATATTCCTCTAGGTACCAAAATCACCACAAACATCAAACATGGCCTTTTTGGATTCCTCAATTTCTTCTGTCTTATAGGAAGACGTAATCAGGCTAACTATCTCATCAGTAGAACGTATCCAGCAATAATAACCCAGATTTTAATTGTGTCAGTTTATTGGGGAAATGTTCTGAGTAGTAAGGGAGAAAAGATGGTCCAGTCTTGGGAATCATAGAAGAGAAGGGTCTATGGCTGAAAGATGCATTGAAATTATTTTTGTAGCACAATCTATTAACGCATTGTACAAATTTACTTGTCTTCCAAGTGAATCGTATCTACGTTTATATGATGAAGGCGACAATATGCTATCAACAGAAGCCAGTGTTGATCATTATAGTTCATAGGCATTACTACCGCTTCTTTGTTAAAGATTTTTTTCTCTAAAATTTCTGCTGCGGATTGCAGAAACAGCAATCTCTTCAATAAGCCTGTTTTCATTTCTGTATAATAAAACCAGATAAAATACATACAAAGTAATCATACAGAGAAAAGGGACAAAATGTCATTTTTCTAGACCTCTCATCACACTTCCACACAAAATGTTACAACAAAAATACAAACCTCAATTAAGTTGCCTTTAACTGTCATTCTTCGCTTCTCTGGGCTTCCTCTAGCTTCAGACACAGTGACGCTTTTAGGCCTGATAAAGCTATTTACAGCTTCTTCATTCACGGAGCTGAAAACCCCTGTTGGACTGATCCAAAGCCAGGGTTAAATCCTTAGAGGTAGGGGAACCCTCTTTCTGCAAATGCCCCATTTCAATATGCTCCCCCTTCCAAATGCGCTCGCGCATAGATTGCTGAATGGTCAAGCCTAACTTCTCGCAAATGCCACGCTGCATGCAGGGAAGTCCTGGTTGCGATAATTGGGGCATTTTATTAATGCCAGCATCAATTAACTGAGGGGAGGTCAAGGCACTATTCAACCTGACCCTACCCTCTTCATGCCTTTCACCACGTCAGGCAGTTTGTTCATCTTCATCTCGTCTCGTTTGCCATCCCATGAATTCCCTCCTGGATGTATCTTGATGATCTGTCGCTGCACAACCTTTGAGTAGTGAAGCGGCTGAGCATTGTACAGGATATTCCTCCCACAACTTGAAGAGTCGAGCCTGACTTGTTCTGTAGGCCTTCCTCTGCACCCTGATGAGACGCCTCTCTGTCAGAAGTCGCACCTGCAGGGTGACAAACAGTGCCTCCTTGTGCGTCTCTGCAGCTAGTCGGTAGATTCCAAGGCGCTGACCCAGGCAGCTGTTTATTCGGTGGTGCCATCCTTCAACGTCGTTGTTAGTACATACTGCTTTGCCGTAGACAGACCACTGAGCCAACTGGAATGGTCCGTTTATCCATTGAGTCTCAATGTACAAGAAGAACTGAATATAGCAAACCCTGCACTTGTAGATCGAAAGCAAATTTTAGGTTTTCATGCCATTATAAAGACCTCATTACAAGTTTCAATTTGATACCTTGTTCTAAAATATTGAACAATATTTGCCAAAAATATGATTATTTCAATTTTAACAGGTCTTTTAGGACCAGTATTTAAAATGCCAATTTCTAAAAAACATCAAATGTTAAAATGCATGAATCCTTACCTGGGGGAAGACTCTTTAAAAGCCTTGCCAAAGGGCCAGCTCAAAGTCCATGGTGACCTCCCGAACAAAGTGAGTTGGCACGACATCCACCACTGCCTGGAATAGAGCAACGTAGTCCCTCCGCCGCCCCCGGGACATTGGTGGGTTTACGCTTCCCAACCCTATGTATCACCTTGCTCCAAGGATCCTCACTCCGGGCTACTCCTGTGTAGCTGTAGTAGCCCTATGACATGCTCTGTCAGCAGCAAACTTCCTATGAGTGATATCCCTTCCAGTTGTATGGGAACCTCAATATATCCCTCAATTGGGATCTCTATACCACCAATCCCAACAATATCTAAGAACAGCCCAGACCTTGACTGTAACTCTCTCAGATGCATTTGCAACTTTCCATGGTACACAGAAGCGGGTATGATTGAGGTTTCAGCTCCTGAATCCAACACATATCCTAGCTCAATGCCCCCTATGGACACCACAGATTTCGGACTTGGCGCTACTAGTCTCCTTAATAGTGGGTCTCCTGACACTTCTTTCTGGCCCTGCACCAAACTTATTGTTGCTTGAGGGTTCTCTTGGGGAACCTCTGGCCCGGCACATTGCACATTGCATCTTGTCATGGTTTGACGTTGTTGAAGTCGGAGCCTTGTCACCACATTCAAGAAGCAATTTAATCATTGTGTTAACATTATTAATGTCCTTTGTAGGGCCTTGGTGCATAATATTCCTCTAGGTACCAAAATCACCACAAACATCAAACATGGCCTTTTTGGATTCCTCAATTTCTTCTGTCTTATAGGAAGACGTAATCAGGCTAACTATCTCATCAGTAGAACGTATCCAGCAATAATAACCCAGATTTTAATTGTGTCAGTTTATTGGGGAAATGTTCTGAGTAGTAAGGGAGAAAAGATGGTCCAGTCTTGGGAATCATAGAAGAGAAGGGTCTATGGCTGAAAGATGCATTGAAATTATTTTTGTAGCACAATCTATTAACGCATTGTACAAATTTACTTGTCTTCCAAGTGAATCGTATCTACGTTTATATGATGAAGGCGACAATATGCTATCAACAGAAGCCAGTGTTGATCATTATAGTTCATAGGCATTACTACCGCTTCTTTGTTAAAGATTTTTTTCTCTAAAATTTCTGCTGCGGATTGCAGAAACAGCAATCTCTTCAATAAGCCTGTTTTCATTTCTGTATAATAAAACCAGATAAAATACATACAAAGTAATCATACAGAGAAAAGGGACAAAACATCATTTTTCTAGACCTCTCATCACACTTCCACACAAAATGTTACAACAAAAATACAAACCTCAATTAAGTTGCCTTTAACTGTCATTCTTCGCTTCTCTGGGCTTCCTCTAGCTTCAGACACAGTGACGCTTTTAGGCCTGATAAAGCTATTTACAGCTTCTTCATTCACGGAGCTGAAAACCCCTGTTGGACTGATCCAAAGCCAGGGTTAAATCCTTAGAGGTAGGGGAACCCTCTTTCTGCAAATGCCCCATTTCAATATGCTCCCCCTTCCAAATGCGCTCGCGCATAGATTGCTGAATGGTCAAGCCTAACTTCTCGCAAATGCCACGCTGCATGCAGGGAAGTCCTGGTTGCGATAATTGGGGCATTTTATTAATGCCAGCATCAATTAACTGAGGGGAGGTCAAGGCACTATTCAACCTGACCCTACCCTCTTCATGCCTTTCACCACGTCAGGCAGTTTGATCATCTTCATCTCGTCTCGTTTGCCATCCCATGAATTCCCTCCTGGATGTATCTTGATGATCTGTCGCTGCACAACCTTTGAGTAGTGAAGCGGCTGAGCATTGTACAGGATATTCCTCCCACAACTTGAAGAGTCGAGCCTGACTTGTTCTGTAGGCCTTCCTCTGCACCCTGATGAGACGCCTCTCTGTCAGAAGTCGCACCTGCAGGGTGACAAACAGTGCCTCCTTGTGCGTCTCTGCAGCTAGTCGGTAGATTCCAAGGCGCTGACCCAGGCAGCTGTTTATTCGGTGGTGCCATCCTTCAACGTCGTTGTTAGTACATACTGCTTTGCCGTAGACAGACCACTGAGCCAACTGGAATGGTCCGTTTATCCATTGAGTCTCAATGTACAAGAAGAACTGAATATAGCAAACCCTGCACTTGTAGATCGAAAGCAAATTTTAGGTTTTCATGCCATTATAAAGACCTCATTACAAGTTTCAATTTGATACCTTGTTCTAAAATATTGAACAATATTTGCCAAAAATATGATTATTTCAATTTTAACAGGTCTTTTAGGACCAGTATTTAAAATGCCAATTTCTAAAAAACATCAAATGTTAAAATGCATGAATCCTTACCTGGGGGAAGACTCTTTAAAAGCCTTGCCAAAGGGCCAGCTCAAAGTCCATGGTGACCTCCCGAACAAAGTGAGTTGGCACGACATCCACCACTGCCTGGAATAGAGCAACGTAGTCCCTCCGCCGCCCCCGGGACATTGGTGGGTTTACGCTTCCCAACCCTATGTATCACCTTGCTCCAAGGATCCTCACTCCGGGCTACTCCTGTGTAGCTGTAGTAGCCCTATGACATGCTCTGTCAGCAGCAAACTTCCTATGAGTGATATCCCTTCCAGTTGTATGGGAACCTCAATATATCCCTCAATTGGGATCTCTATACCACCAATCCCAACAATATCTAAGAACAGCCCAGACCTTGACTGTAACTCTCTCAGATGCATTTGCAACTTTCCATGGTACACAGAAGCGGGTATGATTGAGGTTTCAGCTCCTGAATCCAACACATATCCTAGCTCAATGCCCCCTATGGACACCACAGATTTCGGACTTGGCGCTACTAGTCTCCTTAATAGTGGGTCTCCTGACACTTCTTTCTGGCCCTGCACCAAACTTATTGTTGCTTGAGGGTTCTCTTGGGGAACCTCTGGCCCGGCACATTGCACATTGCATCTTGTCATGGTTTGACGTTGTTGAAGTCGGAGCCTTGTCACCACATTCAAGAAGCAATTTAATCATTGTGTTAACATTATTAATGTCCTTTGTAGGGCCTTGGTGCATAATATTCCTCTAGGTACCAAAATCACCACAAACATCAAACATGGCCTTTTTGGATTCCTCAATTTCTTCTGTCTTATAGGAAGACGTAATCAGGCTAACTATCTCATCAGTAGAACGTATCCAGCAATAATAACCCAGATTTTAATTGTGTCAGTTTATTGGGGAAATGTTCTGAGTAGTAAGGGAGAAAAGATGGTCCAGTCTTGGGAATCATAGAAGAGAAGGGTCTATGGCTGAAAGATGCATTGAAATTATTTTTGTAGCACAATCTATTAACGCATTGTACAAATTTACTTGTCTTCCAAGTGAATCGTATCTACGTTTATATGATGAAGGCGACAATATGCTATCAACAGAAGCCAGTGTTGATCATTATAGTTCATAGGCATTACTACCGCTTCTTTGTTAAAGATTTTTTTCTCTAAAATTTCTGCTGCGGATTGCAGAAACAGCAATCTCTTCAATAAGCCTGTTTTCATTTCTGTATAATAAAACCAGATAAAATACATACAAAGTAATCATACAGAGAAAAGGGACAAAACATCATTTTTCTAGACCTCTCATCACACTTCCACACAAAATGTTACAACAAAAATACAAACCTCAATTAAGTTGCCTTTAACTGTCATTCTTCGCTTCTCTGGGCTTCCTCTAGCTTCAGACACAGTGACGCTTTTAGGCCTGATAAAGCTATTTACAGCTTCTTCATTCACGGAGCTGAAAACCCCTGTTGGACTGATCCAAAGCCAGGGTTAAATCCTTAGAGGTAGGGGAACCCTCTTTCAGCAAATGCCCCATTTCAATATACCCCCCCTTCCAAATCCGCTCACGCATAGATTGCTGAATGGTCAAGCCTAACTCCTCGCAAATGCCACGCTGCATGCAGGGAAGTCCTGACTGCGATAATTGGGGCATTTTATTAATGCCAGTAATGGTGGTAGGAGCATCAATTAACTGAGGGGAGGTCAAGGCACTATGATTCAACCTGACCCTACCCTCTTCATGCCTTTCACCACGTCAGGCAGTTTGTTCATCTTCATCTCGTCTCGTTTGCCATCCCATGAATTCCCTCCTGGATGTATCTTGATGATCTGTCGCTGCACAACCTTTGAGTAGTGAAGCGGCTGAGCATTGTACAGGATATTCCTCCCACAACTTGAAGAGTCGAGCCTGACTTGTTCTGTAGGCCTTCCTCTGCACCCTGATGAGACGCCTCTCTGTCAGAAGTCGCACCTGCAGGGTGACAAACAGTGCCTCCTTGTGCGTCTCTGCAGCTAGTCGGTAGATTCCAAGGCGCTGACCCAGGCAGCTGTTTATTCGGTGGTGCCATCCTTCAACGTCGTTGTTAGTACATACTGCTTTGCCGTAGACAGACCACTGAGCCAACTGGAATGGTCCGTTCATCCATTGAGTCTCAATGTACAAGAAGAACTTAATATAGCAAACCCTGTAGATCAAAAGCAAATTTCAGGTTTTCATGCCATTATAAAGACCTCATTACAAGCTTTAATTTGATACCTTGTTCTAAAATATTGACGATATTCGCCCAAAATATGATTATTTCAATTTTAACAGGTCTTTTAGGACCAGTATGTAAAATGCCAATTTCTAAAAAAACATCAAATGTTAAAGTGCATGAATCCTTACCTGGGGGAAGACTCTTTAAAAGCCTTGCCAAAGGGCCAGCTCGAAGTCCATGGTGACCTCCCGAACACGGTGAGTTGGCATGGCATCCACCACTGCCTGGAACAGAGCAACAAGTCCTTTTACCGCCGCCACCGACATCAGGGCGAATACGAGCTGCACCTGCTTTATAGCACCGTCCTGCCTCACGAACGCATGAATGGTGAGAAGTTGGTAAAACGACTCCCTAACCACCCGGAAAGTCCCGTCGACGTACCACGACTATGCGCTGCTCTGGTGTGGCGAAGATCAGATGGCGTTCACCCCCAACCCTGACTGACATCATCCAGGAGAAATCCTATTTTGAAGGAAACGGAGAAAAGAAAGGAAAAACATTTGTCAGTTGGCCGTACAGTATATCAGATATTATAACAAATTAACCTTTGAAACACTCATAGTTTTCAAAGTCATTCAAACATTCTTTTTTGATAAATAATTGAGACATGTGAAGGTGTACACCGAAACAATAATAATAATGTATGTTCCTATTTGCTGTAAGAAAATGAAATAAAAAATTTCAGCATAATACACTGGATAGTAACCTAATTACAATACACCGACTCACAAGTACATACATATAGCTTCCGTATCCTTTATAAGCAAACTACCTTCCGGTATCGGATCATCTTGTAGTTGAAATTGCAGATCTCTTGGCTCATCAGGCCTCGTGCCTTGTCGCACTCAATTTGCGGTTCGAACCAGCTGGTCTAGTCTAAAAAGGGATGACGGGCCAGCATTCTCTTCTGTCGACCGCACCACTACCCCCTCTACGATCGCTGCTGCTGGTCTGTATACGTGGATTAGGGTCGAAGTCCTCACCTCCTCCCTCACTTGCACCGCTTGGAGAAGCCCTGGGCGACCCTCATGGCAATGTTGCAAGCAGCTCCTCACCAGCTTCCCACGCTGACTCCCAGAGTTTTCCAGTTGATAGCGTACAATGTTGTCCCTCTCCATGTCTACATGAGCCTCCAGGTTTGGTAACGACTCCTCTACGATGGGCTGGGGGATGTCAAACGTTACATTCAGCAGTGCTGGTTCGTCTTCTGCTTCCTCCATAGTAAAAAAAAAGGATCAAGCCCCCCTCCCCCAAAAAAATAAACAACAACAACAACAACAACATCAACAACAAAACATCAACTAAAAATTACATTTGAAGTTTATTAAACCAGTCATGAAATTAATACAATTATGAGTGAGCAACATCATGAATGTATAGTTTTTGACTATACATGTAAATACCAATCAGTAAATTATATAGGGAAATGATGCACGTCAAGTTAACAAACCAGTAAACAAAAAATACATTCCATTGTTGAGTTGTATGTGGGCATTTGATATTTGTATGAACAGGAATTATTGATAACTTCAATTATTGTCTGATTCTCGATAGAAGTATTTCATGCCTAAATATAGATATTCCACTTTTAGTCTTCAATTTACAATTTAATCATTTACCTTGCAATTGCATAATATATGTTTGTCTTTTTACATTCATTAAAAATTGACAATGAGTTTCTTTGGAAATCATTAATAATTTTACTTCAGGATGGAATCTATCTTTTGTAAATCACTCAACAAGTTGTAATATTTCATTTCCTCTTCATTCTCTTAATCGATTTCAATGAGTCTGTTTGTGAACTCATTAACAGTTCATCTCTTCCTGCTGCAAAGTGGCTTCTTTTGATACCGGCAAAGCTAGAAAAATGGACCGACTGGTGTTGGTGAGACTGGCAAATATTCTGCCGTCATTACTCCAGGCCTTGACAGCTTTCTTACAGTGCCTGACGGCATGGAAGAGCTTCTCCTTCCTGGCTGTCAAGTCCTCGTTGACATATAAACCAGAGCTGTAAACGCGCCTAACGACAAATGACTCGCTCTAGATCAGTTTCCTTTCTTCAGATCTTTATTCAATGTTCAATCCAACTAGTGTCGTGACAATGACAACTTTGGATCTGTAGCGTAGTCTTGTAGCAGTTCACTAAGTTACCATGTTCCATTCCTTCACATCCACAGTCATAGGACTGTGAACACACATCACAGCAATGGTGTGAGTCAACACAATCCTCACTTGAGGCTCCAAAGACCTCCTTGATAACGCTCCTTCGACACTGATCACCTGCAAGGAAATCCTTCATCGATGCCGATGATGCTCTGCCAGGAGTATCTCCTGGGAAGCAAACCGTTAAAAGCCACACTCTGTTCCCCATCAGGACCCGCCCATCCACTTATCTGGATGTAATCATCAAGATCTCTTGTTCGGCCACACAAAATATACGCTTGATTGGGCATTGAAATAGATGATTCTCATTCATTTGCAGTTTCAGTCATTCCGATGGGATCTATGCCGTCCCTGAGTTCATCTGGCAGTGCCTGCAGGACCAACTCATAAATCTTGTGTGGTGGCACAAATAGGATCATGCCGTATCGCAGTCCTTTTTCTACAGTAGCAGTGTGCCTCCCCTGGAAGGTAGCTTCTCGAACTATATCTCGTCATCAACTAATCATTGTGATCTGTATTATTATTACTATTCATTTCCTCTTCTTCAAACCAGATTGGAGGATCTCCTTCAACACCGCACTCGCCGCCAGTTCCATGGAGTATCTGCCTCCTTTAGGTGCTGTACTTTTTGGCCTTGAAGGCCATGTCCTGCCACTTCTTTCGAAGTTTCTCCCAGGACCTGTCTGGGCGACCCCCTACTGCTACTATGTACCTCCGGCACTTCTCCCACGCATCCGTCTTTTGCCGCTCCACCCCCAAGCTTCCTCTCCCGCCACTCCCAAAAAGACGGGATGCGTAGCAGCCCACAATAGATCAGTGGAAAAAGTCATTATTCCCAGTTCCAATCCAATTCCACAGAGTATTTTTATTCATTTATTCTTTTATTTTTTTCTTCTTTGAGGAGTTTGGGGGAGCCCTCATGATGAAAAAAAGCCCACAAAATAGTCTTGATATTTCAGACCCTTGTACTGGCGGTCATTCGTTTTGCGCCAAGTAGGGACTCGATCAGTATCATTATAGCCATTACAAAAAGCTGGTCATTGTTGTGTACAAATGCTAATGGTATCCTTCACAGCTCATTTTATTTGTGTTATTAACAAAGAAATTAAAAAAAGTCACTCACTCAATGAACAGTGTCTGACATTGAAGTCTAGAAAGTAAATGGTTTTCTGTGCATAATGTGAATACTAGGTCACTGCTAATGTTCGAAGTAAAACAATGAAAAACAATTTTAAACTGGAAAACGCTCCTGCAGGATACCTCCCAAGATGACATTCCTCTCTTCCTCCACTTCAACAAGCAGTCTTCTACATGCATAGGCTTCACAAGTTGTGCAGCGTCTCTTCCCCCTCTCCTCTTCCTTTTCCTCTACACTTCCCATGTATTTTCATTTGGCTGAAAACAGTGGATATAGAGCTCACCTTGTTTATTCAATATTGTAGAAGTGTGTATTCCCTAAACCGTAAGAACTTAGGATCATTGATGAATTCCAATTCTCTGAGCTTACGTCAGTTTGGTGATGGTAAAGAGGTGCAGGGCTGATTTGTTTTGGAAGTGCTAATACATTCAGTTGAATCATTACCAGTGCATGTATTGCTATAGCCCTTACTGCCAAAACTTGAGTCAACAAAGGGTTGTAGAGATCTGTCAGAGTGTGAATAACTGTCTGTGCAGATGTATTACAGTCTGGTATATTGAGAGAAGGGGCTTGTGAAGATATCACCTCTCGGGGAAGGGAGGCAGTGAAAGGCCGCAGGTAATGTCTGGTCCACAGTAGATGGATTCTCAATCACTTGAAAGTAGATTCTCTCGGTAGTCCTCAAGACAACATTCCAAATCGTCTGCTTGACTTGGAGTTGGAATGTTCAGGGGAAATTCCTCACTTTCGCCCTTCTCTAATGACTTGCGAATGTTCTTTAAGTAAAATATCCTTTAAACACCATTACAGAGAATACAATCAAGGATACAAATATGTACGGTAATTGTAATTAGAAATCTATGATATTTTAATATGAACAATCCCAATTCATTAACCTTTGCCCAAATGCTGTCAATTAGGGAGCTCGAATGGGCTGCCAAATGTTCCGCTTGTGCAGCAACGTAGTATTTCTCTTGAACTTGCTCACTGTGGCACATGTGCTTCGCCACACTTTGGCCAAGCACTGGGGCTTAAATGTTCTCTTGCCATATGTTCCGCTTGTGCGGCAACGTAATATTTTTCTTGCACCTGCTCGCTGTGGCACATGTGGTTAGCTACACTTTTCCACGCACTTGGGCTTAAATGTTCCGCTTGTGCAGCTACATAATACTTCTCCTGCACCTGTTTACTATGGCATATGTGCTTAGCCACACTTTTTGGGGCCGCATCAACTACGTCATCGGTAAACGGCCACCCCCTTAACTAGCTCTGCGGCGGCATTATCAAATGTCTGCGATAGAGGACGGACCACAGCCAACATACTCCCACAACAACATCAAATTTCACCTTCAATCGGACGAATAGAGCTACAACATTGATCTAGTTATGTCTTAGTCTCTTAACTCACTGCTTAGCACCTGCTGAATTTCTTATCGGCGACTTGTGTCGTAGATTTCCGACGGTGTTGGCGGAGACTTTGTACGGCAAGTACTTTGACTGTGGATGTATTTTGGCAAAGCATCCTTACCTTGGAATTCAGTGCTAGTTTTCAAGCGCATAATTGATTTGCATATATTAATTACTTTGACCTCTCACCGGAGACTCTACTCTATCCAATACCTTTGGTATGAATGTTTGTTTTTTTCATCATCCCTACTACCACTCATCATGTGCATGTTTATATTGTATTACTTGCACCAACCAGTGGAAAACAGAATTTCCTGATATGGCCATTAAATTATACCCTTACCGGTAAACTTATTCTTTGTTTGCAACTCTATACCCCCTTGGCTGTTGGCTTTGAATAAACAAATTGAATTAAACATGGAACAATTACCAAGTTGAAACATGCTCTATGCATCTAGTGTACCTCATACTACAGTCCTGTTAAGAAAACCAATCGCAGCTCAAAGAAAAAGAGTAATGTTTTCCAGACTAAAGACTTTTAGAAATGATTCTTCAATTACATGTAGTATTTACCTTAAAAACATAAACCTTATTTGATTCGAAAGGAAATTTATTCTTGTTTTCTCTATGAAATGTATCAGTCAGAATATACTTTCGTATAGCATTTAAAATCCAACAATTTTAGTCAGTTGAACCATAGACCTTCTTCCCTCAGTAGGTCCATGGTTGAACTTGATACGCACTTTTTCCTTTTTATTTCTTCCTTTTCTGTCCTAAATCTATTTTTATACACACCACTCTTCCAAATAGAAAAGCTTCCAGACCATAGTTTGTATCCATTGAATAAAGGAAGAATTGACGTCAATCGAACAATGTACCTCCTAAAGAGTGCATCGAGGCATTACACTCTTTTCTATCATCTTTAACATTGTACTTTATGTACGTCTACGTCGTTCATTGTACTTTATGAACTTGTGAAGACTCTTCTTATTGGTTTGAAATCTGTTTTTGCTGGCACCCTTCCAAATATAAATCGCATGATAACAAATTTGACTCCTTTCATTTTTGCTCACTCTTTTTGGCCTCTAATTGTTAGTAATTAATCCATTTGTTAAAAGGTTTCTTTTCTTTTTTTGGAATGCTTTATCCATAGCTACCCTCCACAATGTAAATTGTCACAATAAAAGGCTTCCTTTAAAGGATAGGAATTGTGTTTTGTTTTTCTTGGGACCCCACCCATTAGCTACAAGCATATTATATACCAACCAATGAAATTGTGTATTTGAAAAAAGATAATGCACAGAAAAGGCTGATGGGGTGTGGGGTTCAAAGGGTCAAGCTTGCACTCTGCATAACATGAAAGGGGATTCCCCCTCCGCTGTATCTGCGAACGCTCTATTGACACAGCAGAGTGCTATATAATCGTTCTCATTTCAACATGATTCTTGGAGGTGTAACAGCTTGAGAAGAAGCTACCACCATTATACTTAATAGGGAAGCCTGCTAAAAAGGTACAAAATGGCGATGAGGTTTAGCAACGGTCCCGAGCAGGAGAAATGCGAGGACTGCGGGTGCCAAGGGACTTCAGAGGCACTTGCCTATCAAGTACAGGTAGTTGTAACCAAACATCTGTGTATAAACTGTGCTGACAAAAGGGCAAGCAAGATCCTTTTGAGAGATGATGGCCCATGCCATGATGCTGCTTCTATCGGCAAGACCTTGAAATGTCATCATTGTACTGTTGGAATCTGCAGTAAATGTGAGATTGTTGTCCTGAGAGAACTGAAGAAACTGTCTCTTAGAGATTCTAAACCACTCAAAGACATCAAGGATAAGCCATCCTTGAGCATTGTAAAAGAAATGGTACTTCCTGAGTACATCAAGCATCCTCGCATTCGTTGCATCACCGAGGACAATAAGGTGGCCATTGTTGACGCTGACTCTGGATCTCTCCATCTCATTGATCTTGATAGTGGTGAGGTGGTAAAAATTGTGCCCAATACTCCAACGGTGGCTGTAAGTGATTGCACTACTGCCAACAGGAAGGAATTGATGTTCAGCAACCTTGCATCTGGGTATCTCACGCTCTGCAACATGTCTGGCAAGCCCCTCGCTGACATCTTCCTCCTTGGCCAAAAGCCTATGAAGGAGGTTTTTCTTGGGACAAATGCTGATGGCAAAGTGCTGGCAGCCAGGAGAGGCGAATCAAGCTTCTTCCTCGTGGATGCTCTCACTGAGAAAACCGTTGGTGTGGTGTCTCTCAAAGGTAAAACCATCTCCAGAGGCATCCAGGCTGCTTCCTCAAACAAGGTCATCGTCGGTAGCGAATGGGCAGAGTTTGTCGTTGTAGGTGTCCATGGCGAACAAACCACAGTCAGTGACAGGAACTGGTACCAGGCAGAATGTGCGGTACATCCTGCAGATGATTTGCTCTATGTGCTCTACAGCAGGACTGGCGCTGACCCTCATACGGTCCATCTTGATGAGGTCACCATGCTGGGTGAGATCAAGAGAAGGAGTTTCTTGTCTTTCAGAATGAACGGACCCTTGTCCCGTCCACTGATCACCCCCAGGATGGAGTTGTTGGTGTGTGACGGCAGGACCATCTTTGTCTATGAGTAGGAACACATGACTTGTTATTTCATTTATATCATCACACATCCGCTTAGATTTATCACTCAGAAATTATTCAGAATTCAAAGACAGCTTATATCTTTTAAATCGATTTCATTCAATTTAGGATGTCATAACAGGTATATGTCTGCTCAAACATATTCACTATTTTGATAAAGTGAGATTTCTGTGCAACGATTTCCACATTTAGTTCATCGTTTTGTTTGGGGGATTGAAAGCCAGTTTGGTGATTTACAACTCACTTCTCTTCATTCCTCTTTACATGTTTTGTTTTATTTGTTTTTGTCCATTGGTTTTGACAATTTGGCATTCAGAATTTACTGGATCTTTGAATTAAGACATCGGTATTATGTATATAAAAGACATTTCACATTGCATCATATTCCAGCAACATGTAGTCTCTGCCCACCGAAAGCATATTTTCAGGTTGTCCATCCTTCCTGATTTCTCATTACCACACTATCTCAAGAACCACATAAGTTATGAACTTCAAACTTGATGATAGTATGTATCACCATAGGAAGACAATCTAATTAGATTATGTAGTATACTATAGGTCTATAGGAGGTGCCAGTTTGGTTGATACCTTAGGAATTTTCATGTGTATTGTCTTCATTGCATACATTATTTTAAGTCAGCATTTGACAGCATTCACTGCATCAGTAATTATTAATGGAACTCTATGGAAAGTATTTTCATCATAACTTTTGTTCCATACTCAGAAGATGATCTGCAGGATCAGACATCCACTTGCATCGTGAAATGTTTCTTTGGATTCAGCGTATATGTCATTGTTGTTGTGATATGCAAATTTTCAGATGAGTTATAAAGGACGGATTTAAACAAAATGATATCTCTGCAGTGCTCATTAGACATTACCTTGCCCCGAAGATCAACATACGTCACAAACTAATGTGTAGTATGTCACATCACAGTATATATATTTATATAGTGAAACCTGTACCTAAAGACTGCTCAACGGAGACAAGAACAGCGGTCATTATAGGCAGGTAGTTTTTATGTACATATAATAGTTCAAGTTCAATGAGAAATGATTTTTAAGGGAGAAAAAAATCTGTGGTCTTTACTCTTTAGAGCAAATTGCACTGTATCCTGTAAGTTTTGCTTCTGATTTGAGACATAATATCCAGCCCCATGCAATTTTGTGTTGGTGGGTTTTCTCCTTTTGGGGGGGGAGGGGATAACTTTGAATATTTCATAACCTGAAAATCATTTCATCATCTTTATTCAAGACTTGGTTAGATATTCTTTTTCCCTTTGGATAATGGTATTTCTAATTCTAATCCCAGCAGCGAAATGTTCTGGTTGACTTGACATAACTGCTTCATAAAGACAGCCACAATATGATTTCCTTTTTGTAATGGATATTTAAATTACTTTATTTTTTTTAACATGCCCGGTCATTCATTTTTGCTTTTTTAAACACAAATACTTATTGGTTCCTTGTAAACCATTGAAAACAATCATCCCTTTTTTGTTTCAATGCTCTTTTATCCTTTTGTGCTGTCCTGGAAGAATATTTGTATATTTTCCTGGCTAATTTGATAGATGTAAATGTATGTTGGGTGTTTCCAGGATTATCACAAATGAAGCAGCTCAATGGAAAAGAAGAATCTAGAATGTGTTTTGCAATGTTTGGGTCTTATGAAAGTTTTTTTTTCAACCTTGATCAGTTACATTGTTCAGAATCACGGCTGCCCCAGAAATTATCAAAGTTGATCAAAGTCCAGATGTGAAAAGAGAAAATAAAAAGAATTTCATCAGATAATTTTTCTGACAATTTGCCTTTGATGCTGTGCAAAATATGCGAACATGATTGATGTAGATATAGTTGAGTCATTCACTGGTTTGCATTTTTATACCAAAAAAATTGCCTTATAGTTTTTTTGTATAGTTTTTTCAAATATTCGTTGACAAATTTGCAGAAAACACAATGTGATTAAAAGATTAATTGGAAAATGATTTAGATTTGGGATTAATCTTGTTATTATCTTTCATTTTGCTGCCTCTAATACTAAAGTTTGTATCACCTCAGTTGTGAGACATGAACAGGGAATGAAAATAACACGCTATGGCATACACTGTAGGGCTTTTTTCATAAATGCAACTATTAAACAAAAATTAAATGCAGTGAGATTTTCAATCAATAAGGATCGCATATTTGGGACTTGCGTTTATTCGGTGCGTTTAAACAAAAACTTTTGTATGCAAGAGTGCTGAAGCATCATGTAATTTTTATTTTGTATGAATATTTTCGAAGACATTGCATATAGTGCTGATATCCATATCAGTGCAACAAAATTCCTGAAATTCTTTTCATAAAAGGGGATATCAAACAATTACACGCATAATAGTCTTCTATGTACGTAAGGGAGTGTTGCATGTGACGTACATAATAGAACCAATAAGATTGTGACATATCATGAAAGATTGCGCTCCACTTCCAATGCACTGTATAAATATTTACACAGAGTGAGGAAAGGAATATTTCCCCTTTTTTAGTACCCGAATTATTACTTTTAATCTGTCACGTTCTTGTTTTTACCCAAGTATATAGGTTCTGTCCCAAGGAATGAGTACCGGTACGAGATTTTTGTCCATGATGTAATCTAGCATTTTTCATCAGAGATATAAATTCATGTGTGCTATGTCATTAAGGGTTATGGGGAAGTTGACCTCATTTATTTGGGCTTAATGATCTCGTAACGAGCTACTTGTACATATGAACTTATATATTTGGATGATGATAAATTCTGAATTGTTTTTCGAAAAGTTTGGGAATTTGCCAGAAGAAAGAGGAACTTTGCTAGAGCTATTTGCATTTTCCCTGAAATTGGGCATAAACTCAATTTCCAGTTTTAATTGCAGCAGCTCTGATTGTCTGACCGATCTACGTTTTAACATTTAAGCATTTATGTTTCCTTCATTTGATAAGCATTGAATTGGACCTGGTTGTTCCATATTCATTGTCATCTAATAGTAGTAGTAGTAGTAGTAAGAGTAGTAGTAATTTTGGTAGTAATAGTAAGAGTAGAAGTAATAGTAGTAGTAGTATTAGTAGTTGTAGAAAGTTCGCCTCCAAGTTCGGTTGCAGCTGCGAGTTGTAATTGAGTAAATTTCTGTTTTGAAAGTTGAATATGGAGTATTGACATTTGTTGAACTGTTTACATATGAAATTATATTTGAAATTTTGTTCTATGATTCAAATGCATGTAGTATGTAAATCAGATATGTATATATCTGTGTATATAACTCAGCTGGCCTGAGATCTAAAATATAAGTTTAAAATTTATATTTTTATTGATGGATTCATGTCATGTGCATTACATGTATATATTTTCATAGTTGGAAACAATTTGTACATTTATTGGGCAACTTCTTCATTTGTGAGGCTAGTGATTTTTATTTGAAATTACATTTTTATTTTAATATATTATGCTTACCCAGAGCTTGTTTGTAAACACAATTCATCTTCAATATATGTGTATGTGATACATATTTATATATATAGTTTACATACATGGCAGCCATGCTATAGTAAAGGTCATCAACACCAACATTAATGAGTGCTATACAAGAACCTGCTATTAGTATTATTTTGTCCCACCTAATACCAGTAATTTGATTATTACATTTGTTTTTAACAACTTTAAATTGTTGACCTATACTACCACGCAAATGTCTTTGTACATGCATTACTTTGCAAGTACATCCTATATTTCAGTATTGCCTGGTTTATTGAACATGCTACGTGTCACGTGCCTTCAAAGTAGCAGGAATTTGTTTATTGAATAACCTTCAGTATGATTTATGTATTATATTTCAGGGATTCAGGGCTATTGACTATATACATGTATCAGTGTATTCTGTTTATCAAAGTAAATATTTACACATGTAGATGTTAACTTTGAATGCCCATCTTTGGTTTGGTATCAGACTTGATTGTAACTATAGATTTATGTGTTTTCTCTTTAAATTTTCTGTGCATGACATAAAAATTTGTGCTACGGTTTGCCTTGCGGTTAGTTTGTGGGTTGGTCAAGCAAG
>JAVYIG010001068.1:337500-391418 GCA_035222895.1 Strongylocentrotus droebachiensis
AAACTTTGTAGTATACCTTTAACATTAACGTACACGAATATGAGGTTGAAGGTTCGTAACAGATTGGTTGAGTGAGTGATTGATTGGTTGATTGGTGGCTGTTTGATTGGTTGATTGATTAATTGATTAGTTGGTCGCAGTCATCGGCGGCAATAGTCCGGGTAGTTGTTCTGATCTCAGTTCTAGATTATGACATTACGTATCGTAAGAAAGTTGTTCCGTTATAATTTCCTACTACATTAAACAAATTCCTAACTTCAACCTTTGACCCAACGCTATACCTAACCTTCAGTTTCAGTTCAGTTTCAGTTTCATTTTTCATTTCCAACAGAACAGTAATTATGACAAGAAATCAGGTATACAATTCAACATTCAATAATATAAAACATTTTACATGGTTTAACCCTTACCCTAACCCTAATCTAAAACCCAATCGTGACCCTAACCTTATTATACTTTTGACGAACCTAATCCAGGAGCAATTGTCGCCATATACCAAGTTAATGTCGGGACGCGTATTTTGTCTTGTTTGCTAAAGAAGACAGCGTTCTAATTACTGAACAAAGTCCACGCACCCTCGAACACCAGAAACAAAAGTCTTCATCGCCAATTATAATTCAAGATCGGTTTTGTATATAGGACAGAAGACGCTTTGCGGTAGGATAGTAGATCTGTATTGTAGATCTGTATTGATAGCAAGCTAGAAGAGGGTCAAGACGGTGTCAAGATGGGCTTTAATATCGGAAAGAAGATTGGAGAGGAATGGGCAGATGCCAAGTACACGTAAGTTATATGTCATTCTTCCTTTTTCGTAATTATTAAGGTAAATCTTTTTGGTTCTTTTCACAGGGGTGTGTGTGGTTGCGTGGTTATAACTGGTTCGCTTTGCTGCTGATTTTTTTTTTTTTAATATTCACTTTCTCGTTACATCTCTATTGAATACAGATAAAAGATCATCTTTCTAAACTTCTACCCTCCCCTCTCACTCTCTTTCTCTCCTCTTCCTCCTACTCCTCATTCCTCTCTCATATCTTCGATTTTCAAATCTCTCAGGCTCTCGCTCCCTTTCTCTCCTAGCTCCCTTTTTCCCAATCTATCTCTTTGTTTTGTTTGCATCTCTCTTTTATCCAAGAATCTTTACCTCACTCTGCGTTTTTCGGTTTTATCTGTATTCCTATTCCAAATAATATAGACTCTTATTTCTTCATCCCATGAATGTCTTGCTCCATTTCGAGTTTTTCGACGATTCTATAGGACAACTAAACTCCCCACCTCTAAAATAAATCCGGACAACTACCCCTAGGACGATTCCGGCAAAAATATCCTGGACAATTACGACCTAGGATAGCTACCCTAATAAAAAGCGAATATCATTATAATTCCTCCATGTATTATGTAGTATTCAAGTTCACCCGCTTTATATCGAAACTTTTTTGATGTAGCGATGTCATACTACATGTATTAAGTTTAAACAAAATGACGTTAAAATATGTTACATACAGCTTCATCAGCTTTCATTTGCCCTTTATATCTTTCGAAAGCCGTAAACCATAGTTTTGTTTCATCGATCTTTTTTGAAGCCCTCAAATTTCAGTGCAGGGTTTGTGTTTTTGCTGTAAATACTTGGTATTATACTTTTTATTTTGCCCTAATCCAGTAGCCTTTTAATCTTCATGCTAATAACAGCAAACAAGACTTAAACAATACAATGTAACGAAAATTCGAATTAAATAAAAGTCAAATGTGAATTAAGAAAATGAAAAAAGATGGACAAGCTTCGTAAGTGGACAAAATAGGTTTTATAACATACAAAGGCTATGCTTATGACCACGTTATATCATTGCATTTATGGCTTCTACGAGGTAAAAAGAAGGGGGAAAACGTGACATAATTTTCTTAGTAGATCATAAACGATCATTAAGGATCATAAATGGTTTAATTGCTCTGATAAGATTGGGTTAATGATTAATTCGGAGAGGTTAAGTGGTTTATTCGTTATTTTGCCTTGCATATACGGAACGGACACCATAATATAAAATCATTATCGATGACTTGATGGTATTGTATTATTTAGAACTCAAAGTTCATAATTCTTTATCTCTCCGGCCAAAAGTCATATAGTATTGTTCATAATATTTTTTTCTCATTTACGAATCTTAATTCAAAAATTATCACTTCGTTTTTCTTTTGTTATTGTGTCACAGTTCAGAATGGTTGGACAATATATGTTTTATATCTATGTTTTTAATGATAATGTGACTCATTGAACATTGTGGAATCATTCTACACGTACCGGATGGTTAAAAAGGGGGAATTTGAAAGAGGAAAGGAGAGAGATGAAGAGAAAGATGGGGCGGCAAACATGGATGCGAACTAAAGATGATACGACCCCCTCCCGCAGCTCGGTGGACTTAGTCCTCGCAGTTTTCATTCCCCGCCCCGCCCGAATACCTCAGTAATCACCTTAACCGCGGGACGTATATTTGTTCGTTAGTTTGTTTTATTTATTCACCATGTAAAATAATTGTTTACAGGTAATAACATTCAGTGGGTTACATCGAGATATACAGTGCATAAACAACAAAAAATGTTCGAAGCGCAACGTCCCTAAGAACACATAGTTGATAATTATTAGGTATAGATAGAACATGGCTTTAAAATAAGACATTCTGTCGTCACAAAAATAAAAATAAATACAAACTCATGCCCCTTAACGTATTTGAATAACAAGCAAAAACAAGGAAATACACATTAATAATAATAATAATAATAATGATAATAATAATAGCCTAATAGTCCTCTTCTTGACAAAACTAGCGCCATCAAAAATGTACCTCAAAAGTCAACGAGCATATTTTGAGAGAAATAATTCTACACCACTGCTCATAACATTTGTTAGAATTACCTTTCTTCAAGTTAAACAAAACCTGGAATTAATATTACATTACCACTTCACATTACATTATGTCGATTCGAAATCTGTATATGTAATTTTTGCAACCTGCGTTTTACTTTTTCATCCATCATTATTATCGATTTTTTTATAAACTGCTCATTATATAGACATACGTACCCTAATTACATCTGAGGTTAGACACAATAATTATGCAATATTTTACTCATTAGCTTACGTTAATTGATTTGAATATATTTTATAATTTGATTGTAGCACATTGTTATTCATATATTTATGTATCAGGCTCTACAGTTTTGTGTAAATTATTTTCAAAATTGTTATCTATCTTTTTTTGTATTTTTATTTTTATTTGAAATCCAACCTTAAGTTTTGGTTGCAATAAAGAAATAATTATAATAACCAGATCAAAACTACATTTGACAAAATTAGTCCGAACGTATAAAATTATAAGGGCCAATTACAAATAAAATGGAAACTATATATATGAGAAGGGTATGTCTCATGTAGCTCCTATCAAAAATACAAAGTTTCCAGAACTTTTTTTATATTTTTTTCTTACATACCCTTTGTCACGAAATAATTGTGACATATATATATATTCTCCATAGATAAAGTATATATCTTCTCAGAACTTTATTGATCAGTTCGCAGAAGATTATGAGTTTCATATATCAAGACTGAATTGTCACTATTATTTTCTTGAACAGAGGAAAGAAAAATCTATTCCAACTTTCAATTCAAAACAAAAAGGTTTTTCAAAAAGCTCACTGTCATTCTTATTTGACATACTCAACAAAAGTTGAAAAACTTTTAAAAATACAATACTTTCATCGTTATTGCAGGTATACGGAGTGCTTGTCTTCTCCCCACCCCACCCCCCCCCCCCTCCCCTCGGCTGTCTTGAATGTACCTATTTTAATATTTTTACCATGCCTGATTGACTTTATGACACAATAGGAAATTTGTGAGATATAACAGCTCATGTTTGTGTTGTATTTTTGATAACTTGTGCAATGTGTTTATGGTTTTTAATTACAGAGTCTAAGTCCTATTTTTATATTGCTAGGTTTTTGAATGTATATATCTTATTGTGCTTAACATTTAAACATGAATATTCCAGCCATGGCTGTCTTTCATGTAAAATTGTAGTTGTATGAACCATGTTTGTGCTCTAATAAAAACAATTTTTTAATTGAATTTAATTGGGCAGTGTAAATAACAGTGTATATAATACACAGCAATATACCCTTTACATAGTTAGACAAAATATAATTTCGGGAACAACTGAAGAATACATTCACCACAGAAGTGAAACACGAACTCTACCCCTAATCATAATCCTAGGATTAGGGGTAGAGTTTTAATATTTGTCACGAAATTATCGTGACATAATGATCTATTCTCGATAGATAAGGTTTACATCTTTCCACAACTTTATTGATCAGTTCTGAGAAGATAATGTATTACATCTTTGAAGACTGAATATTATTTTGGGAACAACTGAAGAATACCTCCACCACAGAAGTGAAACACGAACTCTACCCCTAATCCCAATCATAACCCCTCTACCTTCACCCTAACCCTAACCATGCACTGCCGCCTAAGTGTAATAGGGTGTTCTGCGGTTTAAGAATCATCTTGTTTGATCCATCCATCATCTTGTGTCTTTCCCCCGTTTCCTTATCCAGCCTTAGCCAGCGGAAACCATGTGAGATCGCCACCGCTCTCTTCCTCATCGTCCTCCTGGTCGGCTGCGTGGTCATGGCTTTCATCTTCACCATCGTAGCACCGCCGGGCAGTCTCGGAAGCAGCAGCAGTGGCAGTGCGTCTATCGCCCGCCATCTGGTCAGCAACCAGCAGCAACGCGTACCCACACTCTACAAAGTAGGTCTATGCAAAGTCTTGACTTGTTTGTTCGTGTGTCTGGTGTGCATGTGCATGTGTGTGTGGGTGCGTGTGCGTGTATGTGTGTGCGTTCGTGTGCGTATGTGCGTGTGTGTGTGTGTGTGCGTGTGGGTGTGTGTGTGTGTGCGCGTGGGTGTGTGTGTGTGTTTATGTGTAAAACAAATCGATATCCGATATTAAGTCCACGTGTTGGCATACGCTGACGCAAAAAAATGATGAAGAAGAGAAGTTTCATGCTTAAAATCCTACAGTTTTTATTAGGTCACAAATTTGTATACGCGTTTATTAAGAGATTATGACAAATATTAAGAATAATGATCGTTTTATTACCTATTAGAAATTAATACACGTGTAGTATATAAGTAAGTAAACAAGGCGCATTACCTTGGAAACGCATTATAACTCAAGAAATATATCTTGGTGATTATTAAGTAAAGAAAATGCACTTTACTGCAAATGATCGATGAGAAGCGCCTGCAAAGTAACCAGGCGTATAACTTAGGAAATGCTACAAATATATAGGCCTAATAACATATCATAAGATAATACGCTTTTGTACGAAATGACACCTGGCAAATGAAATGGGTGTTACGTCATCGAAAATGAAATGGTATTGAATATTATACAAATAATGAATGTTTATGGTTCAATAGAACGTTAATCGTTCAAAGAATGATAATTTTGGCACTTTTCGCGTCAAAAACAATGCACGGGGCTATACTGACCAGTGGCACATCCAGGATTTGCCGATAGGGGGGGGGGGGGGGGGGCTAAAATTTGAAAATTGCGTCGACCAATATTTCGCTCAGTTGGGGTGGGTGTGGGGGGGGGGGGGGGTAGTGAGCGTAATATTTTTTTTCTCGTATTTGACAATGCAAACTATATTGCCTTTTTTCCACACGGACCCGCGGCGTGCGGAGTCACCCCTCAAGTCTGACTCCGCGAGCCGAGACTATACCTGTTCTCCCTGTGTAAACACAAAACAGCAGGCCAGTAATGCGGGCCATACTCACCTTTTATGCTTCATCAAAATTAAAGACCGTCAATACTACTGGGCCAGAAGGGATTAGACCACACAGCGAGGTCACTGGCAGGTGGCTATCTCATTAACTCAGCTCTCAACTAACATAATAAAAAAATGATCATGGGGGACTTACAGGCACCGATTGGGGAAGTTTTCTAGAGGGAGCATGTAACTACAGGTAGGACAGTGGGGGGCTTTAAAGGAGTCGTTAAAAGGCGCGGTGTCTCCACTCATCGCGCGGTCCCCAAAATAACCATCAGGGTATGTACAGAATGAGAGGCAAGGACTACTGTCATCGGTTCAGCGTTGAGGGTGTGTTATTGGGCGCGCGACAAGGAAACGGTCCAGGGGGTGTTTCATAAAAGTAACTTGTTATCTATAACAACTGCTAAATTTCTATGACAAATTCGCTCTCAGCCAATCAGATGCCATGATTTCAGTAGCTTGTAACTTGTTTAATATTGATAACAAGTTTTATGAAACAGGGCCCAGGTTGTGCATGGAGCCATGGACTAGGTGACTCTGCGAGCGCGTCCGTGTGTAAACCATTGTGTAATCATTAGTGTATCACTAAGGGTTGCTGGGATACGGATCTGACGCAAAAATATACTTACATCACCAAGTGGTCAATATAACATCTAAAATGACCGGGAGTGAAATATGCTAATTACGATGTTCTCAATATAATATAACGTGTCAAGCTGTAGGCCAATCGCAGCTTTGTATGTGTAAAAACTATCTAAAACTAACTATTTCAATGCAATACAAAATCGAGCTTGAACTTATATACATCACATAAAGCTTTATTTCGTGCTAAATTACAAATTGTGTTTGTTTGGTAATAATATTTGAAACTTTAACGATTACAGAAATAAAACTGAATTCTCACTTTCGAGTGTGTACACATAATTCAATATTCGAGAAAGGAAAATACAAAAACATGAGACAGAAAAACTGCCGTATTAGCATAATTGGCACTTTTTCCCAAAAAACATATTTTGGGAAGTGAATTTCATATTATAAGAAATATGGTGAAAATATGATATTTCTGGAAAGAAATTAATCATTAAAAAATTCTGATGTTACAGTTATGAAACTGATTTTTTTTTTTTTTTTTTTTTAATCAGTAAAACTACAAGATAGTATGAATCAATCAATATGAAATAATTTTACATTTACATTTGGACATGAACTACTCTTGAGCATTTAATTTTTAGAGTGCCTATTGAATATGTGATAAATTGTAACTTCTTTGATGTAAACAAAATATCAGAATGTATTAATGACAATTAAAAAGTTCTATAATATACAGATTTCATAAGGTGGATATAAACAAAGCATAACGTAATATTTCATTTGAAAATGAGAGTGAAGCGCAATAGATTCGAGTGTAAATTTAGACTAAAAAAAACGCTTGAATGCTAGAACAAATAATAATGATTATAATGCCGATAAATTCGAGAGAAAAAAGGGAATGAAAATAAAGATAAAGCAAAATCTTTAATACAAATTTGATGTTTTTATATATTTAACACGCCTTTCCCCATCTCCTGTACACAGGCTGTACTCGTTCTTTCAGTCTAGTGCAATCACTTTCAGTGTATTATTTGCCTGAATATTCCTCGCGACTGGAAAACACCAACGGTCCTTTATAAGACGATCTGACAGATTGAGAGGAGAGCATAATTACAGCCACTTCTACGCCATTTGTATTCTTCAGTCATTGACACACATTTTTCATTTCCGTTGCCGCTTGGGTAACCGCTTTCCCAATCTAAAAGGGGAGAAATAATTTATTATAGTATTATGCGTTCTACTCCCAAAGAGGGTATGAATAATGCAGCTAATAATGATAATACATGTAATACTATACGTAAATTAATAAAACGCAGTCATTCGGAGCAATCGATAAAGTACGACAACGTGGATATGCAATGCAATGTTAAACCCCGTCTTAACTGGAAAATGAAGTCGCGGTGTCGTCCGGACGTTGTCCGGGTGACATTTACCCCCTTCCAATTAAGACGCGTCAATCGGGGTAACGTCCGGACAATTTCGAGGTAAATCTCACCCTAGTCGAGCTGGGGGTTATTTACCCGGTTAAATGACGTCATCGCCGTGAAAAAATGTATACATGTACACAGCGCGCGCCAGCTGATCGCGATGGGGGAGGTGCGGTTGTTATGGTAACCTGGCTACACGGGTGAGGTTTTTGCGGATTGCTGATTAAGACGGTGTCCAAAAGCTCACCCCGTGTTTTACGACCAGACCCCCCACTGTTTCTCATCCACATGTCACTCGGGTGAGATCGAAAAAGTTCTATTAAGACGGGGATTAAGTTACATGAAAAATAGTTCTGCAGTTAATTCATAGGTAAAGACAGTAAACTTTAAGGAGCTGTCCCATATTAGCGGCGGCTAAGCCTACCGTGTGCCCCCCCCCCCCCCCCCCACTCCGGGGTCGGAATGACCGCATGCGTGTTACCAAAATTTCCGGTAAAGGGGTAATTTTCGTGCGACAAAGTCCGGCCCGAGAATTGTAAAAAAAGGGGGTGTATTTGACTTTTTACCCAGAGATTTCTTTAAAAAGGGGTGTTTTTTCTTTTTTCTCTCATCTCTTCGGACTCCTGAGAAATTATTCCGAATTGAGGGGGGTACATTGAGCATTTTTCCGTATTTAGGGGGGTCTCCAAGGCAGGAAAAGCCCCCGAAAAGCCCGTGAAAGGGGGGTTCGGAAATGTTGGCAGTCCTCAGATAGGGGGTGCTTATGGATCGTGGGGCAGTGACGCCATGTCATATTTTGTCCAACGGGTTGTTATCGTGTTCATACCGGCCTCGTTCCGGCCGGGTTCTCACCGGGCTCTCACCGATCGCTCAACGTTGAGCCACCGCCTCATACCGGCTACATACCAGCCTAGCTCGCCGGTCAATTAACGTTCAACCGCTCTTAACAACCTAATCATCCTCTTACCGTTCCACCGTCCTCATAACGTCTCTATACCGGCCTCTTGTTCAGATCGAACCTGCAAGCCCCCCCCCCCCCCCCCCCCCCCCCCCACTCAGTGTTATTTAGGGTACGCATATGCTCGTACCCTCTTTTTGAAAGTACCCCCTATCTGAGGACTGCCAACATTTCCGAACCCCCCTTTCGCGGGCTTTTCCTGCCTTGGAGACCCCCCTAAATCAGGAAAAATGCTCAATGTACCCCCTAAATTCGGAATAATCTATCAGGAGTCCAAAGAGATGAGAGAAAAAAAGGAAAACACCCCCTTTTTAAAGAAATCTCCGTGAAAAGTCAAATACACCCCTTTTTTTTACAATTCTCGGGCCAGACTTTGTCGCACGAAAAGTACCCCTTTACCGGACATTTTGGCAACACGCATGCGGTCATGCCGACCTCTGAGTGGGGGGGGGGGGGGGGGCGGGCCTGCAAGACACCGTGACTCCATATTTTGCCACATGCTTCCTCTGTTGTTTCCTGCAGATCGTAAAGCTTCCTATCTTTACCCCTCCCTTAGCTGCCAGCTGCTTTCCTTTCATTGTGTAGGCATCATTTTTTTGAGGAATTATGAAGCATTTTTGAGAAGAACGATACATCCGTGAACTCGAGAACTGAAGTGTGACCGGCCAGGAGAATGCCCAGATTCTATACACGGTGTGACGTCTTCAAGGCGGAGCGAACGTTTAGCCAACGGTATGGGTGCGTTCCGTTCCGGCCCGTAAGCGGCCGGTACCCACCCGGTGAGTGACCCGGTGAAGAACCGGAAAGGGAACGGCCAACACGGTGACACTAGGGACTTTTAGATTGAGTGGACGAGAACACGACGAACGCCGACTGATCATGCGTGTCAACGTACTCAACTGCCCATATTGACTACAATTAGAAATCTTTTAGATTGCACTCGACGATATACATGCATGCAGGAAGTAACACTATGAACATGACAGACAAAGAAAGAGGAAAAAATATGCAGTTCCTCATTCTACTCTCAACAATAGGCCATTTTCGTAATGTAACCAAATTTAATGCATAGGTCTTTGTGAAGTGCCTCAGTACAAATTATTTCATTCACCTGATAAGAATAATAGTATTTCAATAGTCAGAATGCAACTGCATATATTAAGTGTTGCTAGGTAGGTATAATGTTTGTCCAACCTGGCAACAACTAATGTATGCAGTTAGGATTCTGTCTATTGAAATATTATTATTCTTATCATGTGAATGAAATAGTTTGTATTGAGGCACTTCACAAAGACCTATGCATTAAATTTGGTTACATTACGAAAATGGCCTATTGTTGAGAGTAGAATGAGGAACTGCTATTATGTAAAAATGTGTAGAACAAGTGAATATGCATGTGACACCTGTTCAGTACTACACATTTTTACATAATAGCAGGGAAGGGATGTTCCTTTGTCTACCTGAGGAACTGTATATTTTATGCGCACGCGGCATACACTAGTACCGTACTAGATTTAGGAAAATCAAGGTTGACACCCTCTCGATGAGACGACGTGACGCATGCGCAGTGCCTTAATATGACGTCACACGTTGCAGTCAAAGCTGTCAACGTGCAAATCTAAAAGTCCCTACTATAGGTATGAAGACGTTAGCCGGCGCCACGGGACAGCACCACCCAGATACGTTTTCAGTTGTGCTTTGAATGGGTGGTTCTGATAGTTTTTGGTTTGTAGAGCATGCAGAGGTGCACGATCTTTAGAATATAAAAATTCCCATGACTTTATGAAGGCACCCGTCCGTTTTATGTATTGATCTCTAATAAAACAAGAGGGAAATTGAATAATACAAATTCCAGTTCAAAATAACACTTAACGGTAAAGACCAATTCTGGTCATGCGATTGCATTGTGAAAGAAACGTTGTGGAATCGATCAGAAGGGGTTGATCATTTAGCATATTGGTGTGCAGGCGCGTACGCAGTGGGGGGGGTTTTGGGGTTAAACCCCCCCCCCCCTCGAGTTATTTTTACGTGTATGTTTTGTGTATGTTTTTTGTGAAAACCCCCCCCCCCCTTTTGATTTTTATGCCAATGGCTGACCTGAAAAAGGTGACCTTACCCCCCCCCCCCCCCAACGGAACAAAATGTCGAATTTTCAAATTTCGATACCAAAAAAAAAAAAAAAAAAAAAAAATGTCCTCTTAACCCCCCCCCCCCCCCCCCCCCCCCCCCCCCCCAATGAGCGACTTTTCGGCCGGCGCAATTTTCCTGAGTCGTTGCGAAATTTTGGGCCCGATTTTAAACCCCCCCCCCCCCCCTTGAAAAAATCCTGCGTACGCCACTGTTGGTGTGTACTGCAAGGTTCTTGAATCATCAAAATGATAAGAAATTTGGCCTAGTCTTGGTAAAATTACAAGCACTGTACACAGAAAGAGGAATATGGGACTACGCGACACGTGCGCGATATCTATCCGGTCCGGATAGATATACTAATTTACCAAATATATCAATTTGTAGGCGGTTTCCCGGCAAAATTTGTATCATCAAGTATTAGTCAAAACATATTCTTTCACATGATTGGTATTGA
This sequence comes from Strongylocentrotus droebachiensis, assembly GCA_035222895.1. Lineage (NCBI taxonomy): Eukaryota > Metazoa > Echinodermata > Echinoidea > Camarodonta > Strongylocentrotidae > Strongylocentrotus > Strongylocentrotus droebachiensis. The sequence continues at coordinate 348,892 of JAVYIG010001068.1, forward strand.
TAATAAGAGCTTTCATTTCATTTTTTGAGAGGGGGCGTTTCCAAAACTGGTCTATACCTTTAACAATATTTCAAGTACAGTGGTGTGAATCCTAATACCAAAGTGTTGCATCAGCAAACAGATGTAACGATGTAGCCAATTAATGGATAATTGTTTCACAGTAATGCTAAACGTAATTTCTACCAATGTGATTTCAAAGGTTAGTAATTACATTAGGTGTTATTCAGTTCCCGGCCACACCCCTTTACTGTGCTGAATTATCGAGATTAAACTTACTCTTATTGGTTGAATTAATCTGCACAGCTTCCGTACCATCCACGTCGCACATATATAACCCTTCGGTTTCCATTTCATAACAGTTGATCCATACAGCATGTTCGTTCCAGAGTAGGCCTTTGATTAAGGCGCTCTGGGACCCTTCTTCTGTATCTGCAAATAGGAGGGTTGGTGTCCTCTCTCCTGCCACCGTGGTTATCGGTCCAAGGGTCGAACAGAAGTCGCGAGCGTCCTTCCAACTCCGCGGCTTTTCATCAACGCGGTGGCATTTCGAATACGTGCATGACCATTCCGTCTCTGAAGAACCAATGAACATTGAAAGCATTTCGGTAATCGAGATCAAATGGTATTTTGACGGAATTGATTTCAAGAAAGAGATGTCTTTGACGATAGTAAATTGAGTATATAGTCACAATAATCTTTTATTGTGGTCACTTCTGTATAAGACTATTTAAATGGTAACCTAAATTATTTTCCTTTAGGAAGATAAATGTGCACCAGAATCTGTTTTGGAAGACCACCTGTCTACAGCGGCCATATTTTTGATTATCTAGTGATACCTTAGCAGTGGTATGACAGTACTTACATATCATTCGTATCGATAAAATGTAAATGTGAAGTAATTATGGTCTCAGATGTATCGTTATACCTATAGGTATGGAATCACATTCGTCGGAGGGTAAGAAGGCATTTAGATTTAGTTGTTAAAGGTAAAGACCAGTTATGGTCATGCGATTGCATTGTGAAAGAAACGTTGTGGAATCGATCAGAAAAGGTTGATCATCTAGCATCTAGCATCTGCAAGGTTCTGGAATCATCAAAATGATAAGAAATGTGGCCCATTCTCCGTAAAGTTACAAGCACTATACACAGAAAGATGTATATGGGACTACCCTATATCTCTCACAATCAAATAGATATCATAATTTACCAAATATATCAATTAGTAGGCGGTTTCCCAGCAAATTTTTTATCTTCATGTATTAGTCAAAACATATTCTTTCACATGATTGGTAATGAGAGCTTCCATTTCATTTTTTGAAATTGGGGCGTTTCCAATACTGGTCTTTACCTTTAATGTTCTAATTTGCAATTTACGACAGGAAATAGATTTGATACATTCTGCACCAAGGAGCTTGACAATAATGTAAAAACTGTTTAAGCCTTTTATTTAGCCTGCGACATTGTTCAATACAAAATCAAGTTAACTAGTTGAGGAGAAAACCGTAATCATTTTGGTGGCGATAGTACATGTTTAAGGGTCTTTGGCTTTCAAGGCTTTGATTAAATGACATGACTGAAAAAAACATTATCGCAATTAATTTTGAAAATAATCAACTCAAACGCATTTTTAATATCCTATTGTACATTCCTTGTCAGTCATGTTTCGATTACATAATACGTCATTGTCATGTTTGCACATTTCCCTACGTGGCGCACAAGGCAATTGGAAATGCCTTATGTTGAATTTTCGAAAGTATGGGTGCTCATCATTGAACTGAGTGAAACAGTGACAGATGGCTATCAAAGTAGCATCAACTTCGTTTTTACTAAAATTCTATGAGCATAGAATTCAGATAATATGGACTTGTAGGCTATACACAAATATCTTTGCAGTAATATCAAACAAAAATCACACGACATACCTACAGATACAAGGGCGATGTTGAAAGAACAAGTTGTGTTTACAAGGCCATTGTTGTCGATCACAGTGTAAAAGACGTCGACGGGGCTATTCACGAAGACTATAACCCCAGGTTCATAGTTGGCGACGATGAATGCAATTCCAGACGCATCACTGGCTGTCGGTGGTGTCCAGGTGACTCGTGTGGCGGTTATTAGAACCGAGAATGTCTGGTTAGAAGGGCAGGATTGTACCACTGGAGGGGTGGTATCGACTGTGATATGAAGACATAATAAGAATGTAGTTTTGTGTCTTATGGCATGTTATCATGGGCTCAGACAAACTGACTCAAAAGTGAATGAGCATTTAATTTAAACCTATATCGAATGATTGAGTTGATGGATCATCCATTTCATTGGTATTTCGTTTGTATCGACCCGAACATCTCTCCATCTTTCTCAAATTAAAGTGTTAAAAGAGCGTGCACATTAAGACCAAGTATCTTGCTTGACACAATATCATGAATAAATTAGGTGAAAATGCAAAATTGCAAAACATGCTTTCCTTTATACGGGCCTTTATACCTGTATTGACGTTGACGTTGAAGGTACAAAGAGATGCTTGGTTTCCGCTCTCATCAGCAAAGATGTACTCAACGTAAGTTGACCCGACTGGGAAATCATCACCCGATTTATAGTTCTGAGAGACCAGGACGACAGTTCCTTCTCTATTGACAGCCGATGGTGGGGTGAACTCTACCGACTTATTCGGAGTACCAAGCTCAACGGTTACTGTGATATCCTCCACACAGGTAACAACTATACCTTTGGTCGTTGCAGGCTGATTTGTGTCAACTAGTTTAAAGATTGGTAGATAACATTGGCGAAATGAATGAAATAAACAGGAAAGTGTTTGGGGGGAGATCTTGATATATGTTCAAACATTTCACCTTGTAGCATCATACCCTTAAAGGGATGGTTGAGTTCTGTTGCAGAGGGCGCTACACAAAATATTTTTTTGTGAGATAATGAAAACTGACTGTCAAATTTGAAAGAACATTTAAATGACAAAATCATCTTTGTTTGATCTAAATCGGTTCAGAGACGGCTAAAATATCCATAAATATAACGATTTCTATATGTATACCACCACAAATATTAGATAATTTGAACCAGCCGTTGAAAAATGTTGAAAAAACAGAATTGCGCCTTTTACGTTGTATTTCAGCCAATGCCAATGTTGGCTTTTTTGTTGGCTTTTTCGTGTTGGTTATATTACGCACAATCAGCCGGCCCATGTATTGTTATTATTAATTAAAACGGTCACCGTATTTTTTTGAAAAGTGGAGCTAAATTGGTATGATCGTATTGGCTAAATTTCACACATTTTGGGGTCTAAAATTACCTTCTTAGCAATTTAAGGTCGTAAAAGGGCACTAGAAAATGTCATAGATAAGAATAAGAGCAATAACCATAGTGTACTTTGAAGGCATTTGCGATCTGAAAACAGAACTCAACTATCCCTTTAAGACCGACGACGTCCCGCGGTCGGTAGCGGTTGGTGTTTTCCTAGATTCGAGTCTATTTATATAGCATTCCGAGATCGGTCAATTTATGTTTTTGAAGTTCCAAAATCTAATCCGAAGTTCATTTCATACAAAAAATCCAATCGTAGTTTTTTCATAGAGTGCACGATTGCCAAAAAAAATGATGACGAAAAGTAAACTACTTGTCCCTATTGGTAACTGCATCGTGCTGGATGGTTTCATTATACCCTTAAGATATGAAATGCAACTTTTTATCTTTGTTCTTACGTTCATGGCATTGTTTTCCTTGAAATCCGATAGGACAGTGACATCTATATCCGGTCATAGTCTCCTCACACCAGCCGTTTTCACATAGATTCATGTCGCAATCTGCGAACATATTCAATGAAAATGTACATTAATGAAGAAAAAACAGCATCCCGGAAATAGAATTACCCCGGGTTTCTTGAATAAGAAAAAAAAAATTATAAAATTTACTAATTGTAATCCTAGTCTTTACCTAGATACACATTTTCTTAAAGTCCAAACAAAAGAAGACAAGTTCTGCAAAGGATTTTAGAAAAAGCCAGAGAAGAAAAATAATCACCCGGGAATCTGCAGACTCGACGTCCAGGAGGAACACCAAGTTTACTCTCCCTTCTGGGGCAACCGCCTTCTTTGAATGAATTAGGGATAAGCTTTGGGATGGTTTGTACCATACTGCCATTTGGATGTCCTTTCTTCTGACACTCAAAGAACATTGGTAAGGTGTAATTCAGTCCGAATATGCCCGTACAACAAGTCTTTGTCTCATTCATGCTTGCATCCGATGACACGAGTAGGGCTGTGGGGAAGATATACAAGGAGAGTAGTTACCATGGCTGCTTAATTATGTTTATTTTCCTCATGTGATGACCTAATTCGTATAGATTCGGTATCATTTCTCCGTTAGGTCATACACTTTCGTGTATTCTTTTCCAATCACTTTTCTCATGAAATTTTGTTTTCTTTATGTATTTCATTTTATCTACTAACATGACAAAGAGCTGATGTTCGAGACCAACTCCCACATGGCCGAAGCTTCGATTCCTACACCTTATATTGAGAGATTTAACTTTTAGATAGATTATATATTCTGGAACAGGCATGGAACTGATCATTTACAATACAATAATTTGCTCTCAGTGTGTTTTCTATTTATTTGGCTTATCTATGTTAGTAAGAAATATTTTATTGTATTCTTTGACTTTGCATGTTTTGAGGTAGAGGGAAGGGGAGGGGAAATGGACATTTTTAAAGAGGATCTTTACAACCCCATTCCAATTTGCATTAACACACTTGTGACATTATACATGACATTTAAGTGGAAGAGGAGTGGTACAGAAAGTTAAGGGGGTGTAAGGGAGAGGAGGGATGGGAGAGGAGGAATTGGCAAGAAAGGATAAGAAATATAATGTATGTGCGGATTAAAAGCAGGTTAACGTGTTATGTTTTTTGACGAAAACCATATGGTCCCGAAGGCAAAGTATAAAACTAAGCCAAGGAGCTAAGCCTATAAAGAGAAAATTAAGTTCAAGCTATTTGTATTTAATTTTGATGCCATTTCGCCACTAAAAATGTGTGATCATGACAGTAAGCATTAACATTTCACTTTCTCAAGAGGAATTACAAAATTTCCTATTTTATGAATGTGGAAAGGAATATTTACCAATGGACAGGCAGATTACGATGCCATAGTTACATTTCAAAACATTCTTCTGTTCCATACTCTGTGCTAAAAAAGGAAAGATAGTGATGATAACAATAATCGTTATTTTATCATACAAGTTCAGATTTCTGTTATGAATGTATTCTTAATCAGTTTTTGCAATACATGTAAATATTCAAATGGTTCACATCTTTGAAATCCTAGGTTTTAAAAAAAGGTGCCAAACGTGAGGGTAATCATGAATCTAACCAGATTTAGACAATGTTATACCTGGATAATGTGTTGTCCAAAAAAATGCACTATTTCTGTTTGAACAAGAATGAGATTACCATTTATCAAAGCATTACCCAATAGTCATTATGCATAATGATTGAATTAATCATCTGTAAAGGGCGAATGTTTCGTCAATCATTACTCACCGGTTTGGTAGAAGAGACAACAAAAACCTCGAAATAAGTTATCGATCTTGATCTGAAAAGAACAAAGCATTGGTTAAGAAGATTCTAAGAACTGTTGAGCTCCAACATCCATGATATCCAAGCCAATAGATTATAATATCACTGCAGAATGATATTGATACTTATAGGTGAGTAGAGAGGAGCTGCTAGAGGAATAGTCGCAAGGAAATCTTCTGATTGGTGCGTTCAAACAACCAATAGTCTGTCGTTAACAGCGTCAATACCATATCAACGATACGTTACCATAGTTACATGGCACGCTTCTGGTGAAAACGACATGGATGCATAGAGTGTTATAATAGTTGGTACGACATCTATGAACAAAATGACAGTATTTCTTTCAACTCCAACTAGAAACACCACTAAGGGAAAACAAAATGAAGTTTCATCAGTCATTGTCAGTATATTAAATCAAAGTGGTCCATATGAGGAAAAAACAACAACAACAATGAAAGACAGGGCGTTTAATGTTTTTTTTCTTCAAAATAACATTTTGGGAAACAGTTGGGTGTGACAATGAACGTCCATTATTTCTTATCGTATTTTAATCCGAATAGTATGCAATGCATGGAACTTCACAAAATCCTAGATTCGTGTGGTTTTCCATCATTCTAAATACACCATAGAGAAGAGTGGGCTTTAAACATGATATTAAAAGAGATTTGGGACTTGGGAGGGGTAATGCATAGATGTGGGGCTCCCTTATTCTTTCATGACGGAAAGATGCGAGCAAACGGATAACTATTCTTCTGGGTGGGGGCGGGATATAATTTGAAAATGTTGGAAGTTGTTTTTCTTTACTTTCTAGATTGGCGAGATGCAGTTTATAGACTACTTTAAAGAGAATATACGAGAAAGGTTGAAAAGCGTACCTTGATGCTCAGAAAAAAAGAAAAGATTGAAGAGAGAGAGAGAGAGAGAGCATGGTGACCATTTCTGTGCCCAGACACCCTGCGAATACCAACCTAATCTTATACATAAGGGCAATGCACTAATAGATGAGGACTTCAGATTGATTGAGTAAATCGGATCGTGTTGTTTTCACGTTTTCTCGTTTGTCATTTTTGATAACGATTATAAATTTTAAAAAAGTACAAGTGAACCGTGATGAGTGTATAGCTTTTAAGAGGAAGCTCATGTTGATGATGATTTATTTAAACTTGAATTTTTTAGCGATTTTCTGTTAATTGTAACACTACCAAAGAGGTACTTTTTGTGAGTAATAGTATGAGAGTGATGTTTTCATCGTCGCTATGGTGACGGGGAAAGCAAGGTTGCGTGCCGCTCGATTCAGAGAGTGAGAAAATCCACGATAGAAAAGGTTTTCCAAGTTTGAGAGACCCACGCTAAATTGACTATTCCTTGCTTTTGGATGGTTTGAGGCCGTATGTCTGTGTGGGTGTGTTTGTGTAGGTGTGTGTGCGTGAGTGTGCGCTTGTGTGTGTGTGTGCGTGTGTGCGTGTGTGCGTGTGTGTGTGTGTGTGTGTGTGTGTTTGACAAAGTCAGGAAGTAAATTCCATAGATATCATGAGGTTCAGGAGGTATGATGTATTAACTTGATTTTACCGGGGTTGAAATATGACAGTTAGAGAATGAATATATTTTGTCATTAGTAACATGTAACCTAATATCTTCCTTGTATATTTTTACCAAATTTTAAGGGGCCCAACATATCCGTGCCCCCCCCTCCTCCCCTCCTCCTTTGATTTCAAAGGAGGAGGAAGGAGGGCACTGATTTGTTGGGCCCCTTACCATCCACCAGTGTTTCATTGATTGATATTTGCTAACAGAGCCAGGGTAATATTGGAACACTTCGAGCACCTTGTGTGGTGGATATTTGCGCTATAAAAATATTCAACAACTATTTCTATTATTAGATATTAAGATACAATTAAATGCAGCTAGATCGGATGTACAATATGTGTATAATTGATTGTAAGTCGACTTTATGTTACAGGGTCCAGAAAAGGTTGAATGCTACTTAAGTGATCCAGTTTTGTTAAAATGTTAAAAACTGTCATTATAATGTTGAAGAAGTAAAATGGATGCTGTCAAAAGTGAAGATGTAGAAGGGCCTCAAAATAGGGAGAAATGTTAAAGAATACCTCAAACTAAGAAGTAGAAATTGTATCTTGAATATGAAAATTTATTTACAAAGAGGGCTTATAGATAATTGCTCTTTTTATTATTTATTTGTATTATTTATTGATACGGGGAAGCCCATTCAACATCAGATGGTCTCCCATGGGGCCCCTCTAAAAACATACACAAAATAATACAATATAATATCTAAGAATAAAAGCATTCAAGATACATATACAATAATGCCAAGCAAATAGTTAAAAAGAGCATGTGAACAAAATTGAAATATATCAAGGAGAATGCTCTTATATGAAACCATCTGCGAAATGATAGCATATTTGCAGCGGTTGATTAATGGATTACAATGTGTTATTTTTTTCCTATTTCTGATATCTTTTTTTTAGCGTTCGGTCGAAGACTCGCCTAACGAAAATCCCGATTCGGCTCCAAAGTTTGCTAGTGCTTCAGGAACCGATGATGCTGTCAGCTGTGTAGAAATCGGCAGGTAATATGAGTTCCAAACTATGGTTTGGTACTTGTAGTTTTTGTAATAGTTTTATTGAATTGACGAGTGTGTAAACACGTTCAATATACATATTCTGAGAGAAAGCAAAGGAAGACATTCGATAAAATTGTACTTTTCCAAAAATAGTTTTATTGTCTCACCTGCGTAGCAAAAAGCGAGACTAGGCGCCGCTTTTCCTGCGACCATAAACTTAACGAATTTTTAATTTAATCTGGAAAGGATAAGTTCTTATTCAATGAAACTTGGACTAAAGGGTTATCAAGTACCCCCAATCATGTGAGAAGAATTTCAGGTCACAAAGTCGAGATCAACGTTCATTTAGGGTCAACAAACTTAGACTATGTTGTGGCATCATTATCATAAACTTAACCTGGGGTTAAGTTTTTAATTTGTTAATTTAATGTTTAAAGTATCACTTATTATTCAATGAAACTTATACTAAACGGTCATCAAGTACCCCCGATCACGTGGGTAGACTAAGTAGGTCACTAAGTCAAGGGCAAATGTCATTTCCGGTCAACAAACTTAGACTATGTTGTGGGTTCAGGTTAAGATTTTGAATTTTTATCATAATTTTGAAAGTATACATTCCTGTTCCATGAAACTTGAACATATGAGTTATCAATAATTCATTGCATTTTACCCCGGTCCCCAACATAAAAAAAATCCTCTGTACGGCAATGCATTATGGCTCAAGGCATGGGCACACAGAAGATTTGTTTCTGTTGGGGACCGGGGGAAAATTCAATGAATTATTGAAAATGTATTGCATTTTCTTTTTCTTTTTTTATATGTGGGAACTGCCCCCTACCATAGCCCCCGCTGCGTACAGTCATGGTTCAGTGGCAAAGCAATGGCCTCGTAACTGTGAGGCACCAGGGTCAAAACTGTGTCGATGTGCTATATTAGTGCCCTTTTGTGGGGCATTAATCCTCATTACTGTCATTTATTACTTAAGGGCGTACGTCCCCTAGTTGATAAGCATAGTAGCATACACATGCTTTAGCAGTCATGCAAAACAAACACTGGCAAATTATTATTCAATAAAATCTGAGAATGTATGCTATTACCTAGATCTATTAGGAATAAATCATTGTCAAAATAATTCCATAAATTGGGGTAACAAAAAATATTCCAACTTTATGAGCAACAGTGTACATTGTTAACTCCATGTTTCCCTATCAAAGTAGACTCACTTTCCCAAATGTATATCAATTTGGCTAAATTATCTGTACTTTTTTTAATTTATTGTATTCTTTCTTTACAGTAATATGATGGAGAATGGTGTTACGTCATCTGAAGCCGCCAAGGAAATCATTGTATGTCTTGGGAAAATATCCATTCCTGACATTGGTAGGTATCAAAAAGCTTCGAGGGAAAGAAAATAAAGCAAACAAAATGATAACTGTAATGATTGGCAGAGGGTATTGACTTGATATGAATTTTGCCTTTATACCAAACTGTTTTGATATTCTGTATCTGCAAGTTATTGCACTAATTTCAAACTTAGAATGACAACGGAACGAATTTTCCCATGTAAACCGCATTTTATCGTGTGAGCATATTCTTAAACGTTGTGATAACTATGTTATAGATCTTAATATTTTATAAGAAGCTCGTAAATTGAAACACAATGAGCTTAGTTAAAGCCAAGGTAATAAAAAATAGAACTTTTTAGGTGCCTTGAGCATCCCTTGGGGTGGGTATGTACGCAATGTAAATGTAGCTTTGATTCGTAGTAGTAGTAGTAGTAGTAGTAGTAGTAGTAGAAGGAGTAGTAGTAGTAGTGGTAGTAGTGGTAGTGGTAGTAGTAGTAGTAATAGTAGTAGTAGTAGTAGTAGTAGTAGTAGTACTGTAGTAGTAGTAGTAGTAGTAGTAGTAGTAGTAGTAGTAGTAGTAGTAGTACTGTAGTAGTAGTAGTAGTAGTAGTAGTAGTAGTAGTAGTAGTAGTAGTTATCATTGTAATTATCATTATCATTGTTATTTGTTATTATTATCATTATTATAATTATCATCTTTATTATTATTAACATAACCAACATCATCATTATTATTATTATCAGTAGTAGTAGTAGTAGTAATAGTAGTAGTAGTAGTAGTAGTAGTAGTAGTAGTAGTAGTAGTAGTAGTAGTAGTAGTAGAAGTAGTAGTAGTAGTAGTAGTAGTAGTAGTAGTAGTAGTAGTAGTAGTAGTAGTAGTAGGAGTAATAGTATTGGTATTAGTATTATTATTACGATTATTATTATTATTATGATTATGATTATCATTAGCATTGTTATTATAATTATTGTCATCATTACTATCATTATCATCTTCATTGTTCTTCTTATTATCATTATTATTATTATTATTATTATTATCTCCTCTTCGCAGAAACCATCGTAAACCTGGAACAAGAATTAGCATCTGCGCTATTCACAGGTAAATTTTACCTCGTTCAAAAATGTTTCGTTAACAACATTCTTCAAATGTCTTCTCCATCGAAGATAGGGGTTGTAGACAGAAGGGGAGGAGAGAGAGCATCGAGAAAGAGAGAGATCAGAAGAGAAAGGAAAGGGGATGAAAGAGAGATTAGAGAAAGAGGGAAAAGTGTGAAGAGAAACTGACAGAGGATGAAAGACATAGAGAGACAACCACATCACACACGATGATATTAATTGTCATTACTTCGGAGAAGTTTACATACGATTCATACTGTGGAAATCACATTCATATTTTCTTTTAGTCAATTTATTGTGGAAGGCTGAGCGCCTCCGAAACTTAACTTTGCGGCTAGGTTCTTTTCTAATCAAGGGTGTCGATTTGTATCCGTGGTTGGGGGGGATGATAGGTGCCAAAATATTTTCGGCAATGGATCAAAGCAACCAAGAGGTAGAAGCGTGTGGCAGGTTGCATCCCCTCCCCAAGCGCGTAGCCAGGATTTCATTTTAGGGGGCGGTAGTGAGCACGTGAAGCGTGCGAATCACTTACAGAACGCGCGAAGCGCGGAAGCTTTGACGTTTCATTAAATTATTAGAGAAAGAAGACGATTCGTTGGACCGTTCTCGACTCTTAATCCTTGTTTAAATCCAGTTCCCCTTCCTCCGCGCGTAGCGCGGAAGCTCTGACGTTTCATTAGATCATTAAAGAAAGAAAACGATTCGATGTACCATTCTCTTAATACTTAATGTTTGAATCAAGTTCCCCTTCCTCCGCGCGTAGCGCGGAAACTCTGACGTTTCATTAGATTATTAAAGAAAGAAGACGACTCGATGTACCATTCTCGACTCTTAATCCTTGTCTGAATTCAGTTCCCCCCCCCCCCTCCCGCGCAAAGCGCGGAAGCTTTGACGTTTTATTAAATTATTAGAGAAAGAAGACGATTCGTTGTATCGTGTCCTTGTCTGAGTGCAATTCCCTCCCGCCCTCCCGCGCGAAGCGCGGAAGCTTTGACGTTTCAATAAATTATTACTCTTAATTCTTGTCTGTATTCATTTTCGCCCATCCAGCGCTAAGCGTGGAAGCTTTACCGTTTCTAATCAATACCATTATTATATTTTACGATGATGATTGAAGCGATAATGATTATGATAAAATAATGATGTTTAGGCCTATGGGTGTTGGGAATGATGATGATGAGAAGACCGATGTTGATTTTGATGATAAAAACCTAGTTGATCACCTTGATGATGTGGACTATGAGAAAGGTGATGATTAGGGGGAGGAAGAGGAGGAGGTGGAGGACAATGACAAAAGTGACAAGGACGGTAATAATAGTGGTGGTGGTAGTGGTGGTGGTGGAGATAATAACGATGAAGAAGATGATCATGAACATGAACAAGAACATGGTGATGATGATAGTGACGATGATGACGATGAAGATGATGATGATGATAATATTGATTTGGAAGGGTTTCCTTCGATTTTTTTGATTTTTTTTTGTATGTATATTTTTAACAGTTTTTCTGTGATCCTTTTGTACGATCATTATATTTCGTTATTGTATTAGATTTGTTTTGTTATATCTCATACTTTTTAATTTGAAATCAATGAAACGTAATAATTATTTAAAATTAGGATAATGATGATGATGACGATTATAACGTTAAAGATGATATAAAGTAAACATCCAAATCGTTACATAACTTTGCAGGTAACAGAGATGCTGCGGTGGATATCCTGCACAAGATTATCCAGTATGACGTCATCGCCGAGCCGAAATTAGCATGAAGTGTTTCCCCAAGTTGTGTTTGTCTAGTGCGTGTTTTTGTTTAGTTATATAACGCTGCTGTGTTCATAATTTAAAATATCACTCTTAGGCAATTACAAAAGCCTTGTTCGCCATCTTTTGAAACGTGCAAATATTAAAAACGACTTTAAGTATTCCAATCAAGAATTATCTGGAATTGATATTGAAATTGTTCTTGGGGTAATTTTGTGAAATTCTTTGCGCTTGTGTTAAGCATTCTTTAATGACATTCACTCTTTATTCATGATTGAAGTTTTGGAAGGAAGTAAATAACAGTTAGATTACAAAGCGTTTATACTGTACTATATAATTAGTTTCAGTCACGTTTTATCGACAATGCAAATGATGAAGTTTTATCAAGTAGTCTATATCTGGTCAGACATAAAAAAGGAGACCGCATGTTAAAGGTACTATGTCCCTTTTCCAGGCCAAAAAAATGAAAAGGTTAAATTCCAATGGCATTTGAAATATAATACTAATTTAGAACTCCCCTTAAAAAGTGGGGCTTGAAAATGTCTTTAAGTGAGAAAATAATGACTATTAGTTGTCAAATCGACTTAGGAGCTATAGAGCCGATAAGTAATAGTCTTGATTTTCAGACCATTGTACCGCATGGTCGTACGTTTTATGCTGCGCAAAGATTCAATCAGTTTAATTTTGGCCATAAAACAAGAAGTGGGTTATTGATGTAGACAAATCCTCTTTATGTACCGGTATGTTATTACCAAAGAAGAAGAAAAAGCCAGTCGGTCACTCAATACTGACAATAGTGTCTGACAGTGAAGTCTAGCAAGTAACAGGTTTCCTTGCATAATTTGAATATTAGGACACTGCTTACATTTAATAATTTGAATATTAGGACACTGCTAACATTTAAATTTCACAGATAGGACATACATGACATATTCAAAATTCCTGCAAAGTTCTACAGAATTTGAGTTTGGCTACATAAGTCACATCTCTCCGGACACCTCTCCCCTAGTATCTACCTTGCATACCTCCCTCTAATTCGAGGGGTATACTTACATGGGGTACTTTCCTTTAGGGGGAATATTAATCAATCTGTAAAGCCATTATAGACGATATCAATTCGTATTAGGTGCTAATCTAGATGTATTCATTACTATTACATTCATAAAGAGTAGGTATCGGGGGTATTACTCTGGTGTAATTCATCCGGCGATGATTGTCCCGGGTGTGTTAGAGGGGGGGGGTGGGGTTGTCCGGGGATGGTAGTAAAGAGGTGGGGTGTTTTGGTGATACATTTGTGAATATGAAGTGAGTATTGTTATCACCTACGTTGATAATTTAACTGTCACTGAAGTTGTTGATACAATATTGAAATCAGGTATATGTTTAAAATTGGCTTTCCATATAATTGTGTGATATGTAAACATAAACTAAGGCGTAGAGACTGACATTGTAAAACTACTAAAAGGATTTTGATCAATGTGTTTGTTTAAGTTACATTAATTTTTAATTAAATGAATTACTATTGTTAATGACGCTTGGTTAAAGGATTATTAGCTAGTGTGACATGACTCTATAGGTCTGTCTCTCTCTCTCTCTCTGTCTCTCTCTCTCTCTTTCCCTCTCTCCCTCTCTCTCTCTCCCTAACTCCCTCCGTCTCTGTATGTGTGTCTCTGTTAATTTCTTTTTATCCTTATTCCCTTGCGATATGTTTCGATGTCTTTTCCGTCGTTTGTCAATTTCTCATTCTGCTAATCTAACAATCATTCTGTACGCTCTGCTTCCTTGTAGATATCATAACATCGTAAAACATGATTGATTTGATAACCCTCGTTATAAATGTTTTATTCTGTTCTTGTGTGTTTTTTAAAGGCTGCAAGAAGATCTTTTTCAATGATTCATGAAAACAGCTAAGATTTGTATGTTGGGAGTGAAAAATAAAATAGCAAACATTGGTATGCAAAAAGAGATTACTTACTTAGCCGTTCATAATTACATTTTAATTCCAGGGGGGTGTTTCACAAAGCCTTTTTTTCAATGAATAATGACAAAAATCTGTGACAAATCTGCTGATAACCAATCAGAAGCAAGGGTTTCAGTAGCTTATAACAAAAACTGTCATTTGTCACTGATGACAAGTTTTGTGAAACATCCTCCATGAAGGAGTGCGGTCTTTTAAAGGTGATTAAGCAAGACATTTTCTCCGATGAAAAGTCGGGAGTTGTCCTACGTATAATATGAAGCGTCTACCGTTACAGATAGGACCATCGTGTCATGCCCCGACAAGTTCATGTTTTCCCTTCGATCTTAAATATCACCAACCATCCCCTATATCATAGGGGGTTGATGGTGTTCATAATTTCTACATCATTTTTATGATATGTAGAGTAGGTGTTGTGGTACGTAGAGAGTTGAGGTTTATAGTGCCTAAGCGCTATAATGGCAGCCGTGCTAAAGCTGGGGTAATAATAATGGAGCGCCAGGATTTGCAATTCCACTTTTATCATTATTATATGATATATACGTATGTATGTATGTATGTGTATAACTATGAATATATATACATCTTATATACTCGCTCGGTGGGATGGAGAATGACTGATAGGGGCGGGGGTGTGGGTCCTTATTTTCCTTTACACAATTTTCGAAATCTTTTCGGAGAGTCGAGTGATGGCGACATACTGAGCTCAATAACCTAACACATCGATTCTATAATTTTTATGTCACCATAAACCGAGGAAAATTTTTGTCAGGAATTTTCGTTGTCTTTCCAATTTTCTACAGTCATAAAGGACGCTCAAAAAATATATCAGATGTTCCAGTGATAGCTACTATTATTATTATTGTTATTATTATTATTATAGGAAAGTGTTGTTTTTTTCGTTCTCACTCTATGTGATGGCGGCATTCGTGAATTGAAGAAAGAAAAGAAAGGGGGGAATCAATTTTGTAGGGCTTATATAGTCATGCTTATTTTATACGAAAATGAGTATGGTTCAAAAGAAATCAGATCAACTGAATTAAAAAAGCTACACGAATTTTGCAGTAGAAGAACAGAGGAGAGAGAGAGACAGTAAGAGAGAGATGGCGAGGAGAGACAAAAATAGAAGAAGAGAGAGAATTAGATGGGAGAGAAAGAGAGGGGAGAGAGAAGGAGGGGTGTATGATGGAAAGTAATTAATCTAGCTATCTTTGAGATGATGTTAATGATAAAGCAGGGGCGTCTTGTAATGGGGTTCTGGGGTGTGGCAAATTTACCCCTCCCCCCCCCCCCCCCTGCTAGAGCCATGTTGGCATATCTCTTTGTTCACAGACCTCTGTCTCGGCAATTTTTTGAAAATCTGAGGATTATTTTTGTGTAAGTGTTTTACCGCTGGAAAATTATTCGCTTGTCGTCGAATTTGCGGGACACCCCTTTGCTCGAAATGGTCTAGCGCCCCTGCGAAAATAGTAATCATGGTAGAAAAAAGATAGCAAGGCACATGCAACAGCGTATCATTCCATTACTCCTCCTTCCATTCATTTGGTCGTTCTTTCTAAGGGGTTCTTTTTAATCTATACTAGAGAAAATGGTGAGAATATAAACTAGTAAATCTCGAGTCGGTGGCGAATCCAGGAGTCTCTGGCGGGGGTGGGGGGGGTGGGGGTGGGGGGGACATTAGTCCGAAAATTCGGTGACACGCAAAAAATTAAAATAAAGGATAACACCTAATGAAAATAACGGAAGGTCATCAGCCCATGGAATCTGCCCTGACAACCCCCCCCCCCCCCCCCTGGATGTGGTTTTTATCTTATCTCAGGATCGTTTAACGCCAATTTGCCATTGGCACGATGAATAAACAAGAGAAACACTTGAACGGCATAATTACCCGTTTATTGACAGGAACACGGTCAAAGTACATCGATTCTATAAGTGGCGTAATGAGTCAAAAATGAAAGGGACTGTTCCAGTAGGAACTAAAATATTTCCTTAGCACAATAGAAACGCAATGACATAAGTAAGGTAACGATCCGTCCCTCGACCCCCCCCCCCCCCCCCCCCGTAACAGACTTTGTATTCCGTAGTATATTAACGTTGGATGCTAGCGAGTAGTATAGTGGAACCTTGTTTTGGTCTTTTTTTGAGTGGCTGCAGCCCCCAAACCCCTAACCAGAACGCTAGTGCTGTTTTTGATGTATTTACCGTTGACCAAAGACTTGTATACGATGTGCATTCTAGACGGAGGGATAATACAGACATCTAAATACTTCTTTGGTTTAACAAGACAAAACTGAGTTGAATTAGGACGAGCTTCTTAAACTATATATGCTTTTATTAACGGGTATCTGATGACAACAGGATGAGCAGTGTCATTGGAAAGTAAGTATTTGATTTCTCCTCTTTTTACGGTATATTCGGCAATTATTTATTGCTTTTAATTATATAATTTTATGTCTTTAACTAACCAAGGAAATTTATCTTCAATTATTTTTGTATTATTCCCCTGTGACAAAACAATTCAATTAGAGGTAATTGAAACTGTTTTATGTATCTCCAAACTTGCTAAAAATCAATATATATTACAAATAATCGTTGTTTTCATGCTTCATAGAGAGCTTTATTGTAAGATCCAATCGTAAGTCTAACAGAGATTGATCAATAAAGTTCTGAGAAGATTCTGAGAAAATTTCCTTTGAATAATAGATCATATATTGTCACAATCATTTCATCGAAAGAGGTAAGAAAATGTTATTCCAAGTGTATGGGGAACAATGTATACCCGATACCTATACTTATCTGCACATTATTATATACGCTGTTTACGCGGTTAACAACTACCACTATTACATAATCTAAGGTAATAAACCTTATGTAATGCTAAATAGGCAAAGAATATTGATTATCACTGAATGTAGGCCTACATGTAATTTAGCCACTTACAAGTTATTATCATACTATTATATTGCAATGTATAGCTGGTAAAGCGATAATGTACACACTCATGATTATTTCTATTTGTAAATGTATCTTCCGTAAAATGACAGTACAGTGGAACCAAGCGTCCAAATGGACAGTGAATACTGAATTTTAATTTCAATTTCAAATGGTTTCATTTTACATAAAGTATGACCATGCTATCATAGAGTTGGACTATTATACAAGTTGAGTGACATCTCTTCAAAATGTTGTCCAGTTTGAAAGAGCGGAAGGCATGGGAGCTGTGGCTTGCGTTCCTTCTCACCCTCGTGTTGCTGTTCGGCATCATTGCCTGTTTCGTCTTCCCGTTGGTCATCAAACCCGGAGACAAGGATCACAGCACTCATATTATGACGCCGACATCGGGGGCGGATGTCGGGTACCGGTTCGACCACGGGGCAGTTGCCGCCGATGCTCAGATCTGCTCGCAAGTCGGCAGGTGTGTTGATGATTTTTTTTTTTTTTTTTTTTTTGTGTGTTCTTTCTTCCCCAATAATCATGTATCAAGTAATAATCTGTTCCCCCTTTTGTTTCCGCCTCAAGGGCGTCACTAGAAGTCTTTAAAGAAATGAATACTACGGAAGGGGGCGTATGTACTTAAAAATTGCCGACCAAACATTGGCACCATTTCGAAACACTGGGGCCATAATGAAAGGGAATTGAGTTTTTGAAATCTATAAAGGCCTGTTGCAATTTCGTTACACAAATATTCTCACTTCTAAAACAAATTTGATAATTGTTTGAGAATTTAAAATCTAGAATGTCGCGTTCCTCCGATTAAAAACTGTTCTGACAAAATCAAAGGGATTAACGGTCTCAGATTATGAAAATACCGTAAACAAATATATAATAGATTTACAGAATCCATGATCCTGTACATCTACATACACCGTGCCTCGTCCCCCTGCCTTTCTCCTATTACCCTTCGCGTGCCCCCTCCCCAAACAACAACAAAAAACATCTCTCTCTCTCTCTCTCCCCCTCTCTCTCTCTCTCTCTCTCTTTCCCTTTCCATCTCTCTCCCTCCCTCCCTCCCTTCCTCTCGATCAATCGTTAGTTTACTATTATTTTTTCTTTCTTAGATGATTAAAGGCTGCTCTATATCATTTATTACGTAGTTATTCTTTCTATTGCTCGACTAATTTCTTATGTCCATTACCTATACTGATTGTCATTCGGAAGTAAACATTAACGTGTTTTCAATTCGAATTTTGACTGAATTTTTTTTTTCAATGATAGTAACAAAGATTTTGCTGAAAACTTAAAGGGCGTTAACACTATGAATATGACGGACAAAGAAAGAGGACAAAATATACAGTTCCTCATTCTACCCTCAACAAGCTGTGGTAGACAAAGGAACATCCCTTCACTGCTATTATGTAAAAATGTGTAGAACAGGTGTCACATGCATATTCACCTGTTCTACACATTTTTACATAATAGCAGTGAAGGGATGTTCCTTTGTCTACCTGAGGAACTGTATATTTTGTCCTTTTTCTTTATCCGTCATGTTCATAGTGTAACACTGTGTAAAGTGGTCCGCAATAAAACAAGCTTGGCTTTCAACACATTAAACTAAAGAGGGCGGTAAACCTGGGAATTGTCAATAAAATAAGTGTTACGGTTTTGTTAGCCTAACATTTGTTGTGGTATATGAGTAGAATGCTGAACAAAACACACAATACACACGGAATATTATTAATATGATTACAATAACAAAAAATCCTAGGATTTTCAGCTCTAATATGTTGGAATAGGCAATGATAGGTATCTAGTTACTTTGTCTCAGCCGACCGAATCATTTGAAACTTTGACCCTATATTAACGTTTTGGTTCGTCTGTTTGTTTGTTTGTTTTGACTGCTTGCTTATGTGTTTGTTTTTTTGTTTATTTGTATGTGTGCGTAAATGTGTGTGTTCCAATGGGTCATTCTCTATTACTCATTAGGAATCGTTATTGATAACATAGCTACATTTATATGATTCAGTATTTTTTAAAAAAACTTCTCTTGATAAACCTAAGGCTACCATAAGATTAGGTTTATTACAAACCAATGCTGAATTATGTATAGAGATAGAAAAATGCACAAGCCTTTTTTTTTTCTTTTTTGGTAATGCGTTTACGAATTGAAAATGGTAATTTGACCTCAAAATTCCAGAGGTTTCAGAAGTGTCATATTAATCTGTGATACCATTCAATGTTTCCATGATGTATTAAAAAGAGTACTGTTTAATGATTTTTTTTTTTTAATGAATATAAAGAATCTTTATGTATACCCCCTTAAAGAATGTTGACAATGTTAATTTTTGGGTTTTCCCTTAGATTGATACTTTAAAATCATTCTAAATGCTATAGTATGCACAAAAGGCGGTGTCACACAGAGGCCAAAAATCCGGATTTTAGTTATCCTCTTAATTGCTGTCTGTCACCAATTATCCCATTAAAAATCCTCTAACGAAGCAAGAAAATTCTCCCTTGAAAGGATTTTTCAAGGGATTTTTTAAGGGATTTTTCTGTGTTACGCCGTCTAAATATTGAAATTTGTGCCATTGGTGTTTTTCCTTTCCAGAGACCTTTTGCAAGATGGCGGGTCGGCAGTAGACGCAGCAATCGCAGCCATGCTCTGTATTGGTGTTGTTCATCCCTCAAGTGCAGGTGAGAAAACAACAAGTTTTTTATTTTTAAGCTTTGAAATCCCTTCTTTTAAAATCAAATGAGCACAAATTCACAATGGAGAAAGAAATCGAGATGCCCTGTAAGCACGAGGTTTTTGATGCGATTGTCATAACAATACCGAATTCATATAAAAGGTTACCTAATATCATTAGAAGTTCAATTTGAAGTTGAATAATCATAATCTACGTAAAATACCTATTACAAAAGAGAGAGAGAGAGAGAGAGAGAGAGATAGGGGTAGAAGAAGAAGAAGAAGAAGAAGAAGAAGAAGAAGAAGAAGAAGAAGAAGAAGAGGAGGAGGAGGGGAAGAGGAGGAGGAGGAAGAGGAGGATTCACGCGATGTATACAACATATTAAGAGTGTTGTTGATGAACTACTTACAATTACATAATCTTTATGGTCAGTTAGACAATTGTATCGTCGATTGATAACAAAATTTGTTCACCCCAAAAAACAAACAATCATTACAGGAAAAGGGAAAACAATTACGCACTACGAATTTCATCGTACAAAAATAAAATTAACTATTTCTTAAACACAAGTAATGCTACGGTCACAAAGGTTCGTACGAACGATAATTTCGTACGAATCTCCCTGTTTTTCCATTGTCTTCCCGAATTTCCATTGTCTGAAAATCGTTCGTATGGCGTTCGTAGCAGTTCGTAATGGCATTTGTGACCGAGGCTTTAATAGTGAGTGTGATAACTGAGTGGGGAAAAAACACTCTGATATTACAACCAAGCAAAAGTGTGGTGTGTAAGGAAAGTGGTATCTCATCTTATGGCTTTTGATCTTCCACTGCTGTCAGCCGATCCATATTTTTGTCGTCAATTTCAGATTTACTTTTATTATGTGGTTTTCCAAGTCTGCAATTGAGAAGTTTGAGGACCCCTGTTTGTCTCCTTGCTTGATTGGAAGATTTTCTGAACCCCGTGTCGGCATTTTTGAATTTTTGAGGATCTTTGTCCTTTAAATGGTATACTTTTTCTCCCTTGGGAAGGAAAATGAACTAGTACCTATCATTTGCCACATAATGACAGGACAAAATATACGGATTGGATGTTTTTTTTAGTTCACATTTTTTTTCCACCCGATGTATTCCCAAGGAGGAGGCGCGGTGACTCGTAACCAAGAGGCCCCCGCTTCGAAACCAAGTCGATGCGCTATAATGTCCTTTGGTAAGGCATTAAGTCCCTTGAGGAGGATTTAAAGCCATCGGTCCCATGTTGGCTTACTTACAAGCACATCCATGATTGTATTAACAGTCGGGTAAAAACCAAGCAACCAAGTAACCAACCGATTTCTTACATTCCCCTGTTCATTTTAAAACATGATGGTTATTATTGGAAATCATTCTTACGAAAAAGATTGAGTTTCACCTAATTTCATCGACATAAAATTGCACTTTTATTCCCTTTTTTGTAATGTTTCGATGTTATTTGTAATACCTTTTTAATGGAATGAACTTGAAACTTAAAAAAGACTGACATGAATATGCACATCGGCTAAATGAGGCGTGGCAAACTATTAGTTGTTGCATTATGGTTTTCAAAATGTAAATGATAACATTTTCCCCCGACTTTAATGAATAATGTTCTCTGAGCTATGTAGGGATAGGAGGGGGATTCTTTATGACTATCTACGAGCGAGAGAGCGGTACGTCTCGGGTCATTGATGCCAGAGAAAGAGCTCCTTTTGCCGCCAACGAAACCATGTTCGTCGAATATCCCGAGCTGTCATTAGCAGGTGAAAAAAATATTCCTTAAAGTAGATATTCATTGATTTTAAAAACTAACTTTATTTTCATTATTGCAAAGTTGAAACTTTGATTCGACAAGGTTATCAAAATTCAATGCTTGGCAACATTCGAAGTAATGATTATTATAAATGGCAAAACGCTTAAATACAGCCCCGGCATAGCACCTGAAGAGCTCTCCGAACGCTGCTGAGATCGTGTGAGATCACAGTTTGGACATGACTTGCACAAGCAGACGATGTCCCATGACATCCCACACATTTTCAGTGCCTGTGTTTTCATCTTCTCTTGAGTTCTTTCTCTTACTTCACTACCGTCAGGCTAAATGTATAATCTATTGCCTCACTCTAAACCCCGCGCATGGTTTTATTTTGATGACAAATGCAGCGATACAAAAATAAAGGATTCTGACGCTTGTAAATAAAATAAGACGCCATTGTATATTCAGCTGCACACACCGGGGTATGTTCGGCGTTTCAAGAGGGAACAAAATAATGCCGTCCTTATTATCATTCCGATGGGTTTTCAATTTGAAAGTCTGGTTTCTTTAATTGTTTATTAACCCCTATCCTGTGTATTTACAAGCAAAAGATTTTAGTTATCAGAATCGGGTCATATCCCCTTTTGAATGGTTTGACATGCCATTACATTTATATACACTAAACTCATTATAATTTGAGAAATAATAGCTTTGCAATTATGTTCATTCTCTATGGGATGTCGTCTGCTTGGGCAGTGTTGGTCCATATAGTGACGTCATTAAAACATCGTTATTTTTCCGGCGAATCTCTCGTATATCCCAGCTGCTATGAAGGTGGTTGTATTTGTATTTTTATAAATCACCCGATACGTAGTTGACCTAAATCATGTCCGATGGCCATCTGTTAGCATACCAGTTTCTAGTGATCTAGTGATACATTAGTTGACATATTTTTGATCTTCTTTGAATTTCACCTTTAAAGTGTACCCAGGCCCAACCACCACATCAAAAATGTTGAGTCTGAATAGTTACTTGAATGATAATGACGACTGCGTTATCAATAAATTAATTCGGAAAATGTTGTCCCCTACCAACCAACCACTAAACATACGATAATGCCCCCCTTCTTCTTCTTCTCTCTCTCTCTCTCTCTCTCTCTCTCTCTCTCTCTATATATATATATATATATATCTTTCTCTCCCCTCCTTTCTCTATCTTTCTCTCTCACTATCTCTTCATCTCTCTCTCTCTCTCTCTCTCCCTCTCTCTCTATGTTACTGTATATCTCTCCCTTTTTCTCCGGCTTTCAGTCACCTTAGTCTTAGCAGAACGCTTTCATTGAACACCTCTCTCACTCTTCCTTTCGTTTTCTTTTCCTTACATAATTCTATTGAACTTACTTTCCGTATTGTATTTTCTCATCACTTTCTGCTTACCTACGAATCCTCGTTTTATAGGTGCATTAAGTATTGCGACACCGGGTGAACTCCATGGATACAAGACAGCTCACGACCTCTACGGTGTACTGCCATGGAATCAACTCTTCCAACCCGCCATCTTGATTGCAGAGGAAGGATACCTGATCGATAACACCATGGCAGCTGACATCGTTTATAACGAAGACTATATCAAAGCAGATGAGGGCTTAAGGTATAGTAAAATATGCCTTTGGAGTATGACTTTTCAGAAATTGGAAATGTGAACATCCCAAAAATCAGCTCAAGGGCAGTTTAAATACCGTGTCGTATATGCCATAGAAATTATCTAAGGATTAAGTGATACGGTATTGTATTGTCTTTATACTTGCATCACATCTCTTCTTTTTTTTGTTAACGATAATAACAGAAGACAATAGTGACACATGAGTGAGGGTAATATTTTTCACTGAAATGTTATGCTTTTAGTTTTATTAACAACAATTTATTTCTGGTCCGGAATTTTACTTTAACCATTAGACCATCCTATTTTGGTTAATTATTGTGCGTTTTCTTCACATTTTCGATAAAAATAATAACTTGAGTCTTTGTTTGCCTGACAGCTCTCTGTTTGTCGACGATGATGGTAATCTGAAGACGGAGGGTGATCTGGTTATGAATCCTCTACTAGCGGCAACCTTGAGAAGACTTGCTTTTGAAGGTGTTGATATATTCTACACAGGAGACATTGCTCAAACCTTGGTCGAAGAAACACAGAATATAGGTAATTTGTGTTATTTTATAGAGTTATATTCAATAATCAATTAAATATGATATGAAAAAAGTGGGAAGTAACGAAAACTGTGTTTAAAGACCGCCTGCATTATTTTGCCCTAGAGGTATTAGACCACCCAGCGTGATCACTGACAAGTGGTTATCTCATCAAATCAGCTCTCAATTAACATAAGAAAAAGTGGATCATGGGGGACCAGCGGTTACCGATTAGGCATTGTTTGCTATATAGAGGGCGCAAGTAGCTACAAGTAGTGCAGTCCTGCTTTAAAAGAATAAAGTTATTGTAGACATGTCTTCCTACGATGCTCTGGTGAATTGTGATTAAACAAGTCAATGTTTTGTCCGAGGGAGAGGTTTTCCGGGGTAGTTTGTCCGGATGACAGTAAGTTGCCCGACAGTCCAGTGATGGGTATAGTTGTCCTAGCATCCATCTCATAACCTGCCTCTATTTGTTTTTAATGTTTAAGATTTAAATAAATGATACCTTTCTATTCTACTTTGCAGGAGGTATCCTCACCCTGGCAGACATGTCATCTTACGAAGCCCTGGTGAAAGAACCGTTACAGGTCAACGTGTTTGGTGGTATGACAGCTTTCACAGCCCCACCCCCTTCAAGTGGCGTCGTGTCCCAAATGATTATGAATATCATGGATGGTAAGGTTTATTCAATTCAATTCAATTCAATTCAATTTAATTCGATGTATTCATTTGTACAGTGTACGTTCAACATGGATACTTTTGTTTCGCTCAAATGTAAAACAAAGGCTCAGACATAGTTTACGAAGAACATAAATAGGATACAAAATATGTACATTTTGGTGATGACAAAATAATAATCGTAATATTGATTTTCGTTCGTTTATGGATTGTTTCGTTTCCTTAAATTACACAATTTACCTGTTTTCACGCTCACGCATATTTATAATGATAATCATTTACCATTATAGTTATGATTGACTGTTTGTTAATTCTTATCTTTTTTTCGGCAACTGATAGCTTTTCATTTAATAGAATTATCAGTTAAATAATATTTCAATAATAGTATAGTATTAATGACTGCTTTGAGAGAAATAGTTGTTTTTATACGCTCAAGGGAAGGTTAGAATTGTGCTATTACCCGAGGCGTGCCGAGGGGAATAGCCCAATTGTAACCTTCCCGAGAGCGTATAAAAACAACTATTTCTCGAATATTAAAGCAGTCATTAATACTTTTATATGCCGAAAAAAAATAGACTAAAAAATGTGCGTCACAAAAGCTCCATATACGGACTCTTCTTTTACTTTTGCAATGCATATTGGCACGAACTTAGATCAAGATCTATCGGCAGATGTTGTTTTTTTGTTTTTGGAAGTTTATTTTCGTCTTCATGTCAACAATGCAAGATAAAATTGTCGGTAAGATCGATCGAGATTCAATTGTATTGAAATTACCGACCAATTATTAGCACACATACGGTATCCTCCATCGCTCAAACCATTTTTTAACATGTAAACCTATGGGGTAACCATGGAGACTGACCTATTTTTGTAATAACCATGGTTATTAAAAATATTAAATGTTTTAAGCATGGTTACCGGGAATTTTACAGGAACAGTTGAAGTTTATGAATGCAATTTCGACCAATCAGATGGCTGGATTACTTAAGTGAGGTATATAATGGCCTTTATGAGACGGTAGATTGATATTGGATGACGCAACGACTTAATGAGTGATCAGATTGCTTCTGAATCCTTTAAGATAATGATTTGTTTAAAAAATAAATAAGGATGTATTTGCACAACTTAAAAACGTTGTTCAGCCAAAGAACTTAATTATCATTATTGAGTTTATTTCATGCCCTCGAAGAAAATCGGTTTAGATCATGGATTTTCAGTGGCTACAGGATAATGTTGGACAGGCAAGAAGGAATGTTTCGCTTTATGTATTCACCCTGATTACACAAAGTTGACTCGGTCATGATCGCAAAGACTTTCGAGAAATCACATCAAGGCCAATCTCAATACCCTTTGCACATCCCAGAAAATCTATGTTCGGATTAAGTAATAATATACCAATGTTATGGTCGTACATTTCAATATAGTACCGAAGCGTTCACGTCATAATTTATTCGCTCTTGTGATCTGTGATCACCACGCCATTGTTTAGCACAAAATTGTTTGGAACCAGCTGCCTTAACAACTTGGCTAATATGACGTCACACTTCGGTACTCTTAAGGTGATGGACAAGCTATCGAAATTGCTGTAAGAGTGAGTTCTTGGAACTCTTTACAATATTGTAATGTATATTGTTATTACAAGCGTGATATTGCAATGGCTGTTCACCTTTGAAAACAAAATTGATGTCATACAAAATGTTTTCAATCCGAGACTTTTAACATGATTAATTCAGGGTATACTGATATCATTATGATTGATGTATTAAGAGTATTACGATCGTAAAGGTTTTCGAAAAATCAATTTAATGCAATTTCAACACCTTGTCCTTCATCTATCAAATAAAGCGACCAATACAATGACTTTATTACATAACGTCAACGTAATTCCATGGGATATACAAGCAGGACCCTATCTTATAAAGAGTTGTGATTGATCCAAATCAATCGCAAGTCCTCTAATCAATTATCGTGAATCTGTACTCCTCTATCTCTTATGTACATAGTTGCGATTGATATCAATAGCAAATAAGTTGCGATTAATATCAACTCTTTAAAAAACGGGGCACAGGTATTGAAAGTGCTTTGAAGTTGATTTCTCGAAAGTCTATACGATCGCGTTTGTTGTTCTTTCGGCATAGAATACAGCTACACATCTGAAGATGTATCGACGATGGAGGGAGAAACACTGATGTATCATCGTTTTATTGAAGCAACAAAGTTTGCGTTTGCCAAGAGAGCGCAGCTTGGAGATACAGAATACGAACCCGTTCAAGATGTAAGAGAGAGTTCTTATTTCTTATGTGTATAATTATTATTGTAAACAGCCAACGGGGTACGATGTTGGAACGTGTGCACAGAGTGTGGACATCCCAGTATAGTTAGAAGTTTCACGAAACTGACAACCCATGAGACCGAAGGCCCGCGAAATCAGAGTTCTTGTTTCGTGGACCTTGTGACATCGATTTGAAAAGTGCAGGAGATCTAACTACTATATCTCCAGTTTGGTAAACCTCCACTAACTGTTAACTCTCGAACCATGTGCTCCCAAAGACAACGTCACCTTAATTAAACAAGTGTTGTTTCCAGCCTGGTTGTGTCACTAGGACATTTTATAGAGGTTCTTGCATTGTTTTTTTTTTACTTGTACCTCGATTGAATTAATTTGAAATTAAGTAGAACATACTTATATGACAACACTATGTACATAAACTTTTGAGATTTAAGTGGAGAATGATGACTAATTTGAATAGATTACCATTTATATTTTCACAATGGAAAAACAGGGATTATGTTTAACATCTGAAATATTTTTTCTGACACTTCTTTTGGATCTGTGTATCATTTTCCCCTGTCCTTTGACAATCCGTTTATCAACAAGATCACGTTGCAAAGAGACAAAAAGATATGAATATGTTTTAACTTTTTTATTCTCACTATATGACTTTAAACCACTTTGTACAGCTGATTAGGAATATGACTTCAGAAGATGTGGCTTCTCTGATTAGCCAAACTATCAATGACGTGAAGGTGACGTACGATAACGTCACACAATACGACACGCCCTTTGCAAACACCTTTGACGAGGGTACGTCACATCTGTCCGTGATCGCGCCGAATGGGGATGCTGTGGCAATGACGAGTACAGTCAATAATGGGTAAGCTAGACACAGAAGACGATCGCGTAGACTTTCAAGAAATCAAATCGAGGAGAAATTCAATGCCACGTCGTATTGCCTTTAGAAAACATTGTCATGATTATGTGACATATTGCGTTGCAATTGATTTTATTTTATTCGGTTTATTGAAATAAAAGAACATGCAGCTGGGAAGCTAAAATTATTCAATTTACAAAGTCAATATACAACACAATAAACGATCAGAATATGAATGACTAAAACGTACGGCTATAAAATAATCATGCATATTAAATGAAACAAAATGAGAATGAAATATTACATCAAAATCTAAATATATTACAAATATTACATTAAAATTTAATTATATTACAAGTATTAAAAACATTAAAAACCTTCTGTGTCATCAAAAAAGTAGAGAGAGAGAGAGATAGGGAGAGAAAGAGAAAGACGGAACTAGAAAGAGGAATAGAAGGAAGAAGAAAAAAGAAAGAAAAATTGATCAGGGAATATACGAAAGATTGGAGGAGAGGGGTAGAGAGGGACAGAGTAGATCAAGAAAAATAGAAAGAGAGAAGAATCTCTGCCAAGTTCTCCTCAAGTTGAAATATGATTTAAAAAGTAAAAATAACAGATTATTTTTTTTTTTTTTTTAAGTGTAAAAAAAAAAGTTTGACAATATAATATATCAACGTCATTTAAAAAAAAAAATCGTTAAAGTAAAAAGAGTAAACCAATGGTAAAGCAATGGTCGCACAATTCATATGGTGACGAACAAGGCTTTAGAAATCACCCTGATTCGATGGATTTATTTATTTATTTATTGCGATCTTGTTATAGACAAGAAAAGACAGGAAATCATACAGGAGTAGAGGAAAAAAGGACAATCAATGGGAGCAGGGGCGCCACGAAATTTCCATTCCCCAGATTTTGTTTTAGAGCGTCCGAGATTTTCAAATTATCAATTGACGTATGCTTGACAAATTTAACAACCCCTAATTTTTTTATTTTTTTTTGTAATTTGTCATCAGGAAACTTTTGATGGGGGTCGTTACACTCCCATCTCTACAGATGCCGCTGGGTGGGTGACAAGGAAATTCTAAGTTAAGAAACGATAGAGAGAAATAAATTGACACCTAATGTGACGAAATAGAGAAGAAAATGCAAGAAGAAAGCATTAGACGGATAGGATGAGGATGAATAGAAATATATATAAAAAAATACCACAAAAAAGACGAGATGAGAAGAGTAGTTTGATCTGATGTTTCGACTAATTGGCATCAGTTTAATTTAGGTTAACCTACACTGTTGGTCATAATGGTGGAATATTTATTTTTACCCCAGTTAAGGGAAGGATTTTTAAAAATTATTTATTTCTAATAGATCTAGATAATTGCATACATTCTCAGATTTTATTGAATATTAATTTGCGAGTGTTTGTTTTGCGTGACTGCTAAATCATATGTGTGCTACTATGCTAATCAGCTAGGGAACCTACGTCCTTAAATCATAATTGACAGTAATGAGGATTAATGCCTCACAAAAGGGCACTAATATATAGCTGAACAGCACGATTTTTATCCTGGGGCCTCACAGTAACGAGGCCATTGCTTAGCCCCTGAATCATGACTGTACGCAGTGTTTGCTAGGGTACGCGGCAGCCCCCACAAATCCCCCAAAACGAAGAAAATGTAATAAATTGTCAAAAATTCATTGCATTTCCCCCCGGCCCCCTAAAGGAAAAGTTCTTCTGTGTGGCCATGCCTTGAACCACAATGCATGGCCCTACAAAGGAATTTTTCCTGTTGGGGGGCGGGGGAAAATGCAATGAATTTTTGACAATTTATTGCATTTTCTTCGTTTTGGGGGATTTGTGGAAGGGGCCGCGTACCCTAGCAAACACTGCGTACAGTCATGATTCAGGGGCTAAGCAGTGGCCTTGTTACTGTGAGGCCCCAGGATATCGTGTCGATCAGCTATATATTAGTGCCCTTTTGTGAGGCATTAATCCTCATTACTGTCAATTATGATTTAAGGACGTAGGTCCCTTAGCTGATTAGCATAGTAGCACACATATGATTAAGCAGTCACGCAAAACAAACACTCGCAAATTAATATTCAATAAAATCTGATAATGTATGCCATTAACTAGATCGATTAGAAATAAATAATTTTTAAAAATCCTTCCCTAAACTGGGGTAAAAATAAATATTCCACCATTATGACCAACAGTGTAGAAAAGCAGAGGAATGAAAGTTTGTTTCAACTCAAACTTTGTATCTTCATAGTGTTGTATGTATTCCACAATACCATCCTTTTTACGGCAGATTTGGATCGAAGTTCATGTCGCCGACGACTGGTGTCGTGCTCAATAACCAGATGGACAGTTTCTCGACCCCGGGACTTCGAAACTCGGACGGCATCGCGCCATCTTCGCCAAATTTTATCAAGCCTGGAAAACGTCCCATGTCGTCGATGAGTCCTACCATTCTATTGGCTGAAAACGGTGACGTCAGACTGGCTTTGGGGGCGTCAGGAAGCTCGCGAATGATCACTTCAATTTCATTGGTAAGTTTTTTTCAATGTATCGTTTTTATGCTTTTTTTTTTATTGCATCAATTCTAGGGGTCGTCTCATGCGAGATCTAGTTATGTTGATTAATCTGCGTTGAAATCTTTCTAGGAAAAGCCTATATAGCTAGCCCGTTGTACATCGTAAGCATTATTCAGGCGCGGATCCACGGGGGGGGGGGGGGGGGGGGGCCGGCGCCCCCTAGCAAAAAAATATTTAATGTTTTTTCGCCTCCCCAAAAAGTTAGTGTATCTCCCCCCCCCCCCGCTGCTATTTATTTCCTCACAAATTGAACAAAAAAAGTGCTCTTACCCCCCCCCCCCCCCCCTCCCTCTTGCCGCCGGCTGGATCCGCAACTGGTATTTTTTTTAATTAGTTGTAGTGGCTCGTTTCTATAAAATTAAAAAAATAGACACAATACTAACCATAATCATAACGCTCACCCTACCTGATGGACATGGCACTGTATGCAAACGGTTGCAAATTAGCTACCTTTTTCAACATTGCGTTGTGGCTACAACGGATTACTATCTGATGCACCAGGCATGTAACTATAAAGGAGACCAAATCCCATGAACTCCCATCAGAGTTTATTAATGATGAATATCTCTGTTTAATAAATATAGAAATATGATTTTATTTTATTTCAGACTCTAAGTGGAAATATTTCATGTGTTATATATAGGTTAGCCTGCGAACTCAACGTTTTGAAGAGGACCTGCGTGACGTCATCAATCAACGTAGACTCCACCATCAGTTGTCTCCAAATTACATCCAATATGAGGAAGGATTTAGTGAAGTGAGTGATGAAGTCATTTGAAAGCATTACCATTGTTTCTTCATTAAAGTTAGTGGACCTTAATTGATTTTTCCAACGGATTACCATTTTAAAAGTTGCGTATTTCCAGCTGTTTATTCATAAATCATATTTGAATATTATTGTCCCACTATGATGTTTCATCTCTACTCTAAAACAGAAATATCACAATCAGTTTTATATCAATTTGCATTGCTAT
Organism: Strongylocentrotus droebachiensis; assembly: GCA_035222895.1. Taxonomy (NCBI): domain Eukaryota; kingdom Metazoa; phylum Echinodermata; class Echinoidea; order Camarodonta; family Strongylocentrotidae; genus Strongylocentrotus; species Strongylocentrotus droebachiensis. The sequence continues at coordinate 380,246 of JAVYIG010001068.1, forward strand.
CATCCAATTATGAGCCTACACAAGTCATGATTCAAGATGACCGTTATTCTCTTCATGCATGCACGCGAATAGAAATCTCTCTTTCTTTTTGGGGAGTTATATTAGGAATGACGGTCAAGTCCACTCTAAATTAAAGCGCACTCCACTCTAGCGGTTGAGTTACTCTTTTGAGAGCGACTTTCATTATTTTTAGTGTGGAATTCTAACCCCGAACGGAAATGACCCCCCCCCCCCCCCCCCAACAAAAGATTTTTCACTCCAGATTTAGAGAACATACCTAATTCTAGGCCTATACTGTCAGTGTGTTACCGATTGGGTCCTGTCAATATGTTTCAGATAGTACAATTATTATTACAATAATGGAAATAGAACTGAAATGAAAAGTATAGACACGGGACGGAAGCAAAAACTATTCCCATGGAAATTTTTACATCAGTAATTTAATTTTGACGCCAACCCATATGGAATTATTTCCATGATAAAATATATTCTTATTATTTTTGTTGATTTCAGGAAATGTTATTGAGATTGGAGAACAAACACCATGAAACTTTCCTTCAAACGAGGTATGCTGTCGTTCAGGCCATCCTACGCAGTCGCGAGGGTTCCCTCTACGCCTTCTCTGATCCAAGAAAGGGAGGAATCGCAGCTGGCTTTTAAGACAGTATTATTATTATTATGCTATTTTGGGCACATTGTTAGGAGATCTGAAGGTATTGAGAAGCAAATACTGCAAGGAGCAGTCGAAGGAAAACGGGGTAGAGGTCGTCCACCAATATCTTGGACTGATGATATCAAGAAAGTGTCTGGACAAGGAATGAAAGGTGCAACACAAAATAATGGCAGGTGAAAGAGTTGCATGGCGTGCTCTCGTGAAGGCCACAGCAGCGCTTTACAGCGCCACCTGAAACTGATGATGATGATGATGATTATTATGCACAATATCATAACTCGAATCAGTATTATGAAGAAGTCGTGCAGCTGAGTATAGCCTTTGCACTTTGATAGTATAAACTGATTGAACAGGGTCGCCCCCTTTGTTAAAAGAATATTTACTTTAGGAATGGTTGTATATTTCCACTTTGTTTTGTTCTTTTACTCTTTTATCTTTATCTTCTCTTTCTTCTTCTTCTTTTCCTCCTTAAGTTTTTTCTCCTTCCATTTCTTCTCCTTTTCCCTTCTTTCCCGTATCCTCCGATATGAATTTTCTACTACTTGTTTCTTTACCTTCCCCCTCTCAGCCTTTACTCTTCCTCTTTAAATCTCTCCCACTCTTAATTTCAATAAGTTACATTGTATATGCAAACGTTACTCCTCACTTTTCAGTTTTACTCTCGATATTTTCCACCACATACACTTGCTCCGTTTACCGTTTATTGCTTACTTCCGTCCTTCTTCTTTCACATGATTTCAGTAGAACTATGTTACTTTATGCTATTTAATTTAGATTTCTTTCTAATGTGTGTTTCCATATCTTGCACTAAGCTATTTCCTCGTATTTATAACTTTTGTAATTCGGCTAAACGCCGCGATGACATTTTTATTTGAAAAAAAAAACACATTTTGAATTGAATTGAATTGAATATCACATCAAAAATACTAATACTAGTAAACTTTATGAGATAACTTGTTTATGTTTAGCACAAGGCGAAACTGCCGAAAGGTCTGTTTTAATGCAGATTTAATGTTGTGTGTGTTTTTTGTATAATAAAATATCTTTTTATCTTAATATACCGTCTGTTGAGAGCCAGAAGGGCTTTAATCATATAACAAGTCATCTACCAACTCGCAATCTCCGTTCATCTTCAAAACATACATTCACACCTTTAGTCACATCCACCAAAACATATGGGCACCGTGCTTTCCAGTATGCCATACCAAAACTATGGAACAATCTCCCAGAGTCTCTAAAACGTTGTCCTTCACTACATCAGTTTAAATCCAACTTAAAAACATATCTGTTTCGATCATGCCAGTCTTAAACTTAAATTTAAATTTATGTAGTAAACATGTGAATTTTGTAATTGATTTGATAATTGTAATTGCTAAACGGTGAAAGCTCAATATTCTTCATGTCTTTTCTCTCTTCTCTCTCTCTCTCTCTATCTCTCTCTCGTATCTAAGCGCATAGAGACAATTTTGTAATATGCGCTATATAAGAATTGAACATTATTATTATTATTATACTTTTCCAATGAGTTAACAACCTTTTGACCCCAACAGGTCTCATGAAATGACTAACAATGGTCCTTTATTATTTTGAGTCGAAGGGTCGGTATTCAACATCATGTCTCACAAGGTATATCACTCATACGGCCTATAGGCCCATACGATTTGCCTTCATTATACCGAAATAAACTTTAAAATCTTCAATGTTCTTCTGGGTATAGGTCCATGCGATGTTGCACATTTTTTTTGTCTTCGTGAGCTAATGGAAAGGAATTACATATTCTAAATGGGGTACGCCCGTACGGGTAAGTTGTGCCCCCCCCCCTTCCTGTACCCGCCACTCGTTGAATTATGGAACATGGTTATAGGCTTGTTTCATTTCTTTTATTTATTCATTTATTCTGAATACATATAATTCAAATCAATATTATATTAAAACATTATTATAAAGAAAATGTAAACTTATTTCCGAGATGAGCGGAGCTTGATGCGTTATGAGCCCTGACAAATACGTATAGGGGGGGGGACACAATTAGGGGTTCCTGGTGATGCAGACGTACAGCAAAGAGAAGAGAAGAATGATGGGCAGAGACTGAAGAGTGATTGGTAGAGAAAGAGGAAGAGAGAGAGAGAGAGAGAGAGAGGGAGAGAAAGGGAGAGAGAGAGAGAGAGAAATGGAGAGAGAGAGGGGGTGGTACATAATGTTATTTATTTTCGAGAATAGCATCGACGAATCAGAAGACCGATTCATTATACGACAGTCATTTTATAATCTGTTGAAATCAATAAATTCTTACATTTTTATTCCGTAACTTAAATGTTTAGTATAAGTGGCTAATTTCGTTGTTGTCGTATAACCTAAACTTAGGCATGTATCTGCAACATGAGAAAATTGGTTATACTTTAATATGTTAAGTTTTTGGAATATATGAATGAGTATTCTGTCGAATCAAATTGTTTAATTGTTATTGTGATACGTCTTGTTTGGTGAATATCAAACACCTTCGCAACTACTTTCGAAAATTCAACTCAATCAACGTCAATTTCAATACCCTATATTGTATATCCTATAGAAATCATGTTCATATAACTTAATACGTCATTGTCATGTTCGCACATTTCAATAGGCGTAATGAAACAAAACTCAATGCATACGTCCTTGTGAAGTACCTGATACAATTAATTTCATTCACCCGTTTCAAATACATATGTAATTGTATTTCAATGGTCAGAATGCAAACTGCATATAATTATTATAATAATATGTTATTAGGTAGGAAAAGCCATCATAATTATGTGTCCTATCTAGCAACAAATACTGTATGCAATTCAAATTTTGACTATTGAGATACACTTATTTTGTAACAGTTGAATGAAATAATTTGTATCAGGCACTTCACAAGGACGTATGCATTAAATTTGGTTACATTACGAAAATGGTCTATTGCTTTACGTTGATTTTGAGTAGTTGTTTTCGTGTTATCGTTCAAATGATGTAGACATGGACGTATTCATCAACAACTTCTACAATATCATCATCAAATTTAAATAAAGGAATTTTTCGAACTTTACCACGAGAAACAACAACTTTGGTTTTAGCTGTATTCACTTGAGGAAACTATGTTTTACAGTAACCAGGCATCAAGAGCAAGTTGAAGATCACTTTCAGTTTGTGCAAGAACTATTGTATCGTCTGCATAATATAGTAATGTCAAAAGCCTGAGACATACATCTATATATGCATCAATTTTGTCAGGTCTAATATCTATTCCTCCAAACTTTTCGTAAACGAATTGTTTGAAGTCATTTAAAAAAAAGGGCAAATAGCATCGGAGATAATTTTTCTCCTTGTCACACACCAATGTTACAATCAAATAAAGAGTCTTTTTCTGAACCAGAAATTACACATGACTTATGCCTTAGCAAACGTATGCTTAATTACATTGAAAAAGTTACCATCAACATTATTCTTAAGTAATTTATTCCGAAGAGAACACCTGTCAATCAAATCAAATGCCTTCTTGTAGTCAATAAATGCATTAATAAACCCTCTCTTTTGAAGAGAGATATAAATCGATCACTGGATGGAGAACAAAAATATGATCGAGCGTTGAATGACCATTTTGAAAACCAGCATGTTCTTTTTTTTATTTATTTTATTTATTTATTTATTTCTATTCTTTTGTCAGGGTAGCCCATTCGCCAATAAGTAGTGACCTTCAATGGGGCCCTGAATAAACATGAACGTTTTTACATAAAAAAGCATTACGTTTATACAAAACAGTTCAAATAAAATTCCATAAAACATTTAGAAATTTATAACACAGCAATAAAAGACGTGGCACAAACGAATACTCGTTTGCAAAATAATCATATATCATTAACCTAGTTCAACTGTAATGTCAATAGGTTAATATTGATTGAGTCGCAATTATGTATTGTGAATAAATCGTATTAATATTACAGAACATGCACGCAATGTATGTTCGGCTAAGCTATTCACAAATTACAATCTCTTAAATTGACAGAGGAAGCCGTTCTCATTGAATTATCTAGCTTCTTCCATTCAATTAAAGAAGAAACAATTATAAAAATCAGTGTGAAATCTGGGCACACGTAAACACCCACTGGCTATTTGCCTTGTATGAAGCTCAGGCGCGGTACGCAGGGGGGGGGGGGGGGGGGGGGGGGGGGGGGTGTTTGGAGCGAAATTTCGGTCGGCCGCGATTTTCACATTTGCGGGGGCCAAACAAAAAATTAGTTCTCTCGCTACCCCCCACCAATATGTTTATCAACTAGGGGACCTACGCCCTTAAACCATAAATAACAGTAATGAGGTTTAATGCCCCGCAAAAGGGCACTTATATAGCACATCGACACGGTTTTGATCCTGGGGCCTCACAGTTACGAGGCCACTGCTGTGCCACTGAACCATGACTGTACGCAGCGGAGGTAGTCAGGTAGGGGGCAGTTCCCACAAATAATAACAAAACAGAGAAAATGCCAGTGTATATTATATTATTAATATCTCTTAAATTTGATAGAGCGACATAAAAGAAGAGTTTTCTCGAATTGATTGCGTACTTCATTCTACGAAACACTTGCTTATTCTTGTCGTCAGGCAAAACGTATTTGTATAAGAATGATATCATTTATTATAATCACCTGCTCACCAGCTGGGAATTACAATTGGTAATATTCGTCAATTTTTTCGAACAAGTCACTAGAACCCCTTAGTGTAGGTGTCCGGGTTTCGCTCCCTGTAGCCAGGAGCTTCTCACCTCATCCCGATACTCTCGGCCGATGTTCTTCATCAGATTCTCCGTACACACTCTCGGCAGATTGAGAGTATCACAAATCTTGTCGTGGAATTGTTTTGCCTACCCACTTTTTTCATGGCTTTGTAGGTGTTGTGTTGGTCCAGGTATGCTTGCATACACGCACCTTCTTTTTGGGAGTCTCCATCCTATAACATAAAAAGAAAACTCCTTCGATCTTGATGTATCAAGTAAGATTAAAACTGAATAGGTCTACTTTAGTATTAAACATTGATAAAGTTTAATGGCAAAAATTAATCATGACATGAACAATTCTTTCTGTATCGCGTTTAGTTTAGTTTGGTGGTTTATAAACTTAAAACGACTTTATTCCACTTTATTAGAAAATACTGGGAGCATGGTAAATTATAAAGAAGTGCGGAGGATTACTCCGATATTACGATGTGAACACAAGTCCTTTGACAGCCCTATTTCTCCCCCCCCCCCCCCTTTCTCCTACCCCATTAAAATATGTATAGGCCAAAAGGTTCTAGGAGTAGGACGACTATTACTATTACTCCCTCCCCGTGTCGGACAATTATTACCCCCCCCCTGGAAATGACCCCCATTGGGCAATCACCCCGCACCCCCCCCCCCACCCCCCGAGGGCAACTACCCCCGAAATTTGAAAATCCTTAATGTACTGTTCTAAAATTCCATCATTTAATTTTCTTCTTAACCCGAAACGTTTGAACTTAAAAAAATAGCTTACTTCGTCAACGAATTCACCAGGCCGACGTATCCCTACACCTCATCAAGAAAAGACCCGATGAACGAAGGCGGTCCTCGGATCACCCGATCTTCAGCAGGTCATCAGCCCGGGTCATCAGGAGTGTCGATATGGTCACCTTCGAACCGCCATTCTGTATCTCGATGGTCCATACCGTGGTAATATTTTCCCGGTTTTCTCTCACCTTAGCTTCCTCGGCATCTTAGCTCAGAGCGAAGTCGGGTCTTCGGCAATGAAGATGTCCAGCTTCGTCTCCCTCAGTCTCAGCTTTTTCTTTATGTACAGTCAGTGGCGTAGACAGGTTCGTACACCTGGGGGGGATGACTCAGGGGCGGATCTAGCTTTTTGCTAAGGGGGGGGGGTGACCAAAATAATGACGATGCGGAGCATCGTCCACGAGCCGCGAAGCGGCGAGCCGATTTTTTTTGGGGTGTTTATTTGAACCCCGTAAGTGATGTTTTCCTGGCATCTATTAACACAATGGAGACCATAAAAAGTAGTGCATGATAACGTCTTTTTAAATCAAGTAATAGTTAAATACACAGTTATATCCAGAGTTATCATGTGTTTGGTTAAGTTACCAGATGAGTTGAATATCTTCTCACAATATTTGCACTTGAAAGAGTTTCTCTCCAGCGTGCGTTCTTTTTTCTTTTTTTCCCCTTTTTTTGGTTTTGTTTGTTTTTTGGGCCGCCCAAGGGGGGGGGGGTTTAAACCCCCTAACCCCCCCCCCCCCCCATAGATCCGCGCCTGTTTAATCTTGTGGTTATCTTGTGGTTTCCAAACCACAAGATAACCACAAAATACTTGTAAGATTTTCTTTTTTTTACCGTCTGAATTGGCTCTCACCGTGTGAATGCGGCTAATAACAATAAACACAATTACAATAATGATGAGGATTATTATTATCATCATCATAATTATTATTATTATTAATATTATAATTGTTATCATTATTATTATTACTATTATTATCATCATTATGACTTATTAAGTAAGCAAATATCATTCCCCAAAACCTGGGGGGGATGATTGTACATGCCATCCCCCCCCCCCCCCACCTTGTGAGGTGGGGGGATGCATCCCCCTCATCCCCCCCGTTGTCTACGCCCCTGTGTACAGTACTCCGTCCTCTTCTCTCTCCGCACAAACTTGGCGCCGGCGTTCCAGATCTCCCATCCCACCCGGTAGACGATGCGAGACGCTGATGTCCCCTCTCGTCACCGAGCTCCACGCCAATCTCCCTCCTCAGCTTCATCACGACCTCGGTCTTTTCTTCCCAAGCTGTCTCAGGCACACCATAGATCTTTATATTCTCGCGACAGTTATCTTGTTCAAGACGGTCCACCTCTGGGTGCCGGTGGATGCAGCTGATGGAGTAAAAGGAGGAGGAGTCCATTTCTTTAAGCCTTGGCCATGACGGATTCCATGATGGCCGCACTCACTGCAGGCGCCACACGGTCTTGATAATTGATGGGTTACAGGACCTCAACAAACTGTCGCACTAGGTCAGCAACCATGCAGATCCGATTGTTTAGCATCGGTTCTGGTCTTTGTGCTAGCACCGATAACCATAGCGTAGCTGACAGCTTTCGAAACTGAGTCAGTTAGAGTAACCTCATTGACTTCATTGACACTTTATCGCCGCGAAAGTTAGTACGTGAAAGTTACTCGCCATAATTCAGTTTGACGTGGTACTAGCTAGAGATATGACGTAATAATTGAGATGCGCGTACATGATACGTCATCATCGTGCGCGTGCGCAGAATTCAAATGACGTCATATCAGCTGCACAAACTTGAAGTTTAACAATAAATCATCATCGAAATGGACTCAATCCCAGCTTTCCTATTCCAGTTCCTAAGACACACATCAGCTTTGAGCCGGAGATATTCTACAATACGAGTGGTGAGTTTATCATAATAGGTAGATTCAAAGGGCTGATTAAAAAAGAAAGACTAACAAATTCATAGAATAACCATAAAAGAATCGTCGTTCGCAGGTTGTGTGTTACATAACGTTAGGCGCTATACGGTACGGTATGATGGAGCGGTGGGGGGGGGGGGGGGGGGGGTCATACATTAACAAACAAAAAGTCTTCTCTTTTGCCTTTTGGATCTAACGGGGAATCATCAAATAGCACTAACCATCATGAATATTTGTCCTTTATTATATTGTCCAGCATAAGTCTAAGAAGATTTATGAAATATTGCTTGTAGATCTAAACTTCTTCAAATTGAAATCACTTGTCCTGACCTAGCCTGACCAGACGCCGTGCGTAGCACGGCGTACATCCCCGAGCTTCGCTCGGGGATGTGTATATTTAGTCCTGACCTGACTAGATCATGTCTAACGTTATTCTGACTAACTTAGACTTCTAGATCTAGAGTCTAGTCTGAGTCTGAGTCTGACAAGTGACAGAGTCTGACCGAGTCTGAGTCTAAGTCCTGGTACACTAGGTCTAGTCACACAAGCTGTCCGGGCACACATTGTCTAGGTTAATTATTATAGGCTTGTGCCTATCCTATGGCTATGTAAATTGTAATATCACTAGACCTATGACAGCCACTAGAGTCTACTGCAATCTCTAGAGTTGTGTCTCTTGACACTGATAATTGTAAATTTTGCCATTGAGTTGTTAACAAGAAATGCATGTGTATCAAATAGGGCCTACCACTTCACTAGATTAGACCTAATCATCATTCATAATCATAGACTATATTATAGACCTATTTGGCCTTTAATTGTGTTACATGTTCGACATGAGTTTTACTTTTAGTGAAATATTGAACGTTTTCTTTAGACTAGACTAGACCTTGTCCTTAGACCGAATGGTAGAGATCTACTTGTTCTAACTAAGTAAGGGCGGCTAGGTCCTGGCCCTAGGCCTAGTGACCTAGTCCGTAGTCGATCTAATCTAGTACTAGTAGGGTCTATTGAGTTATTCATTTATTGTTTGAAATCAACTGTCCAGATAAGTATCCAATCCTGACACTCGACGTTTGGTATTTGCATATCTAACTCTAAGTTTCTAACGTTGATCAAGTAGATCTAGGCCTAGACCTACTGAAGTATAGACCTAGATGATAGATCTACTGTTGTTATGTAGATCTAAGTTAGATATGAAGTTACTCTAATCTTAACCTTTTAGCTCAAGATTCCATTAAAGTGAACATGGTTAACTTAACCATTACATGTTAAGTTCAGGGGCGGCGGAGGGTCCTCCAAAGAGGAGGGGGGCACCAACAAAAAGGGCACTTTCTGAAGAAAAAAGGGGTACCTACAACAAAGGGAAACCTCAAAGTGAACATACATGTACACCATTTTTAGACGTTGGTATACCCCTTCATCGACATGATTGTGATTACACTACCAGGGATGACACCAATATATATTTCTCTCTTTATGTGGTACAAGACACTGTTTAACCAACGTCCTTTGCAGTTGGGTGTGCTGGTCTGAATATTAATTTTCGAGCGAGCGTGCAAAAAAATTAAGATTCGTGAGGTCGCAGTGCAAAAAAATAAAAAATGTTTTTTTTTCTTCTGTTTTAATTGTTATTTCTGAAAAATTAACAGAGTAAAAGCAACTAATATAATATATAATATCATCTTAAAACTACAAAACTGGCACCCGCTCATGCACCCATAAACAAACGTAACAGACAGCTACGTTCTCAAACTCCGGAGTTTTAAGAACGTAGCTGTCTAGAGGGAATGTAATGCTTGATCAAGCCGATGTTGTACTGCGGAGCAGAGCCATATATACAGTGAAATAATAACAAAATAATCTTGAAAACAACACGTTCTTCTACGGGCAACCAATGGAGTGATTTGAGGACTGGTGTGATATGACTCAGACTGTACTTGTTGGACAGGGTCACGACACGAGCAGCAGCATTCTGTAATTTTTGTAATTTTGCAAGTAGGTTGTGAGGCGATCTAAACAAAAGGCCATTACTAAAATCCAAGCGAGATGAGATAAAAGCATGAGTAATTTTCTCAGTGGCACTACGGTTAAGATATTTACGAATAAAATCTAAATTGCGTAACTGATAACGTACTGATTTTGAGATATTGAATTGTTCCACTATTTAAGTCTTTACTCAGAGCCACAAATACGTGTGCCATGGGTTCCTTATGTAGCATAGACACCAAAAATGTCACAAAGTGGGTCACTAATTTATAGAATTACTCAAATGTAAAATCCAACTCTCCACAAGTCTCAATGAAGAAGAAGAATCTGAAAACGTTCCCATTTATATTTTCCAGCTCCTTATGCAATCTATAAACAATATAAAATATTAATATTATATTGACTGGGCTTGAGGGGTACATCAGAAATATTGACCAAGTTAAGATCATATTGACCCGAGTCAAAGCCGAGGGCAATATGGTCTTAGTGCGGCCAATATGATAACGAAGTAGAAAAAATATTGCTAATGTTGCCAAAAATTTAGCTTTGGGCAATAGTTGGAATCGGAGAAAGCCCCTCCTATCATAATCGTCAGGGTTAAGACTTGTAGCCTAATAAGTGAGGGTTAATTTACAAGAGACTGTTAACGATTATCTACTTCGATGTTTCATTTTATTAACAGGAGTAAAGAAGAAGGATATAGAGGTAGAATATGACAAGACGGGCTTCGAGTCGGCAACAGAAAAGAACTTTCAGGTGTTTGTGGAGGAACGCAAGAAAGCAAGAGAGGCACGGGAAAGATTTGAAGGTACGTGCATAATTTGTTTCAACCTCTAAGCAACCACTTTGTGATACCATTACCGGTACACCTTTCAATTTATTTAAATCTGAAATCCTCCCAATCATTTGATTATGCAATGGTTTGCTATTGATGGGGGAGTAAGTTCAATTTTGGTCGATCAAGTATTTAAGACAAATCCTGATTTCATTTCATTTTTATTTTGTTAATACTTCCACTGCTTCATGACTCTGTTTTTGATCA